>CM038674.1:431671381-432152857 GCA_021605145.1 Aegilops bicornis | reverse complement strand
TATGGATCTGGAGTGTTTTCATGAATTTAGCACTAAATATGGACTTGACTACGAGATAGTTGCTTCTTTAAATGAATCCTTTTGCTACTACTCATGTTGGAGAGTCTCCCCTAAGGAAGTGGTTTAAATATATAATCCTCCCAACGAAGTAAAAGTAGTTTGCTAACCTATTAAAGTTGAAGAAAAAGTCTATCACTTATAATGATCACCCCATAAGGATTTCCCTCACGCTTATATTGAGGAAGCCACCTTTCCTGTTAGAATAAAGGATCATGCTAAAGCTTCAACTGTAGTCAACAAAAGTAATATTAGGACACACAAACCCCACGAGCAAGTTAAAGTTGAACCTAAAAATTGCTATAGTTTAAAAATCTCTTGGTGCGAAATAATATTAATGGGCATGTTATTTATACGTTAATGAAGCTGCCTAGAATTGCTAGACCTGATGCTAAAAATAAACATATAGACCTATTGTAGCCATGCATGTTATTTCTATTAAAATAGGAGATCATTGTTATCATGGCTTATGTGATATGGAGTGCTAGTGCAAGAATCTGCAATACCTCATTCCTTATACAAAAAGAAATTATGCATGATATTGCACTTTTTCTTTGAGATAGAAAAGAAATTGATGTTACAATTAAAGCACTTGCCAATAGAGATACTATTTCACCAATCGGGGTTATTAGAGATGTTGAAGTATTGCGTGGGAAAGTTAAATATCCTGCTTTGATTTTGTTGTTCTTGGTTCTTCCCCACAAGATAGCTTTTGTCCCATTATATTTGAGTAGACCCTTCTGAACCACGGTTAATGCTGCTAGGATATGAAGCTGCTGAAAAGGATATTTGTTACTATTGGTTTGGGTGATGTGTCTCCCTTGAGTTTTAATTTTGCTAAATTTAGTAGACAACCCACGTGAGAGAAGAAATTGCCTAGTAAAGATGGAAATTATTGGTCTTGCTTCTGTTATTAGCCGTGCCTCCTAATGATCCTTTAGAACAATATTTGCTTTCGACCATGAAAATGAAATATGTTTATGAATTAAAGAAGGGAAATAGATGAAGTATTCTTTAAATAGGGACCTATTAAAACACAATTTGCTGACATTGAAATCTAGGGATCCTCCTCAACCCAAGGGTGATCCTGTGTTTGAGCTAAAACCATTACGATACTCTTAAATATGCTTATCTTGATGAAAAGAAGATATATCATGTTATTATTAGTGCTAACCTTTTAGAGCATGAAGAAGAGAAATTATTGAAAACTCTGAAGAAACAGTGTGCTGCTATTGGATATACTCTTGATGATCTTAAGAGCATTAGTCCCACTCTATGTCAACACAAAATAAATTTGGAGAAAGAGCCAAACCAGTTATTGATCACCAACTTGACGGCTAAATCCTAAGATGAAAGAAGTGGTAAGAAAGGAAATATTAAAAGATCCTTGAAGCGGGTATAATTTATCCGATTCTTTGATAGTTAGTGGGTAAGTCATGTTCATTGTGTCCCTAAGAAGGAGGTATTACTTTCGTTCCTAATGATAAAGATGAATTGATTCATAAAGAATTATTCAGGTTATAGGATGGTGATTGATTTAGCAAATTAAATAAAGCTACTAAAAAGATCATTACCCTTTGCCATTCATTGACCAAATGCTAGAAAGATTATCCAAACATACACATTTTTGCTTTCCTAGATGGTTACTTTGGTTTCTCTCAAATACTGTGTCATTATGATCAAGAGAAGACCACTTTTACTTGCCCTTCCGGTGAATTTGCTTATAGATGTATGCCTTTTTGGTTTATGTAATGCACCTGCTACCTTTCAAAGATGCATGATGGCTAATTCTCGATTTTTGTGAAAAGATTTGTGAGGTTTTCATGGATGATTTATCCGTTTATGGATCCTCTTTTGATGATTGCTTGAGCAACCTTGATCGAGTTTTGCAGATGTGAAGAAACTAACCTTGTCTTGAACTGAATGCGGTTTATGGTTAATGAAGGCATTGTCTTGGGCATAAAATTTACGAAAGAAGTATTGAAGTTGATAAAGCTAAAGTTGATGCTATTTAAAAGATGTAGGTGTCCCAAGGACATCAAAGGTATAAGTTTCCTTGGTCATGTCGGTTTTATAGGAGGTTCATTAAGGACTTCTCAAAAATTTCTCGGCCTCTGGCAGTAATCTATTACAAAAAGATATCCATTTGTCTTTGATGATGATTGTGTGGAACCATTTGAAATACTAAATAAAGCATTAATTTCTACACCTATTGTTCAGCCACGATTGGAATTTACCCTTTGAAATTATGTGTGATACTAGTGATTATGTTGTAGGTGCTGTTCTAGGAGAAAGAGTTGATAATAAATTAAATGTCATTCAATATGCTAGTAAAACTCTAGACAATGCCTAGAGAAATTATGCTACTCTTTTGAAAAGGAATTCTTAGCAGATGTATTTGCTTGTAATAAGTTCAGACCTTATATTGTTGATTCTACAATAACTATTCACACTGATCACGCTGAAATTAAATATCTTATGGAAAAGAAAGATGCTAAACCTAGACTTATTAGATGGGTTCTCCTACAAGAATTTGATTTGCATATTATTGATAGAAAGGAGTCGAGAACCCCGTTGCACACAACTTGTCTAGGTTAGAGAATGTTCTTGATGACCCACTACCTATTGATGATAGCTTTCACGATGAACAATTAAATGTCATAAATGCTTCTCGTCTTTGCTCCATGGTATCTTGATTATGCTAATTACATTGTTGCTAAATTTATACCACCTAGTTTCACATACCAGCAAAAGAAAGAGTTTTCTATGATTTGAGGCACTACTTACGGGATGACCCACACCTTTATAAAGAAGGAGTAGATGGTGTTATTAGGCGTTGTATACACGAGCATGAGCAGGAACAGATCCTACGCAAGTGTCACTCCGAAGCTTATGGATGACACCACGCTGGAGATAGAACTGCAAATAAGGTATTGCAATCCATTTTTTATTGGCTTACTCTCTTCAAGGATGCCTGTAAGTTTGTCTTATCTTGTGATGAATGTCAAAGAATTGGTAACATTAGTAGAGTCAAGAAATGCCTATGAATTATTCACTCGTTATTGAACCATTAGATGTTTGGGGCTTTGATTATATGTGACCGTTTTCTTCCTCTAATGGGTATACACATATTTTAGTAGCTGTTGATTACGTTACTAAGTGGGTGAAGCTATTCAACTAGTAGTGTTGATCATAACACTTCTATTAAGATGCTTAAAGAAGTTATTTTCCGAGGTTTGGAGTCCCTAGATATTTAATGATGGTGGTTCACATTTTATTCATGGTGCTTTTCATATAATTGCATCTCCTTATCACCCAGTCTAGTGGTCAAGTAGAATTGAGCAATAGAGAGCTTAAATTAATTTGCAAAAGAATGTTAATAGATCTAGAAAGAATTGGTCCAAGAAACTTGATGATGCATCATGGGCCTATAGAGCGCATATAAAAATCCTATGGGTATGTCTCCATATAAAAATGGTTTATGGAAAAGCATGTCACTTACCTCTCGAATTAGAACATAAGGCATATTGGGCCATTAAAGAGCTCAATTATGATTTCAAACTTGCCCGGTGAGAAGAGGCTATTTGAAATTAGCTCACTTGATGAATGGAAACCCAAGCCTATGAGAATGCCAAACTGTTTAAAGAAAAAGTTAAAAGATGGCATGACAAAAGGATACAAAAGCGTGAGTTTAATGTAGGTGATTGTGTGTTGCTATTCAACTCTACGTTTAAGATTTTTGCAGGAAAACTTCTCTCTAAATGGGAAGGCCCTTACGTTATCAAGGAGGTTTATCGTTCCGGTGCCATAAAAATCAACAACTTCGAAGGGACAAATCCGAAGGTGGTGAATGGTCAAAGAATCAAACATTATATCTCGGGTAATCCTATAAATGTTGAAACTAATGTTATTGAAACCGTAACCCCGGAGGAATACATAAGAGACACTTTCCAGAATGTTTCAGACTCCGAAAAGGAATAGGTATGTGATGCAGTAAGTAAACCCGACTCCAAAACTGTTCTAATGGCAATTTTTCTCCGTTTTGGAATATTTAAGAAAATAGGAAAATAAGAAGTAGTCCGGGAAGGACACGAGGCTTCCACGAGGGTGGAGGGCACGCCCTACCCCTCGGGGCACACCGCCTGCCTCGTGGGCACCTCGTGTACTCTCAGGGCTCCGCTTTTCTTGCATGATACTTCTTTTGGTCGGTAAAGTTCATTATATAATCTTAGAAAGGTTTTGACCACCGTATCACACAAATATCCTCATCTTCGTTTAGTGCTATCTCTGCCACAAATTAGAGCAAGATGTCATCTCAGGTTTAGAGCGGAGAGGCTATGTCTCACACCTCATTGCTGACCTAAGACCTATGGGGATCTATCTCCTTGTGGTCGAACTACGGATGAGGAGGAGGATGCTCATTTTATGAGGATCAATGATTCAAGTTCGGAGGAGGAGGATGTCCCTCTACCTCAACTTGAGGGATATGCACGTGAAGTTCAAGAAATCTAGTCTCCCTAAGAGGGCTAAAAGTATCTAAACCGATCTATTCCTTCTCGTTTTTTAGCGAGGAAAAGCAAAGGAGAATTATGTGACAAAATTTTGAAGCTAGAATCGGAGATCGATGATTTCTGAGGAGGAAATTGCTCTTCTCAATTACAATATGAAAAAATGAAGGCACAATTATCATCATCACCACCATATTCCTCACCTCGAAGAAGGAGACATAATCGCATGGGTATGGGCACTCCCCTTGGCAGCGCCAAGCTTGGGGAGGTGCCCGGTATCGTATCACCATCACACTCTATCTTTACCATTTTTTCTTAGTTCGATCCTTTTGGTAATATCTTGATCTAGTAGATTAAAGTTTTAGTATGATTTAGTTTTGAGTTTTGCCTTATGATCCCTCTATGTAATCGAGTCCGTGAGCTATATATAATAAAGATTAGTGTTGATTCAAGAGCTTGATTATCTTGGTATGATCGTTGAGGAATTAAAGAAAAGAAAGAATAAAAAGAAGTAAAGAGATCATATTAATCTTATGAGAGTAATGACTTCACATATAAAGAGTATGATGATTAAAAGTTGTTGAGTTGACAAACATAGTTTTGGTCATCGTTGCAATTAATAGGAAGTAATAAAGAAAGAGAGGTCCCACATATAAATATACTATCTTGGACATCTTTTATGATTGTGAGCACTCATTAAAGTATGACATGCTAAAGAGTTGATGTTGGACAAGGAAGACAACGCAATGGGTTATGTTTTCTTATATCGGAAATAAAGTATATTGTCATGGATCATCCAACATGTTGAGCTTGCCTTTCTCCCTCATGCTAGCCAATTCTTTGCACCAAGTAGAGATACCTATGGATTGAGTAAGATCCTTCAAGTAAGTTGTCATGTTGCATTGCAATAAAAATTGCTCTCTAAATATGTATGACTTATTAGTGGAGAAAATAAGCTTTATACGATCTTGTGATGTGTAAGAAATAAGCTGACAGATTGGTGCATAATAAAGGTCCACATCACAAGTGGCAATATAAAGTAGCGTTCTTTTGCATTAAGATTTCGTGCATCCAACCCCAAAAGCACATGACAACCTCTCGCTTCCCCTCTGCGAAGGGCCTATCTTTTACTTTTGTCTTATACCTTGCAAGAGTCATGGTGATCTTCACCTTTCCTTTTACATTTATCCTTTGGCAAGCACATTGCGTTGGAAAGATCTGATACATACACACACACATATATATATATATATATATATATATATATATATAATTGGATGTAAGTTAGCATGAATTATTATTGTTGACATTACCCTTGAGGTAAAAGGTTGGGAGAGCAACACTATAAGCCCCTATGTTTCTACATGTCCGATTAAAACTCCATAACCATAAGTGTTGCGTGAGTGTTAGCAATTGTGAAAGACTAAATGATAGTTGAGTATGTGGAGTCGCTGAAAAGCTCTTATGTTGACTCTTTCCGATGTTATGATAAATTGCAATTGCTTCAATGACTGAGATTATGGTTTGTTGGTTCTCAATGAGTTTCGATTCATACTTGATGTCGTGAATAGATTATTACTTGAGCATAAGAAATCATAGATGTTCTTTGTTATAAGAATGATCATGATGCCCTCATGTCCGCTTTTTTTTATCGACACCTCTATCTCTAAACACGTGGACATATTTATCGTTATCGGCTTCCGGCTTGAGGACAAAGCGAGGTCTAAGCTTGGGGGAGTTGATCGTCCATTTTGCATCATGCTTTTATATCGATTTTTATCGCATTATGGGCTGTTATTACACGTTATTTCACAATACTTATGCCTATCCTCTCTTATTTTACAAGGTTTACATGAAGAGGAGAATGCTGCTTGAGAATTTTGGGCCGAAAAGGAGCAAATATTAGAGACCTATTCTGCACAGCTCAAAAGTCCTCAAACTTCCACGAAAGTCATTTTTGGAATTAATAAAAAATATTGAGCGGAGGAAAATACCAGAGGGGGGCCACACCACAGCCACGAGGGTGGGCGCGCCTACCCCTGGCGCGCCCCCCTGCCTCGAGGGCCCCTGGCGAGGCCTCCGGTGCCCATCTTACGCTATATGAAGTCTTTCGTCAGGAAAAATCATAAGCAAGCTTTCAGGAAGAAACTCCGCCGCCGCAGGCGGAACCTTAGTGGAACAATCTAGGGCTCACGTGAGCTATTCTGCCGTGGAAACTTCCCTCCGGGAGGGTGAAATCATCGCCATCGTCATCACCAATGATCCTCTCGACGGGAGGGGGTCAATCTCCATCAACGTCTTCACCAGCACCATCTCCTCTCAAACCCTAGTTCATCTCTTGTATCCAATCTTTGTCCCAAAGCCTCAGATTGGTACCTGTGGGTTACTAGTAGTGTTGATTACTCCTTGTAGTTGATGCTAGTTGGTTTATTTGGTGGAAGATCATATGTTCAAATCCATTATGCATATTAATACCCCTCTGATTATGAACATGAATATGATTTGTGAGTGAATTACGTTTGTTCTGAGGAACATGGGAGAAGTCTTGCTATAAGTAGTCATGTGAATTTGGTATTAGATTCGTTATTTTGATGAAATTTGTATGTTTTCTTTCCTCTAGTGGTGTTATGTGAATGTCGACTACATGACACTTCACCATTATTTGGGCCTAGAGGAAGGCATTGGGAAGATAATAAGTAGATGATGGGTTGCTAGAGTGACGAGAAGTTTAAACCCTAGTTTATGAGTTGCTTCGTGAAGGTGATTTGGATCCATATGTTCATGCTATGGTTAGGTTTACCCTAATACTTCTTTTGTAGTTGTGGATGCTTGCAATAGGGGTTAATCATAAGTGGGATGCTTGTCCAAGAAAGGGCAGCACCCAAGCACCGGTCCATCCACATACCAAATTATCAAAATGTGACAAACGAATCATATGAGCGTGATGAAAAAATAGCTTGTGATAATTCCCATGTGTCCCGGGAGGCGCTTTTCTCTATATAAGAGTTTGTCCAGGCTTGTCCTTTGCTACAAAAAGGATTGGGCCATCTTGCTGCACCTTATTTACTTTCTTTACTTGTTACCTGTTACAAATTACCTTATCACAAAACTATCTGTTACCGATAATTTTAGTGCTTTCAGAGAATACCTTACTGAAATCCGCTTATCATTTCCTTCTGCTCCTCGTTGGGTTCGACACTCTTACTTATCGAAAGGACTACGATAGATCCCCTATACTTGTGGGTCATCATGCGGCAGCGGGGTTGGCCGGCTGCGCATCTCTGACTTAGGGGCTGTTTGGATTGTGACTAAATTTGCCTTATATTGCCACATTATTTTTGCCACACTTGACTAACTTGAGTTGCTCAAATTGTTAGCCACATTTGGCTTGCCTAAGGGAATATTGCCACACTTTTTTGTGTCTATGACATGTGGGGTTCCTTTGCACATCAAAAAAATTCTTGCCCTAAGGTGTGGCTAAAACCAAACACCAACTAAGTTAGTCAAACTTGCCCTAAGGTGAGGTGTGGCAAAGTGTGGCAAAATGTGGCTAGAAACCAAACAACCCCTTAATTCTTGATGGATGTCGGGCAAGGTTGGCTCCTCCCGGACTCAGGCTGGCGACTCCAGTGGTGGGCTTAAGCGGTGCCCTCATGGCCAGGTCTTATCGGCAGTGCCGGTGTGGTGTATAAAAAGCAATCATTGAATATTAATGTTGAGGATAAATTTACGCATTAGAAAAATGAGTGGTCATTTTTTGGAAAACTCTAACCATACGGACAAGAGAAGGGGTTGTATGAAGATGCCGTGCTAAAAGCGAAGGCATGTGGTAGAGTAAGATTGAATCGTCACCCGTGGGAATGACCGCCATAAAGAGGTTTTAGTGCTTGTACATTCGGCACTACGGGATAACAAACCTAACATGAGACCGAGAAAAGGTATGCAATGCTATACGGTGGATGGAATAAGAATATGAATACATCATAGAGCACAAAAGAATTAGATTAACGGGATAGATGCAAATTTACCTCCATGGAAGCCCTATATTCAACTCCACTATTTTTTCCTTTGTCAATTGGGGATGGCAAAAGGAGACCACCAATGACGGTACCTATCGTTGGTGTTGATGCTTCGAGGGCGAAGGTGTGGTGACCACTAGGGAGACCGTCGATTACAAGTCGGAGAAGAGAGTAGATCTACGGGATGATAAGCGGAAACCAAGAGCAAGAGCGAGAGGAGAGGAGAAGATCCAAAGAAGTTCATATATGTGGGATGCAAGGGTGATGCATGGGAGCAAGCTTAGTTGGGGAGCACAGAAATAAAATGTGTCGTATGTGGAAGAAAGATTGTCGCCTATGTGGGAATAAAGAGCTAAGGAAAACCTTGGTGTCCGATGAAAGTATCGGAACAACAAAACATAGCACTTTCATTTCGGGGACAACAAGCTTCGAATGAAAAAACTTAGAATTTAAATCGGAATAAGGTTAAAAATATGAATGGCAAGTTACGTTATAAATTTGGCATGACCTAACTTGAGGAATGAAAAAGGTTCAAATTGATTTGAATATTGTAGGGAAGGGAAGGAATGTTTTGAATGAATTGAAGTGTTGGTAAGCTTTGAATTATTAGATTGAGTTAATGTAACACGTGGTTTCGGGAGCATGGGCGACACACAAACGCACAAACAGCAAATATGGCCTCATGCACAGACTACCCTTTAATAGTCACAATTTACCCATTAGGACTACAAGCGCGTCATTACATGGGACAACGTTTTGAACGACTACGGGTTCTCCCTCTTGTTTGCAAAACCTTGCATTGAAGTTGTTTGAAAGGGAAACAAATTTCTTGTCATGAGTTGACTATATATTTTCCTTTTCTAAAGTACTAAATGGATAGATTGTACATATTGAATTAGTCCTTGCATCCTTGCACTTAATGATGTGATTGTAGGAATAATTGGTATCGCATACATGGTCTAAGGAAAGGCAATTC
Organism: Aegilops bicornis; assembly: GCA_021605145.1. Taxonomy (NCBI): domain Eukaryota; kingdom Viridiplantae; phylum Streptophyta; class Magnoliopsida; order Poales; family Poaceae; genus Aegilops; species Aegilops bicornis. The sequence goes on along the minus strand of CM038674.1, from coordinate 432,143,297 downwards.
AGGATTGAGGGTTTAAGGGTTTGTGTTTCTTGGGATATGCCCTTCTTGTAGGCCAAGTTTGAAGCACAAAACTTGCCCCTGATTCTGTTGTGAAGCAAGTTTTGGACATGAAAACTGAAGAGGTAAAAGCGAAAATATGATAGAAAAAGGAAAAGGCAAAATTGTAGAAAGTATGTTAAGAAAAGAAGGCGTAAAGGTGATTGCACTAGTCTATTGATTGTTCTTGTTCACCTAAATATTCTCTGGGCATTGTGGTGCACTGTCATGATGCAGTTTTTTTTCATATCATATATGCTTCCTATATCCTTGTGACACCTAAGCCGGTCTTCTAAGGCAACTTTGAAATACATAAACTGGCAAAGATATTTTCTGTCTTGCAAGGTTGGCAGCATAAAAATTAAGTTAAAGGGAAATAATATTGAAAAGAAACGAATGGCAAGTTTTGAGAACAAGATCTAATAGGTTAGCAATAACAAAAATATCAAGTGGAGAAAGAACAAGTTGAGACCAAAGAACCATGGGGATCCGACCCGAATAGGAAGAGGATGCTGAGTGTACAAATTGTTCATCAACGATGGCATCAAATTGCAATGGGACAGAACAAGACAAAGTAATGAGTTCATACGAAGCAAAGAAAGTGTAATACTCCTCCAATTCATGATAAGTGTCATAGTTTTGAACTGAGGTTGTGACACTTATTTTGGATCAGATGGCTGCACGTAAGGAAAAGGAAATAGAGAAAGAAGAGGATGGAAGACTGGTGGAACCTAAGAGTGAAACGGGACTGGTCCCAAGAAAGATGAAGATGAACACGGCTAGACAACAAAGAAGATGAAAGACTGGTGGAACATTGTTGGAAAAATAAAGTTATGTGGGGGATGTAGCACACGGACAGGTAGAAAGACGTACACGGACAGGTAACAACGGCCCAACGAAGCCTCGTATTCATAGGGTTAAGAATTGCATCTCCATTTTTCAACCAATTTTCATCGAAACATCCGTCCGAATCACGACGCAGATTGACGGCTGCACCGTTTCTGCAGGTCGAATTTTCGGTCATTTTGGCACCGCTTAACTCATCCCCTCATGCATTTACTGCTGAGTGGCCGGCCACATGCACTCCACCAATCTCGTTGGAAAATCCAACGCGATATGCTGTTCATCGGTGGAGAAACAGCAGTACTCTAGATTTCGAATCTTTGGTTGCTATAGCCTCGGCGCTGTTACCCAGTCGCAGTGCTCGAACGGCCAGCGCACCACATTCCGAAAATTTTCTGTTTTGCCTTCGGTTCGTGTAGGCTCCGTGCGTTACACGCTTGGGGCGCCAGATGATTGTCATGCATGTGCGGCGCGCGCCTCTAGCTGCACGCACGCGCTGTACTGTGGGCACGAGCACAACTAGTAGTACGTACTATACGTAGTTCGTCTCGTCGGCGTGACGGTGACCAGTCGATCTACTAGTAGTCTGCATGGAAGAGGCTGGAACTATTCGTCAATAAATTATGGCTTGAATCCATATTTATAAATGACGATAATTCAAAACAGCCCAGAGGCTCATCTACAGTTGATTAATATTAAAGTTAAAAAAAACTTGTGGTTTTCGGACATGTGAGGATTTAGTTTTTAAAAATCGGTTTTTGAATTTGTTCTTTTTCTAAGTTTCTCTCAAATCAATTTTTTTTTCACGTGAGCTCCTCGATGTCCAAACACCATAAAAATTACACGCACCTTCTTGCGGATGAGCATACTAGGTGCCTAAAATTTCAGTTTTTGCTATTTTTAATATTTTATTTGAATTTACTGTTTGGAAACCATGCCTATAACGAATCCTTCGACTTATTTTTTTTGAAAGTCAGCTAATTACTCAACCTATTCCGTTGGACAATGCAATTCTCACAACACAAAATTCGCAATTCAGCCCTCTTCTTCGGCGGAGTGGTAGACAACGCCTAAAAATCCTGAAGGGCCTTTGATAAAAAAAGTGAAGTTTATAGAACCGTTGGAAATAATTACGAAAAGGCAAAAAGTCTGATATCATATTTTAGGCATGGCAAATTAAACATTTTTCATGACAATTTATGCTGGCATGAGAATGGAAATTTAGTTTACAAGCACGGAAATTTCCTGAAAAAAATAAATCGAGACCAATTTGCCATGTCCGTCAACTAAACTTGCTATCCTCGACAAACATAATTTGCCACGAACAACGCTTGATTTGTATTGTCTAAAAATCTTTGCTGGATATTCCGGTCCAATAATTAACCATTAATTTGTTCTCAGTACTCTAACTCTTTCTTTCAGACTACCCACAGTGAGAAGTAACATAGGTAGTAACATCATACATATCTACTACAACGCATGCATGTGGCAAGCAATAAATGAAGAAAAAGAGGCATATAGTAATATAGTTAGTTACTACTAGTATGAGTAACATCACACATATCAAGACAAGATGAGTCTATAACATAATAAATAAAGTATTGCATGTTACCACACATATGTTACTCCCCACTATAGAGGTAGTAACATAGCATGTTACTACTCTACTTCCTCCTTTACGGTTTATAGGGCTCAATTAAAAAATCTCACCAACCAAGGTAGATGGTGAGTGGTGGAATACTTTTTGTAATTTACAAAAGCACCCAATTAATGCTCTTGTTTTCCTAAAAAATTTATGTTTACAATGTATTAATTGCAATGCGTGCATGCATAAAGAACATGCATTGGTCAATTTTCTCTTAGAAGGTGCTTGGATACGTTTTAGTGTCATGACTAAAAGTAGTGTGACTAAAACTTGCTAGTCTCACCCATGCTTGGATCCAAATACTAAAGAGACTAAAATCAAGTTAATGAGCATTTATTATCCTCCAAACCCTCCAATCCGAACTCACATGTGTTAAAGAGAGGAGTTAAATGAGGAGAGAGAGGACTAACCCACATTTTAGTAGGGGTACCCCTAACTAAAGAATTTTAGTCTCAAGACTAGTTTTAGCCCCTTTTTAGTCAGAGGTGCTTGGAACTTTAACCTCTTAAAGATACTATTTTTAGTCAGACTAAAATAAGTCCCTTGGATCCAAGCACCCTCTTAATACTTGCATGATTATTTAATGCACTTTGGAATCTGAACTTATGATGGGGAACAACCAAATTGAGCCTTTTAGGCTGGTCATAGTGAGGAGTAATTTAGACTAGTGTCATGCATATGACACTAGTCTAAGTTACTACCTTCATAATGCAAAGTAACATAATAATAGTATCATAGATGGCTTCATTTATTAGCTCGTAGACTCATCTTGTCTTGGAAAGTGTTATAGTAACATATTATGTTACCACCTCTCATTTATTACTTGCCACATAAGCAGAATTTTCTCGAGAAGTGCTTATGTTACTAGCTAAGTTACTCCCACTATGACTATCCTTAGACTACCCACAATGAGAGTAACATAGGTAGTAACATCACACATATCTAGGTTAAATAGATGATGTGGCATGCAATAATTGAAGAAAAGAGATGAAAGTGGTAACATAGCTAATTACTACTAGTATGAGTAACATCACACATATCAAGGCAAGATGTGTCTATAGCCTAATAAATGAAGTGTTGCATACTACTCACTCCGTCTAGGTGTGTAAGTCATCTTACGTTGCGCACCGTGACCAAGGTGGAGGGGAAGCAGAGAGAACTTAATGTGTTTTTGCTAATTAATAACAATGCATGCAGCAGGCTGACCAATGCATGTCGTGTTTGGTAGTCTCAAATCATTTAAAGCATGCATGACCCACATCTCTTATTGGTTGATATGTCACGAAACAAGAAGCGAGATGAGAGTTAATGTCTGCAGCGCCTAAATGTTTTAGGATTATTTGGTTTTAGTAAGATGACTTACACACCTGAGCGGAGGAAGTACCACACATATGTTACTTCCCACTATAGAGGTAGTAACATAGACTAGTAACATGGGTATGTTACTAGTCTATATTACTACCATTGTGGCTAGTCTTATAAAGTGGAAAAACTAAGAATTTGAGATATGGCTGGTCACAATGGGCAAGAACATAAGCTAGTAACTTACACACTTTCCTAGACTATGTTAGTACCTCCATAGTGGGTAGGAACATCTACGTAGTGTCATGCAACGATGTACTCCCTCCGTCCGGAAATACTTGTCATTGAAATGGATGTATCTAGTTGTATTTTAGTTCTAGATATATCAATTTTCATCCATTTTGATGACAAGTATTTTCGGACGGAGGAAAATATTTATTAGGTTATAGACTCATTGTTTCTTGGAGTGTGTAATGTTTCGGTAACTTAGCAAGTTACCACAAGCACCTCTCTCTTCATTAAATATGTGCCACACAAACAAAGTTGTATTGGAATGTATGATGTTACTCCTAAGTTCTTCCTCATTGTGATCAGCCTAAACTCTATAAACCGGAAAGGAGGGAGTATATTACTACCCATTATGGCTAATCTCAGCTAGCAGCTCAGCGAACCGAAGGAACAAAACATCAATTGCATGGATACAGGGGCATGCATGCATGCTATTGGGCAGGAGAGATAGCGCTATCTGGTCCCTCCACATGGGCGGATCGGATGCACGTATATACAAGCATAAAGGGAGGAACAGAAAGGCCTGATTTGATGAGGCAATGCCATTTATGAGCACGGCAACAAAATGGTTTCTTTTTCGTTTGAAAGGCAAACGGGTTTGAAACACAGTCATTTCGTCCTGGACGACGACGAGAAACACAGCGGCGGCAGCGGCTGCCAGGTGGGGACTGCCTGCCCTGAAGGAGGATTAGATAGACGGTCGCGCTCGCGCCCTTGGACTGGTCTGGTCCATTACGACGCATGCATGTCTTGACAGTGTGCCTGACTGTGAGATTTATGAAGATTTAAGACTGCCGCACCAGTGTGAGGACTGAGGACATGCATGGCTGTCATTGACTGCAGTACTTCACAGCTCACATCAATGTGTGTGTGAGGACGGAGTAGTATATGCTGAATTTGTGATGATTGCTCAATTGGCCACAGAAAGTGAGGTACTCCTCTTTTTTTTTCTTTCCGGAAAACTTCAGATCTATTCAAATTTAATCATGAAAATATAACAAATACTAGAAACAATAAAAATTATATCCAGATCTGTAGACCACTATGATTAACGAGTCGAAGGCACGTCGTCATCATCGCCCCTTCCTCCTTTGGGGCCGTCTGAAAACTTGTTGTAGTAGACAATCAAGAAGTCGAGACAGAACCAGGATTTGAGCATGAGGGGCCAAGCTTAGGTGCTAAGATTTCTTTGTCTAGGTCTATCATAGTACTATAATAATGTGACAAAGTGACACAATAAAAACTATTTCCCTTACAGTTGTTAGTAAGATGAAAATATCAATACTTTTGTCGGAAGAAAACTTACCTGCTAATCCCCTTTCAATGTAAATTATTCTGCAATGCCGTAGTAAGCCGCCTTCCATTTTAGTTCGAATTAATCTTGACAACGCTTAGCCAGGTTTTTTCTCTTCATAACTTCAAGTCTTAAAATTTGCATCAAGATCACACAAAACACAATCAAAAAAATTAGTTTATGTACAATTTGACAAGTATAAGACATTTAGTGGAGAGTGGTCAGTAATGCAAACATTTGCTAGTTGCATGGGGAATTGGCGACCAGGAGTTCGCAGGCGGCCGACCTCGGCTGTATTGCCGTTCCTTGTTAGGCAGTCGTGGCCTGCCTTCCCCCTCCCCCCCCGCCGCGCATCCTTCACCGGGGAAGTCGTCGTGCTAAGGTCCCATAGGACCAGCGCACTAGAATAACAACTACCGCTGATGAAGAGTAGCATAGATAAAAAAGATCCAACCTGAGGACACATGAACTTAGACGAACGACGACAAAATCCGGTCAAATCCACCAAAGATAGATCCTCCGGAGACACATCTCCACACGCGCACCGACAATGCTAGACACACCACCGAAACATGGGCTACAGCGGAGAGAACCTTATTCAATCTTCAAGGAGCTGGCCGCGTCTCGCCTTCTGAGTAGGATACAAACCCTAAAAACTTGAAGAAACATATAAAAACCAAGCCCTCCCTTGACAAGGCCGAGATCCACCGTGTCCCCATGGCCCTAAGGCCAACAAAGACGAGGCGGACCAGCGACAGCGTCGGCGGGAGGCAGAGGAACCCTAATCTTTTTAGAGGAGGCGACTGCTTGCTTGTATGTGATCAGAGATGTACCTCTGTGAGGAGGGTTATCCCTCTCGTCTAGATGAGTAGGGCTTCTAGTAGAAATCACTTATGGTTGTAATTTATATCCTTTGGAACTCATGAAAATTACAATAAGGTGATGTAAGCAAGTTATAAGAATTTAAATATTGTATTTATGCTTAGTTGGAGGAGAGCAAAGAGGAGAGAGGTGATAAGTGGGGTTGTATATTAACAAGCACCGACAACTCAGGTTCAAAGAAACTTTATCAAATTAAGCGGATGCATAAGACATGGCTATAGATGACATCCACTAATTTTGACGCAAAGGAGTGAGTACTATTAACCATGCTCTTTATATGCATGTGATTGGCTATAGATGATATCGGCTTTATGCATCCGCTAATTATATGTCTATAGCCATTATAAGCCTTTATATGCATGTGAGTACTATTAACCATGCTCTTTATATGCATGTGAGTACTATTAACCATGCTCTTTATTTGACATAAAGGAGTGAGTACTATTAACCATGCTCTTTATATGCATGTGATTGGCTATAGATGACATCGGCTTTATGCAGTCGCTAATTATTTATAGATGATCATCTATAGCCATTTATATATCATCCCAACTTATGCATCCGCTAATTTTGGCGCAAAGGAGTGAGTACTATTAACCATGCTCTTATGCATCCGCTAATTTGATTTTCCATGCAGTCCCAACTTATCGGCTTTCCTTTCCATGTATGTATATCTCAATCCTTTCATCACCACACATGCATAATTATAAGCCTTTTTCAATTGCCCTTTACATGCATGTGATTGACTTGTTTTGATGACTGCAAACATAACAATACACCTTATCCACCTGGATGGAGGGAGCACTAGCAGGCAAATTTGACAAATTTGACCTATAGACGAAATCAAATCATAGAATGAACTATCAAGTAAAACTATTTCACGCTTGGTGACCTTTTTGTGTGACGCCCGACACGAAGCGCCACACTATCGCGCAACGCCTCGAGAGATAGGCGCTACTACGGTCAGCGTCGCACCCGTGTGTTGAGAAAATTACTAAGTCGATTAATGCAGCGCGAGAGCTAGGCGCCACACTATACTCTGGCGTTGCACTAGTGCAGCGCAGGGCTCGGCCGCAGATTCAGCCGCGTGAAATAGTTTTACGGACATTTCATTCTGTGATTTGATTTCATCTATAGGTCGTCAAATTTGCCGCACTTGCATGGAAGACGATTTGTGGCCGTAGGGGTGGGGGAACCCATGCATGCAGCTACATGATTGCGTCAAAATTCAGAAAGTGGTTTTGTGATTAGAGCTAATTGTTGTATGTATGCTGCTTTTGGTACAACTTTTGGCGGAGAGTGCAAACCCCACCCGCCGCACCTCCCACTTTTTTCCTTTTGACATGTCTTTTGAATCGAAAGGCCAATTTACATTTCGTTTGCATTCTCGTTATTAGAGCTTATCCAAGGAGCTTGTGCCCAAAAGTTGCACTCTCGACAGGCATGCTTTTATCAATTCTATGACACTGTTCACACCAGGACTGTATGCGTAGGCAATGAATATGTCGTCCCTGAGATGCCATGGTGTGACCAACTTTTTTTGAATTGTTACTGATTGGAGGTATGATATAGCTGAGTTGGCAAGGGTAGATCGCAACTTATGATGACTTTGATTTGGTGGTGCCACCCGGTCTCACACTCCGGGTGAAGACCTAATGTTTGATTTTAGTTGATTGTACCTTGTACCTGTACTTTTTTTCTTTTTACGATGTTCTTGTGTTAAGGGAATTTTCATCCAAATATCAAGTCCCAACAACTTATCAAATTTGTGAACACTTTTAAATATGTCGTCCCTGAACCTTCAACTTTGTAAAAACTTATCAAATTTGTGAACACTTTTAAATTTGGAATTTTTTAATTCATGAACATTTTTGGAATCCGTGATTATTTTTAAGTTCTTGATCATTTTTCAATTCGTGAATATTTTCCAAATTAGTGGTAAATATTAATTCGCATTTTTTTCAAAAGTGTATATATATAGTTGAAAAAAGTAAAAAATTATAGGAAATTCGTATGTGCATTTGCACCCGTACGTGGGAAGGCAACAGATGGAACATGGGTGCATACGAACCCTTTTTCAAAACAGTAATAATTTCAAAATTGATCAAAAATCATAAAAATGTTGGCAACAAACTTGAGAAAGCGTTACACTCACATGAACATTTTGGGGACGAAATGACTTTCGTGGTTTTCTCAGGACAAAGTCAAAATCAGCATTATATTATTTTTTTCAAAAGAAAATCAGCACAATATTAGATGTACTATTCACAGTATATTGTCATGGACAATTTGTTTTTATGCTCATATTTTTTGACGGGCATTTTTTGTGGTCAATTTTTTTATGATTAGACCAACAAGTCAACTTTGTTGGAAATTTTTTCAAAGATTTTTGACTTTTTGCCGAATTGCTGAAAAAATCCATGATTTCTTTTGTAGGGTTCATCTACCGCCAGGTTCACAGGGGTATCTTCCCCGTATGTGTGCGTAGTTACCTATTGTGTGTATCAGTGTATTGATAGAGACGTGTGATGTGATGGAGCTAGAACAGTGGATGCAAAAGTACGTGCATGCCTGATTTTGTTCTGTAGTAGTACTTGCGCACTTGTACGTACGCGCCCAGTTCCAGCTATACTGTGCATGTGAAGGAAAGAGAGAATAATTAATGGATACATGGTGAAAAAAGAAAAGAATTGTCGCTGCTGCAACGACTTGTGACTCTTCAGGGGTTTGATGCATTGCAGCAACTGCAGCCATACGCATGGTCACGTACCTCTCACCCATCAGGGGATGATGCAAGAGCCATGCATGGGTGGTGGTGGTGGTACGTACGCTAGTGCTGGATCACTGGATGAGTAGCTGCTGCGTAGCACCAGTGCACCAGTGTATCACATCTCTTCTCTCCAAACTCACGCAAACCTGCACAGAGCGAGCGAGGCAGCAGACTGCATGCAGAGATCATCGTGATCTCGTACGTGCATGTCAGCGTCGGGTGATGGGAGTGAACTAAAGAAGAAGGCCGGGTGGTAGATGTGAGGGTGGGTCGCCTGCATTTTGACTTGCACCTTTCTGGCGACATAGGGTTCGCACGAGTTACAGCAGCACAAACAGCAAGCTAGTTGCAAGTAAATGCGAGCGACGAGGAGCCCATAGGTCAGCCTGGGGCTTGGCTGGGCACTGCGCGATGTTCTTCAATGCCCCTGGACGTAACTGCCTACCCTGTTTGCATTTACACTCACATACATGCACAATTTCTCATACTGTTTCTTCTCTCTTCCCCACTCTCCCTGCAGAAGTTTTAACTGGTCCTCTCTCATCTTCTGCGACCTTGCGCTCTGAGACAGCAGATTGATGATTCCCTCTTCGTTGCATGGGGACATAGTAGATATGCAATTTTTTGGTACTCAAGTAACCTTGCTTTACTCGTACTATTTCACATACTTAACTAAGCTTTTTATGCCATCCGATATGTTTCTTCTCTTCTCTTCGGCTCAAAAAAAAAATTTATGTTTCTTCTCTCGCTCTCAAATTCATACCAAGACTAGCTTTCTTCCAAAATGGAGGCATAAGATTTGACTCGTCCACTAAGTAGGAGAGGAATTAAAGTGTTTTTCAAAGCTCCCACAAAATATAGCGGGTCGTAACTCTCCCGACATAATTTGTCTTAAACGTTTTCCACCCGCGCTAACCCAAAGTGTTGCATCTTTCTTGATGCCTTCTAGAAGTATTATTGGCGGTACGGACTTATGATGGAAAATACCGTGCATTCATGTCGTTCCAAGTGGTCCATCGTGCGAGATGGCATGGTCCTTCTATTGGGGATATTATTGGTCCACCAACTTTGATTGAACGCTTCATATGACAAGAGGTAGTGTCAAGACTCTCTAATTGGAGTCACTCCTTAACAAAACCCCAAAGCCTCAAGGTGAACCGACATTTCTAAAGCAAGTGTGACAGGGATTCTTGTTCTCACATGCACAAAAGACATAAACCGAAATTTGGCCACTCGCTCTTGGTCAACCTATCCGTCGTCCAAATCCTATTTTGGATAGCCAACCAAGCAAAAGTAAATAAATCATCTTTGAGGGTGTCTTGTGATGTCTACTACGCAAATTTATTCTTGTAGACTCGTGTTAGGCCTCCAAGCGCAGAGTTTTGTAGGACAGTAGCAATTTTCCCTCAAATGGATGACTTAAGGTTTATCAATCCGTGGGAGATGTAGGATGAAGATGGTCTCTCTCAAACAACCCTGCAACCAAATAATAAAAACTCTCTTATGTCTCCAACACACCAAATACAATGGTAATTTTTATACATGCACTAGTTCGTGAAGAGATGGTAATAAAGTGTAGTAATGATAGTAGATATTGGTTTTAAGTAATAGAAACAATAAAAAAATAGCAATGTAGCAAGTAACAAAAGTGAGCACAAAGCGGTATTGCAATGCTTGAAAATGAGGCCTAGGGTTAAAAGTATTTAAGCTAGTGCAATCTCTCAACAATGGTAATATAATTGGATCATATAACCACCCCTCAGCGTGTGATGAAGAATCACTCCAAAGTTCCTTTCTAGCAGAGAACATAAGAAGAAATTGTTTGTAGCTATTCTTTTCCATCGGTCTATCCAAGAGTTCGTACTAAAATAACACCAAGTTATTCTTTCCAATCGATCTATCAAGAGTTTGTACTAAATAACACTAAGTTATTCTTTCATTCGATCTATCAAGAGTTCGTACTAAAATAACACCAAAACAAATTCAGATTCGTAATACTCAAGCCAACACAAAGAACCTCAAAGAGTGCCACAAGATTTCTACGGAGAAAACAAAAAGATGAGAACATGCATCAACCCCTATGCATAGATTGCCCCAATGTCATCTCGGGAATCCGCTAGTTGAGTGCCAAAACACATATCAAATGAATCAATATGATACCCCATTGTCACCACGGGTACTCATAGCAACACATACATCAAGTGCTCTCAAACCCATAAAAATATTCAATCCGATAAGCGAAATCTCAAAGGAAAAACTCAATTCACAACAAGATAGAGAGCGGAAAATACCATATGATCCGACTACATTAACAAAGCCCGCGATACATCAAGATCGTGACATCTCAAGAACATGAGAGAGAGAGAGAGAGAGAGATTAAACACATAACTACTGGTAAAAACCCTCAGCCCCGAGGGTGCACTACTCCCTCCTCATCATGGTGGCCGCTGGGATGATAAAGATGGCCACCGATCATGATTTCCCAGCCGTGAAGTCTTTGGAGCAGGGTCTAGATTGGTTTCTCGTGGCTACAGAGGCTTGCGGCGGCGGAACTTCTGATCTAGGGTTACCCCCACGCTACTAGAAAAAGGGTTGTTAGTAGCGCTCCAGTTTTTGCTACTAATGGCGCATTATAGGTGCGCCACTATTAACACGCCACTAGTAACAAATAGTAATGGCGTACTACATAGAAGTGTGCCATTACTAACAATATTTTGAAAAAAAATTAGAATTTTTTTTTGCAAAATTCTTTTTCAATTTTTTTCAGAATTTTTTTTTCGATTTTTTCTTAATCTCGGGTCACTATGGCTTAATCTCATGTTAATATGCTTAATCTCAGGTCAAATCGCACTCCGTGGTCAAACTTCTCAGAAGGTCACCCATCCTCACACTACTCCAGCCCAAGCACGCTTAATTTCGCAGTTCTATCCAACCCCAAAGACCAAATTTCACTTAAGAGCACTTGTTGATATATCTATCATATCAATCATATTAAACCTTGTTGATGTCTAGGACTTTGTTCATGTTCATGAGTGTGATGAAATTTTTAAAAAATATTTCAAACTTCCCGGTCATATTATGTATCATAGTTTGAACATTTTTTCAAAAAAGAAATTCAAAACCATTTTTTTCCTGTTACTAGTGGCGCACCTAGCAAATGGTGCGCCATTAGTAAGTTTGAATTTTTTTTTCCATTTTCCCCTCTAGATCTTAAAAGCTCCGTATCTTTTATTCTGTTAGGTTTTTGGGAATTCTAAAATCTTCAACGGGGTTTCCCCGTTGAAATCGGATGTAACTTTTCGAGTAGATGATTTTTCATATAATTTTTTTTAATCCGAGTTCGTATGCAAAAGTTATGCCCATTTTACTAAATTTCAGAGAGATTTTGCAAATAAAATCAAAATTCATATTTGTAAATTTTCCCAACAACTAGACCACATATCACATGGGAAACTTATTTTCTTTTATTTTTGACATTTCTATCATTTTCTTTTATTTTTTTAAAACTGAAAAGTCGGTCGATTGGGTGCATTTAGTAATGGCGCATCTTCACAAAGTGCGCCATTACTATGTATGACTTGGTCAAACCTTGATCAAAGTTAATAATGGCGCACTTTGTATAGGTGCGCCATTACTAAGTTTGACATAGTAATGGCGCACCTATGCAAAACGCCATTACTAAGTTTGACCAAGGTTTGGCCGATCATACACATAGTTATGGCGCACTTTGTAAAGGTGCGTCATTACTATATCAACTTAGTAATGGCGCACCTATACAAAGTGCGTCATTACTATGTGTATGTGGGTCAAACCTTGGTCAAACTTAGTAATGGCGCACTTTTCACCAGTGCGCCATTAGTAATATAGTCATTAATGGCGCACCTATATGCAGTGCGCGCCATCGCTATATAGCAGTGGTGCACCACATACCTGGTGCGCCATTAATGTCCATATTAACTATAGCTGTTTTTCTAGTAGTGCCAGGGTTTTTGGAATATTTGAGAATTTATAGGGTGAAGAGGCGGTGCGGGAGGCCACCGAGGTGGGCACAACCCACCTGGGCGCGCCTGGGCCCCCAGGCACGCCCTGGTGGGTTGTGCTCCCCTCGGAGCTCCCCTCTGGTACTTCTTTTGGCCCACCGGGTGTCTTCTGGTCCAGAAAAAATCTCCAAAAAGTTCCGCTCCGTTTGGACTCCATTTGGTATTGATTTTCTATGATGTAAAAAACAAGCAAAAAACAAGCGGCCTTTGGGCACTATGTCAATAGGTTAGCCCCATAACATGATATAAAGTTGCTATAAAATAATTGTAAAACATCCAAGAATGATAATATAGCAGCATGAATACTTCATAAATTATAGATACGTTGGAGACGTATCAGCATCCCCAAGCTTAATTCTTACTCGTCCTTGAGTAGGTAAATGATCACGAGAAATAATTTATGAAGTGTGAATGCTAGCAAAGTGCGTAAGTTTGATCAATGGTAATTTCAGTCACTTTTCCTAGCATCATAACAGCAACTCTTTCTCATAAAACTTCGTCATGTTAAAGTAGTAACCAATTCACATGTTAAGGTGCAAACAACGAGTTCTCTTAAAACTCAACAACCTATATTCTTAGTCACCAAACAATTACAATTCAACTTATTCAGCGGAGTCTAAGTAAGAGCTCCACATCTCAATCATCATATAATCTTCCATGATTGCTACTACTCAAAGCATATTCTTAGAACAAATGTCATCCATCGAACCACGAGAGAAAGATAGAGGCTTAATATTTCGCCTCCCAACTCATTTATCATAGAGATAATTGTCAACAATAATAAATCATGATCAAATATATTTGACTGGTCATATGTGCCTAGATATTTCCCCACCACATGATGTTTGCCAGCTAGAGAATAATTCAAGTTGAAATGAGAATTTATACTATTGACTCTTTGCATAAAAGTAAATACTGAAAAGTAAAGGATAGGCCCTTCGCAGAGGGAAGCAGAGGTTATCATGCGCTTTTTATTTGGATGCTCAAACTCTTAATGCAAAGGAACATCAAGTTATATTGCCCCTTATGATAGCAACCTTTATTATGCAGTCCGTCGCTTTTATTACTTTGCCATCACAAGTTCATACAACGCTCAAGTTTCCCTTACAATAAAAGATCAAACATATTTAGGAGCAATTTTTATTGCTTTATGCACCGACGACAACTTACTTGAAGGATCTTGTTCAATCCATAGGTAGGTATGGTGGACACTCATGGCAAGAAACTGGGTTTAAGGGTTTTGGATGCACAAGTAGTATCTCTACTTAGTATGAATTTTGGCTAGCAAAAGATCCTAGGCAAACACCACATGTTGGAGGATCTATGACAATATAACTTCTATGCAAATATACACAATCATAAATCATTACGTTGTCATCCTTGTCCAACAAACTATTTTTCTCAAGTTTGAAAATAATTAATGGGTATTCACAATCATAGAAGATTTCCAAGATAATATATTTGCATGTGAAAGTTCTCTTCCTTATAAAAATTATTCATCAATTGCTTGTATGACCAATATTCTGATTGCCAAGCTTCAAAAGATTTCACTTTCTAAACCCAATGTGAAGCTACTACTAGGCACGGTATGAACATATAATTTCAAATTCATGATATTCAATTTATTCGACAATTTACTCATAGGATATAAGTGAAGCATAAGAGTAAATGACAAACTACTCCAAAAAGGTATAAGTGAAGATCAGGCGAGTGGTTAAGTAAATGGGTAGCTAATTGAGGACTCTCTCTTATTTAAAAACTTTCAGATCTAAGTATTTTATTAAAACAGCAATCAAAACAAAACAAAATTACGTTCTAAGAATAGCATACATCATGTGAAGAAGCAAAAACTTAGGCTCAACCGATACTAACCGATAATTGTTGAAGAAGAAATGTGGGATGCCTACCGGGGCATCCCCAAGCTTAGATGCTTGAGACTTCTTGGAAATATTATTTTGGGATGCCGTGGTCAGCCCCAAGCTTGAGCTCTTCTGTCTCCTTAATTCCTTTTATATAACGGTTTCCCTAAATCTTAAAAAATCCATCCACACAAAACTCAACATGAACTCGTGAGATAAGTTAGTATAAATCAATGCAAAACCTTATCATTCTATCTTGTAGCAAATCACTAAAATTATAATTTAACATTGAATACTAAATGCCTATGCATATTTAATAGTCCCATCCTCAAATAGAATAATTAAACAAGCAAACATATGAAACAATGCAAACATAACAACAATCTGCCAAAAGCAGAACAATCTATAAAGAGTGCAATATTCACCATACTTCCCTAACTCCAAAAATTCTGAAAAATTACCACCTTTGTAGAAAATTTATCATAGCCTATTTTTCAAAAAGCTTCAACATTTTATCACATTCTTAATATTCTAGAGAATTTTTCAACAGCAATTAACGTATGTTTTGAAGCGACAACATGTAGACTTACAAAATAAGCATGACAAAGGGTATCATTGCCTACTTTTATTGAAATAAAAGATGCAATAAATTATTCTAGATAACAGCAAGCAAATCAAAACAAAATAAAATGGCGCTCCAAGCAAAACTCATATCATGTGACGAATGAAAACATAGTTCCACGTTGAGGTTACCGAAATAATGTTGGAGGCGAAGAGGGGATGCCTTCCGGGGCACCCCCAAGCATAGTTGCTTGGATCTTCCGTTAACATTACCTTGGGGTGCCTTGGGCATCCCCAAGCTTAGGGTCTTGTCACTCCTTATTCTCCTCATATCGACATCTCACCCAAAACTTGAAAACTTCAATCACGAGAAAACTTAACGGACCTTCGTGAGATAGGGTAGTATGATAAAAGCAAACCATTCACTTTGGTACTGTCAAAGACAAGATTCATAATTATTCTCACACAATGCCTACTGTACCTTATCATTTCCACAATTTATATTGAGCAGTATAAGCCATAGAAACTAGGAAAGAAGCAAAATATGCATTGAAAACCTAATTTGTCAAAAACAGAACAATCTATAATGATCTAGGAAACAACCATACTTTTGCTACTCGAAAAATTATGAAAAATTAGGAAAACATAGGGAATTTGTATTTATATCACCTGTAACAATTCAGATCAAAAGCATGTTCTAGTGAATTTTGAAAATTCCTGGACTGAGCGCAAAAGTTTACATTTTTTGCCTTTGTTTCAAGTCAACTATCATCCATACTATCCCAAAGGTCTTACTTGACATTTTACTGAAACAAAAGCAATAAAACATGATTACTACAGTAGCATAATCATGTGAACACACAAAAATAGTAGGCAAAGTGTTGGGTTGTCTCCCAACAAGCGCTTTTCTTTAATGCCTTTTAGCTAGGCATGATGAGTTCAATGATGCTCGCATAAAAGTAAAGATTTGAAACATGAAGAGAGCATCATGAAGAATATGACTAGCACATTTAAGCCTAACCCACTTTCTATGCATAGGGATTTTGTGAGCAAACAAATTATGGAAACAATAATCAACTAGCATAGGAAGGTAAGACAAGCATGACATCAAAACTTTCAACATAAAGAGAGGAAACTTGATATTATTGCAATATGTAAAAGCATATATTCCCCTCTCATGGTAATTTTCAGTAGCATCATGAATGAATTCAACAATATACCTATCACATAAAGCATTCTTTTCATGATACGTATGCATGAAAATTTTATTACTCTCCGCATGAGCAAATTTATTCTCATGAATAGTAGTGGAAGTAAACTCAACAAAATAACTATCATGAGAGTGAAAATTAAAATCATGATGACAAGTTTCATGGTTTTATTTATTATTTATAGCATACATGTCATCACCATAATCATCATAGATAGCAACTTTTTTGTCATAGTCAATTGAAGCCCCATCCAAAATGGTGGATTCATCACTAAATAAAGTCATGACCTCTCCAAATCCACTTTCATCATTATAATCATCATAAATTGGAGGTATGCCATCATTATAACAAATTTGCACATCAAATCTTGGGGGACTAAAAATATCATCTTCATCAAATATAGCATCCCCAAGCTTATGGCTTTCCATATCATTAGCATCATGGATATTCAAATAATTCATACCAACAACATTGCAATCATGCTCATCATTTAAAGATTTGTTGTCAAAAATTTATAGAATTCTTCTTCTATCAATTGAGCACAATTTTCCTTTCCATCATTTTCACAAAGACATTATAAAGATGAATAATATGAGACCACCTCAATTCCACTTTTTGTAGTTTTCTTTTTATAGACCAAACTAGTGATAAAACAAGAAACTAAATGATTCAATTGCAAGATATATAGATATACCTTCATGCACTCACCTCCCGGCGCGGCGAGAAAAGAGCTTGATGTCTACTACGCAACTTTATTCGTGTATACTCGTGTTGGGCCTCCAAGCGCTTGAGTTTTGTAGGACAGTAGCAATTTTACCTCAAGTGGATGACCTAAGGTTTATCAATCTGTGAGAGGTGTAGGATGGAGATGGTCTCTCTCAAACAATCCTGCAACCAAATAATAAAAAGTTTCTTGTATCCCCAACACACCAAATACAATGATAATTTGTATAGGTGCACTAGTTCGGGGAAGAGATGGTAATAAAAGTGTAGTAATGATAGTAGATATTGGTTTTCGTAATAGTAACAATAAAAAATAACAAGGTAGAAAGTAACAAAAGTGAGCACAAACAATATTGCAATTCTTGAAAATGAGGCCTAGGGTCCGTACTTTCGCTAGTGCAATCTCTCACCAATGCTACTCCCTCCATTTACTTATACAAGGCCACTATGGAATATATGTTTTGCATCTATATAAGGCCACCAACAGTAATCGAGAAAAGAATTAATGATATTTCCTCGTACTTGCAACATGTTTACTACTTGCATGCTTGCAGTCATAATGAAACTAGCTACTTCCTCCACCCAGTTTTCCTGCATGCATGTTGCGTATTAACTATCCCAGTAAACGAAAAGAAAAGCAAGCTTGCATTAAGTTTTACCTTGGTACCTGTAATCTGAGTTTATGGCCTTGTATATAAAAATTGAGGGAGTAATATAATTGGATCATATAACCATCCCTCAACGTGCGATGAAGAATCACTCCAAAGTTCCTATCTAGTGGAGAACATAAGAAGAAATTGTTTGTAGCTATTCTTTCCGATCGATCTATCGAAGAGTTCGTACTAAAATAACACCAAGTTATTCTTTCTGATCGATCTATCAAGAGTTCGTACTAAAATAACACTAAGTTATTCTTTCCGGCCGATCTATCAAGAGTTCGTACTAAAATAACACCAAAGCAAATTCAGATTCTTAATAATCAATCCAACACAAAGAACCTCAAAGAGTGCCCCAAGATTTCTACCGGAGAAAACAAAAGACGAGAACGTGCATCAACCCCTATGCATAGATTACCCCAATGTCACCACGGGAATCCGCGAGTTGAATGCCAAAACACATATCAAGTGAATCAATATGATACCCCATTGTCATCACGGGTACCCATAACAAGACATACATCAAGTGCTCTCAAATCCATAAAAGTATTCAATCCGATAAAACGAGATCTCAAAGGGAAAACTCAATTCAGAACAAGATAGAGAGGGGAAAACACCATAAGATTTGACTATATTAACAAAGCCCGCGATACATCAAGATCGTGACATCTCAAGAACACGAGAGAGAGAGAGAGAGAGAGAGAGAGAGAGATTAAACACATAGCTCTTGGTACAAACCCTCGGCCCGAGGGTGGACTACTCTCTCCTCATCATGGTGGCCGTGGGATGATGAAGATGGCCACCGGTGATGATTTCCCCCTTTGGAGGAGTGCCGGAACAGGGTCTAGATTGGTTTATCGTGGCTATAGAGGCTTGCGGCAGCGGAACGTCTGATCGTGGGTTACCCCCAGGGTTTTTGGAATATTTGAGAATTTATAGGGCGAAGAGGCGGTGCGGGAGGCCACCGAGGTGGGAACAACCCACCTGGGCGCGTCTGGGCCCCCAGGCGCGCCCTGGTGGATTGTGCTCCCCTCGGAGCTCACCTCTGGTACTTCTTTGGCCCACCGGATGTCTTCTGGTCCATAAAACATCTCCAAAAAGTTTTGATGTGTTTGGCCTCCATTTGGTATTGATTTTCTGTGATGTAAAAACAAGCAAAAAAAAGCAAGCGGCCTTTGGGCACTATGTCAATAGGTTAGTCCCAAAAATGATATAAAGTTGCTATAAAATGATTGTAAAACATCCGGGAATGATAATATAGCAGCATGAATACTTCATAAATTATAGATGCGTTGGAGACGTATCATCGTGCCTTCCAAATCATTCAAAGCCAGAACCAAAGATAGATGAACTCTCATATGTGGTCCAACAAAGATTTTTCTCTTGAGAACCCAATAATTGTCTTGCATAACTTCCATGACCATTCTATTCTTCCGCCTTGAGACCGCAAATATAAGAGGATCAATCTCCTTGGTATTTTGATTATAAAACCAGGGGGAGTCCCGAAAGGTGGCATGGGCTCTATTGCAGATAAAGAGGGTCGTAGAAGCATGGAACAAGTCCATGTCCTCTCGTCATCACACGGGTTTCTCATGCCCACCCACATCTTGGAGGTCTCTTACCACTCATGCCAAGGCCAAGTCAATCTAAGAGCTAGAGCCAAAGTTTCAACATTAAGGACACCAAGGCTGCCGAGGACCTTGGGTGGCAAACTGTTCCACAATTAACTTTACAATTCGTGTTGGTCGTCTTGTCGGCCTTCCATGAAATAAAAGCCTGCTCAAGCTTGTTGGCATGCATTATGGAGGAAGACCAATGGTATGCTTATAGGGGTGATGTCATGGACCGCTTGTGAGGTGAGCACAAACTTGACAAGGGCACTTAGGTAGACATTGTTGATGTTCTTGCCTTCCAAAGAAACAAGCTTTGAGGAAATTTTATCCTCAAGTATTAGAAATCTACCCTTTTGAGTTCCCAAACCAAGAAAGGGAGGCCCATATATTTGATAGGGAAAGCCATCCGAGATGTTGGTAGACTTTGAAGGATTGTCTAAAAGTTTAGGTGGTCAAGTCGAATAGAAATGGCCAAACTTTTCTGGAATTTCTGGGTAACCACATGACATCCTGAAAGCTCCACAATATGCACGATAGGTTGTCGATATCATTCTTCATTTTGACCATAAAGATCGTTTCTTATTTACATATACCGAGGTCTAAAACATGATGCCTGGATCGCGTATCATGTGAAGGTGGACATGACGTGTGGCCAAATCAAGGATTTGCTGGAGGGGCCAATCACGATGACAAAGTGGAGTAGCGATAACGGTTCCTTGGGAAAAGGTTCCGGCAATGCTTGATAAGGGGGCCAACCACCCGTCGAGGAGGATCCACGGGGAAATATATGGAGCAAGGTGGTAATCCATTCCCCAATTTTTCTCGTGAATCCTCTCTTTTGAATGAGGTCAAGCATTTATGCCCACTTCACTGAGTCAAAAGCTTTGCATATGTCGAGCTTGAAAAGGAGGGGATGTGGCTTTTGTCTTGTGAAGATGTCATGCACCATTGTCACGTACATGATGTTTGCATGGATGCTTATCCTATTGATGAAATTAGTTTTGTCATTGGAAATGATATTCTTCATATGATGTCCAAGGCGAATGGCAAGGATCTTGGCAATGATCTGCGCAATATCATGAATAAGGCTATCTGGCCTATAGTTGGAGAACCACATTTGCAGAGTTTACCCATTGAAGGTTGGCAATGTGAAGGTGTCCAAGAAGGTAGAGTACTCTAATTATGTCCTCTTCAATGATGTCTCAATACTTTTGAGAAGGCACCAGCAGACCCATCTAGCCCAGGTGCTTTGTCAACTCGACATTTTATTGATGGCCTCTCTCACCTCTTCCTCAGTTAAGGGATCATCGAGCTCATGCAAGTCAAAAGTATCAAAGTTGAGCTCCTCCCAATATAATTGAAGTCTATAATTGCTTTGTTGGCTTTTCCCATGACATTGGAGAAGTGGTCATGAATGATTTTTTGTTTTTTGTTTTTGGTCATGCTCGGTGACCCAACTGTTGTTGTGTTTTAGCTGATGTATGTGGTTTGATCCTTATTTTAGCATGTACGTAGTGATGGAAAAAAATTGGTTTGCTTCGAACTCTTTCAACCTAAGAAGTGAGGACATTCTTTTTCTTGCTCACTCGAGAACAAACAAACTAGCCACCTTTATTTCTAATATCCCCCTAGTTCATACTCATCAGTGGATAAAGGGTGGTCTAACCGAGACATTTCATGTGTTGAGGATGACCAAAAGGGTGGCATGAAGGTGAAGCTTTATCTTAACAAATAAACCTCTACTCCACTCGAAGAGTCGCAAGCCAGTATTCTTAAGCTTGTGGAACAACAGTTGATAGTTCTTGATATTTTTTGTGTGCCATTCCATGGTTTGTGCACCACCTCGCTAAAGCCCAGTGTGAAGGACCAAAAAATTTCAAACTTGAAACTTACGGGCCTTCTAGGTCAACTATCATCGTCGAATGAGAGCGGACAATGATCTGATAAGGATGACGAGAGCATGTCAAGCATGTGGGAGTTGAGATGTATGTCCTGTTCGATGTTGCGAAAGATGGAACCAAGATTTCACAACTTTGGATTATTTCTTTGGTTGCTCCAAGTTAATCTACAATTTTGAAAATGAATCTCTTTCAAACCAAAATTTGAAGGGTTGCCTAAAGCCGTTTATTCGTATCCTATTGGTATTTCTCTTGTTTGGGCACGGTGTAATTGGTTGAAGTTAGTCACAGCAAGCGACATCACCCCACTTGGTGGTTTTCGTGTGATGACCGTGATAGAAAACCATTTTTTTCTTGCCGGGTTGGTTGGCACTGTTGGGGAACGCAGTAATTTCAAAAAAATTCCTACGCACACGCAAGATCTATCATGGTGATGCATAGCAACGAGAGGGGAGAGTGTTGTCCACGTACCCTCGTAGACCGTAAGCGGAAGCGTTATGACAACGCGGTTGATGTAGTCGTACGTCTTCACGATCCAACCGATCCTAGTACCAAAAGTAAGGCACCTCCGTGATCTGCACACGTTCGGCTCGGTGAGGTCCCACGAACTCTCGATCCAGCTGAGTGTCAAGGGAGAGCTTCGTCAGCACGACGACGTGATGACGGTGATGATGAAGCTACCGGCACAGGGCTTCGCCTAAGAACTGCAACGATATGACCGAGGTGGATTATGGTGGAGGGGGGCACCGCACATGGCTAAGAGATCAACTTGTGTGTCTATGGGGTGCCCCCTCCCTCCGTATATAAAGGAGTGGAGGAGGGGACGGGTCAGCCCTCTCTATGGCGCGCCCTAGAGGATTCCTACTCCCACCGGGAGTAGGATCCCCCCTTCCCTAGTTGAAGTAGGAGAGGAAGGAAGGAGGAGAGAGGGAGGAAGGAAAGGGGGCCCGGCCCCCCTCCCAATTTAGATTGGGCTTGGGGGGGCTCCTCCTCTCTCCCACTAAGGCCCAATAAGGCCCATATACTCCCCGAGGGGTTCCGGTAACCCCCCCGGTACTTCAGTAAATGCCCAAACTCACCCGGAACCATTCCGATGTCCAAACATAGTCATCCAATATATCGATCTTTATGTCTCGACCATTTCGAGACTCCTCTTCATGTCCGTGATCATATCCGGGACTCCGAACAACCTTCGGTACATAAAAAACCAAGACTCATCTCCGGTTAATAACCAATAACGGAACCTGGATGCTCATATTGGTTCCTACATATTCTACGAAGATCTTTATCGGTCAAACCGCATAACAACATACGTTGTTCCCTTTGTCATCGGTATGTTACTTGACCGAGATTAGATCGTTGGTATCATCATACCTAGTTCAATCTCGTTACCGGTAAGTCCCTTTACTCGTTCCATAATGCATCATCCCGTAACTAACTCATTAGTCACAATGCTTGCAAGGGTTATAGTGACGTGCATCACCGAGAGGGCCCAGAGATACCTCTCTGATACTCGGAGTGACAAATCCTAATCTCGATCTATGCCAAATCAACAAACACCGTCAGAGACACCTGTAGAGCATCTTTATAGTCACCTAGTTACATTGTGACGTTTGATAGCGCACTAAGTGTTCCTCCGGTATTCGGGAGTTGCATGATCTCATAGTCATAGGAACATGTATAACTTATGAAGAAAGCAATAGCAATAAACTAAATGGTCAAAGTGCTAAGCTAACGGATGGGTCAAGTCAATCACATCATTCTCTAATGATGTGATCCCATTTATCAAATGACAACTCTTTGTCCATGGCTAGGAAACTTAACCATCTTTGATTAACGAGCTAGTCAAATAGAGGCATACTAGTGACACTCTGTTTGTCTATGTATTCACACATGTACTAAGTTTTCGGTTAATACAATTCTAGCATGAATAATAAACATTTATCATGATATAAAGAAATATAAATAACAACTTTATTATTGCCTCTAGGGCATATTTCCTTGATCTCCCACTTGCACTAGAGTCAATAATCTAGATTACATTGTTATGATTCTAACACCCATGGAGTTTTGGTGCTGATCATGTTTTGCTCGTGAGAGAGGCTTAGTCAGCGGGTCTCCAACATTCAGATCCATTATGTAATTTGCAAATTTCTATGTCTCCCTCCTTGACTTGGTCGTGGATGGAATTGAAGCGTCTCTTGATGTGCTTGGTTCTCTTGTGAAATCTGGATTCCTTTGCCAAGGCAATTGCACCAGTATTGTCACAAAAGATTTTCATTGGACCCGATGCACTAGGTATGACACCTAGATCGGATATGAACTCCTTCATCTAGACTCCTTCATTTGCTGCTTCCGAAGCAGCTATGTACTCCGCTTCACGCGTAGATCCCGCCACGACGCTCTGCTTGGAACTGCACCAACTGACAGCGCCACCATTCAATAAAAATATGTATCCGGTCTATGACTTAGAGTCATCCGGATTAGTGTCAAAGCTTGCATCGACGTAACCATTCTGACGAGCTCTTTGTCACCTCCATAAACGAAACATATCCTTAGTCCTGTTCGGTATTTCGGGATGTTCTTGACCGCTGTCCGATGATCCACTCTGGATTACTTTGGTACCTCCCTACTAAACTAATAGCAAGGCACACATCAGTGCGGTACACAACATTGCATACATGATAGAACCTATGGCTGAAGCATAGGGAATGACTTTCATTTTCTCTCTATCTTCTGCGGTGGTCGGGCATTGAGTCTGACTCAACTTCACACCTTGTAACACAGGCAAGAACCCTTTCTTTGCTTGATCCATTTTGAACTTCTTCAAAACTTTATCAAGGTATGTGCTTTGTGAAAGTCCAATTAAGCGTCTTGATCTATCTCTATAGATCTTGATGCCCAATATATAAGCAGCTTCACCGAGGTCTTTCATTGAAAAATTCTTATTCAAGTATCCTTTTATGCTATTCAAAAATTCAGTATCATTTCCGATCAACAATATGTCATCCACATATAATATCATAAATGCTACAGAGCTCCCACTCACTTTCTTGTAAATCTGAGGCTTCTCCAAAAGTGCAGTATAAATCCATATGCTTTGATCACACTATCAAAGCGTATATTCCAACTCGAGGCGCTTGCATCAGTCCATAAATGGATCATTTGGAGCTTGCACACTTTGTTAGCACCTTTTGGATCGACAAAACCTTACGGTTGCATCATATACAATTCTTATTTAAGATATCCATTAAGGAATGCAGTTTTGACATCCATTGGCCAAATTTCATAATCATAAAATGGCAATTGCTAACATGATTGAGACGGACTTAAGCATCGCTACTGGTGAGAAGGTCTCATCGTAGTCAACTCCTTGAACTTGTCGAAAACCTTTCGCAACAAGTCGAGCTTTGTAGACAGTAACATTACCGTCAGCGCCAGTCTTCTTCTTGAAGACCCATTTATTCTCTATGGCTTGCCGATCATCGGGCAAGTCAACCAAAATCCATACTTTGTTCTCATACATGGATCCCATCTCAGATTTCATGGCCTGAAGCCATTTTGCGGAATCTGGGCTCATGATCGCTTCCTCATAGTTCGTAGGTTCGTCTTGGTCATGTAACATGACTTCCAGAACAGGATTACCATACCACTCTGGTGCGGATCTTACTCTGGTTGACCTACGAGGTTTGGTAGTAACTTGATCAGAAGTTTCATGATCATCATCATTAGCTTCCTCACTTACTGGTGTAGGAATCACTAAAACTGATTTCTGTGATAAACTACTTTCCAATAAGGGAGCAGGTATTGTTACCTCACCAAGTTCTACTTTCCTCCCACTCAGTTCTTTCGAAAGAAACTCCTTCTCTAGAAAGGAGCCATTCTTAGCAACGGATATCTTGCCTTCGGATATGTGATAGAAGGTGTACAATGATCTCATTTGGGTATCCTATGAAGACACATTTCTCCATTTGGGTTCGAGCTTATCAGGTTGAAGCTTTTTCACATAAGCATCGCAGCCCCAAACTTTAAGAAACGACAACTTTGGTTTCTTGCCAAACCACGGTTCATAAGGTGTCATCTCAACGGATTTAGATGGTGCCCTATTTAACGTGAACGCAGCCGTCTCTAAAGCATAACCCCAAAACGATAGCGGTAAATCAGTGAGAGACTTCATAGATTACACCATATCTAGTAAAGTACGATTACGACGTTCGGACACACCATTACGTGGTATTTCAGGTGGCGTGAGTTGCGAAACTACTCTGCATTATTTCAAACAAAGACCAAACTCGTAACTCAAATATTCTCCTCCATGATCAGATCGTAGAAACTTTACTTTCTTGTTACGATGATTTTCCACTTCTCTTTGAAATTCTTTGAACTTTTCAAATGTTTCAGACTTATGTTTCATTAAGTAGATATACCCATATCTGCTCAAATCATCCGTGAAGGTAAGAAAATAACGATACCCGCCGTGAGCATCAACACTCATCGGACCGCATACATCAGTATGTATTATTTCCAACAAGTCTTTTGCTTGCTCCATTGTTCCGGAGAACGGACTCTTAGTCATCTTGTGAAAGTGGCATGGTTCGCAAGCATCAAGTGATTCCAAAAGCCCATCAGCATGGAGTTTCTTCATGCGCTTTACATAATATGACCTAAGCGGCGGTGCCACAGATAAGTTGCACTATCATTATTAAACTTATATATTTTGGCTTCAATACTATGAACATGTGTATCACTACTATCAAGATTTAGTAAAATAGACCACTCATCAAGGGTGCATGACCATAAAAGATATTACTCATATAAATAGGACAAACATTATTCTACGATTTAGATGAATAACCGTCTTGCATCGAGACAAGATCCAAATATAATGTTCATGCTCAACGCTGGCACCAAATAACAATTATTGAGGTCTAAAACTAATCCTGAAGGTAGATGTAGAGGTAGCGTGCCGAAGGCGATCACATCGACTTTGGATCCATTTCCCACGCGCATCGTCACCTCGTCCTTAGCCAATCTTCGCTTAATCCGTAGCCCCTGTTTCGAGTTGCAAATATTAGCAACAAAACCAGTATCAAATACCCAGGCGCTACTGCGAGCATTAGTAAGGTACACATCAATAACATGTACATCACATATACCTTTCATTTTGCCATCATTCTTCTCCGCCAAATACTTGGGGCAGTTCCGCTTCCAGTGACCAGTCCCTTTGCAGCAGAAGCACTCAGTCTCAGGCTTAGGTCCAGACTTGGGCTTCTTCACTTGAGCAACAACTTGCTTGCTGTTCTTCTTGAAGTTCCCCTTCTTCCCTTTACCTTTTTTTTTCTTGAAACTGGTGGTCTTGTTGACCATCAACACTTGATGCTCCTTCTTGATTTCTACCTCCGCAGCCTTTAGCATTGCAGAGCTCGGGAATTGTCTTTTCCATCCCTTGCATATTATAGTTCATCACGAAGCTCTTGTAGCTTGGTGGCAGTGATTGAAGAACTCTCTCAATGACACTATCATCAGGAAGATTAACTCCCAGTTGAGTCAAGTGGTAGTGGTACCCAGACATTCTGAGTATATGTTCACTGACAGAACTATTCTCCTCCATTTTGCAGCTGTAGAACTTATTGGAGACTTCATATCTCTCAATCCGGGCATTTGCTTGAAATATTAACTTCAACTCCTGGAACATCTCATATGCTCCATGACGTTGAAAACGTCGTTGAAGTCCCGGTTCTAAGCCGTAAAGCATGGCACACAGAACTATCGATTAGTCATCAGCTTTGCTCTGGCAGACGTTCATAACATCTGGCGTTGCTCCTGCAGCGGGTTTGTCACCTAGTGGTGCTTCCTGATACGTCTCCGTCATATCTATAATTTTTTATTGTTCCAGGCCAATATTCTACAACTTCCATATACTTTTTGGAAACTTTTTATACTATTCTTGGGACTAACATATTGATCCGATTGCCGGTGCAGTTCACATGCATTGCATGTTTTTGGTTTATGAGAATATCCATATCAAACGGAGTCCAAGCGGGATAAAAGCAGATGAGCTTATTTTTGGAAAATATGGAAAATTTGGAAGGAAAATCAACGCGAACGGTGCCGAGGTGGTCACGAGGTGGCGCCGCGGGCGCCTACCCTCGTGAGCCCACCGTAAGGCGGTTGATGCTCTTCTTTTGCCGCAAGAAATCTAATATTCGGAAAAAAATCACGGCGAAGGTTTCAGGCCAATTGGAGTTACGGATCTCCATATATACGAAGCGGTGAAGCAGAGAGAGCAGAGATAGATCCAATCTCGGAGGGGCTCGCCCTCCCACGCCATGGGAGCCAAGGACCAGCGGGTAAACCCTTCTCCCATCTAGGGAGAAGGTCAAGGAAGAAGAAG
Source organism: Aegilops bicornis (assembly GCA_021605145.1). Taxonomy (NCBI): domain Eukaryota; kingdom Viridiplantae; phylum Streptophyta; class Magnoliopsida; order Poales; family Poaceae; genus Aegilops; species Aegilops bicornis. The sequence goes on along the minus strand of CM038674.1, from coordinate 432,115,282 downwards.
AAGGAGGGGGCTCTGTCCCCCTCGCTTCCGGTGGCACCGGAATGCCGCCGGAGGCCATCATCATCACTGCGATCTTCGCCAACACCTCCGCCATCTTCACCAACATCTCCATCACCTTCCCCCCTCTATCTACAGCGGTCCACTCTCCCGCAACCCGTTGTACCCTCTACTTGAACATGGTGCTTTATGCTTCAAATTATTTTCCAATGATGTGTTGCCATCCTATGATGTCACGAGTAGATTTTCGTTGTCCTACCGGTGGTTGATGAATTGCTATGATTGATTTAATTTGCTTGTGGTTATGTTGCTGTCCTTTGGTGCCCATCATATGAGCTGCGTGGATCACACCTTAGGGTTAGTTGTATGTTGATAGGACTATGTATTGGAGGGCAAGAGTGACAAGCTTCAACCTAGCATACAAATTGATGCATACGGGATTGAAGGGGACCAATATATCTTAATGCTATGGTTGGGTTTTACCTTAATGAACGTTAGTAGTTGCTGATGCTTGCTAATAGTTCCAATCATAAGTGCATAGAATTCCAAGTAAGGGATGACATGCTAGCAGTGGCCTCTCCCACATAATACTAGCTATCGGTCTAGTAAAGTAGTCAATTGCTTAAGGGACAATTTCGCAACACCTACCATCACTTTTTCACACTCGCCATATTTACTTTAGTTGTGTCTTTACCTTAGCAGCCCCTAGTTTTATTTTCGTGCTCTTTACTTTCTTGCTAGCTTATCCGAAAACACCTACAAAGTACTTCTAGTTTCATACTTGTTCTAGGTAAAGCGAACGTCAAGCGTGCATAGAGTTGTATCGGTGGTCGATAGAACTTGAGAGAATATTTGTTCTACCTTTAGCTCCTCGTTGGGTTCGACACTCGTACTTATCGAAAACTGTTGCGATCCCCTATACTTGTGGGTTATCAAGACTTCCAGGACGTAATTCTTCTGTGCAGCAATGAGGATAATCCTCAAGTTACGGACCCAGTCCGTGTAATTGCTACCATCATCTTTCAACTTAGCTTTCTCCAGGAACACATTAAAATTCAACAGAACAACAGCACGGGCCATATATCTACAACAACATAGACATGCAAAATACTATCAGGTACTAAGTTCATGATAAATTAAAGTTTAATCATATTAATTAAGAACTCCCAGTTAGATAGACATACCTCTAATCATCTAAGTGATCACGTGATCCATATCAACTAAACCATGTCCGATCATCACGTGAGATGGAGTAGTTTTCAATGGTGAACATCACTATGTTGATCATATCTACTATATGATTCACGCTCTACCTTTTGGTCTCAGTGTTCCAAGGCCATATCTGCATATGCTAGGCTTGTCAAGTTTAACCCGAGTATTCTGCATGTGCAAAACTGGCTTGCACCAGTTGCACGTGACCGTAGAGCTTATCACACCCAATCATCACGTGGTGTCTCGGCACGACGAACTGTAGCAATGGTGCATACTCAGGGAGAACACTTATACCTTGAAATTTAGTTAGAGATCATCGTATAATGCTACCGCTGAACTAAGCAAAATAAGATGCATAAAGGATAAACATCACATCTAATCAATATAAGTGATATGATATGGCCATAATCATCATGTGCCTTTGATCTCCATCTCCAAAGCACTGTCATGATCACCATCGTCACCGGCTTGATACCTTGATCTCCATCGAAGCATCGTTATCGTCTCGCCAACTATTGCTTCTACGACTATCGCTACCGCTTAGTGATAAAGTAAAGCAATTACATGGCTGAGGGAGTCCTGGACTAGGGGGCGTCCGAATAGCCGAACTATCATCTTTGGCCGGACTCTTGGACTATGAAGATACAAGATTGAAGACTTCGTCCCGTGTCCGGATAGGACTTTCCTTGGCGTGGAAGGCAAGCTTGGCGATACGGATATGTAGATTTCCTACCATTGTAACCGACACTGTGTAACCCTAACCCTATTCGGTGTCTATATAAACCAAAGGGTTATAGACCGACGGACGAACAACAAACATACCATAGGCATGCTTCTAGGGTTTAGCCTCTCTGATCTCGTGGTAGATCTACTCTTGTACTACCCATATCATCAATATTAATCAAGCAGGAGTAGGGTATTACCTCCATCGAGAGGGCCCAAACCTAGGTAAAAACATCATGTCCCCTGTCTCCTGTTACCGTCCGCCTAGACGCACAGTTCGGGACACCCTACCCGAGATCCGCCGGTTTTGACACCGACATTGGTGCTTTCATTGAGATTTCCTCTGTGTCGTCACCTATAGGCCCGATGGCTCCTTCAATCATCAGCAACGACGCAGTCCAGGGTGAGACTTTTCTCCCCGGACATATCTTCGTATTCGGCGGCCTTGCACTGCGGGCCAATTCGCTAGGCCATCTGGAGCAGATCGAAAGCTTTGCCCCTGGCCATCAGGTCAGATTTGGAAGCTTGAACTATACGGTCGATGTCCGCGGAGACTTGATCTTCGACGGATTCGAGCCACAGCCGAGCATGCCGCCTTTGTCTCGATGGGTATGATCTAGCTCTGCGCCGAGCGATTGCCACGGAGGCCGCACCAGTGCCCACTCCGACCCTTAATCCGGAGCCGGTTTCGCCGATCGAGGACGGTTGGTTGGACACCGCCTCGGGGGCTGAAATCTCTATGGTGATTGAGCCGAACACCATCCCTATCCTTTGCTGGCTTCGTGATTCCCAGTGCGGACTCCTTTACGGACTCCGAACCTCCAGCGCCTCTACCGGTCGAATCCGACTGGCGCCGATTATGGAGTTCACCGCCACGGACATCTTTTCAAAGACTCGCCCTTTGGCGATATCACGAACTCCTTAAAGTCTCTCTCTTTGTCGGGAGCCCTGGCGAACTATGGTCGGGAAGGTTGGGATTCGACGACGAAGAAATTCAACGCCCACCCACCACCCACTTTGTAGCAACTGTCGATGATTTAACCGACATGCTCGACTTTGACTCCGAAGACATCGACGGTATGGACGACGGTGCCGGAGACGATCAAGAGCCAGCTCCCATGGGGCACTGGAAGGCCACCTCGTCATATGTACATGGTGGACATCCCAACATATGGGAATGGCGATGGATCGGTGGAGGATGACCCCTCCAAGAAAAAACCCAAGCGCCAACATCAGCGGCGCCACTCTAAATCCCGCCACAGTAAAAACGGCGATTCCGGCACGGGAGACAATAATACCCGGACGGTGCGAAGGCGACCCCCTCCAGCAGGACTCAGCGCAGGAGGAGGGAGAAGCAAGTCCGCACGACAGTGCGGCAGAAAGAGAGGTAGAGGACGATAATTATGCGCCCCCTCCGAAGGCGAGGCAAGCCTCGACGACGATGAATTCGTCGTGCCAGAGGACCCCGTTGAACAAGAGCGTTTTAAACGCAGGCTCATGGCCACGGCAAGTAGCCTCAAGAAAAAGCTGCAACAACTTAGAGTGACCAAGACACGCTAGTGACGGATGGGTGAAGTCCTTGCAGCCAAGAGTATGAACTCGAGCGGCCCTCCAAAAGCTACCCCAAACGCAGGCCGTTGCCTCGATCGGAGGAGGAAGCACCCACGTCACGCCAAGACGACATGGCAGACCGGCCACCCGTGGCGCGATAGAGAAGCCTCTCGGCCTTCCGCTCAAGCCACGCCCGCCGCTCGAAAAGTACCAAGGCACGGAAAACGCTACCGGACTTGCGAGATATATTGGAGGATAAGGCAAAGCATACAAGATCGATCTACAGATCGCATGGGCGCCCAATGACTCGGGATGATTACCGTCATGCCGGATACAGCAAACCCGTCCGGGCCGAACACAGTAGACAAAGCTCATATGAGCTACGTCGTGATATAGCCCAATACAGAGGCGCCGCACACCCACTATGCTTCACTGATGAAGTAATGGATCATCAAATCCTTGAGGGCTTCAAACCCGTAAACATTGAATCATACGATGGTACCACAGATCCTGCGGTCTGGATCGAGGACTATCTCCTCCATATCAACATGGCCCGCGGTGATGATCTACATGCCATCAAATACCTCCCACTCAAGCTTAAAGGACCAGCTCGGCATTGGCTCAACAGCTTGCCAGCAAAGTCAATCGGTTGTTGGGAGGACCTGGAAGCCGCATTCCTTGATAACTTCCAGGGCACATATTGTGCGACCACCAGACGCCGATGACCTTAGCCATATAATTCAGCAGCCAGAAGAATCGGCCAGACAATTCTGGACGCGGCTCCTAACAAAGAAAACTCAGATCGTCGACTGTCCGGATGCAGAGGCGCTAGCAGCCTTCAAACACAACATCCGCGACGAGTGGCTAGCCCGGCACCTAGGGCGGAAAAGCGAAATCCATGGCAGCCCTCACCACACTCATGACCCGCTTTTGCGGCGGAGAGGACAACTGGCTAGCTCGAAGCAACAACTTGGCCAAACACCACGGTAGTTCGGATACCAAGGACAGCAATGGCAGGTCACGCGTCGCAACAAGCATAAACGCCACATTAACGGTGATAATGCTGAAGATACAACGATAAATGCCGGATTCGAGGCTCTAAAAACCCGGTCAGCGAAGAAGCCATTCAAAAGAATTACCAGGGGCCCGTCCAACTTGGACCGAATACTCAATAAACATGCGGATACATGGCACCCCGAAAACTAGTCAACCACACCAACGAGGATTGTTGGGTGTTCAAGCAAGCAGTGCAATCTAAGCGCCCGAAAACAACGACAAGGGGCTGCATAGCGATGACGGGAAGAGCCCGGCCGTGAACAATAGAGGACGAAGGGCTTTCCCACACAAGTGCGGACGGTGAACATGATATACGCAACCCACATACCCAAAAGGGAGCGGAAGCGCGCACTAAGGGACGATACACGATGGAGCGATCGCCCGAAGTTCAACCCATGGTCTTCTGCGCGATCACCTTCGATCGAAGGACCACCCACTAGCATTAAATCACGGCGGTTTCGCGCATTAGTTCTTGACCCAATTATTGACGGATTTCACCTCACGAGTCACGATGGGCGGCGGCAGCGATCTGAACCTAATTTATCGGGATACGGTCGCAAAATGGGCATAGACCCGTCAAGGATCAAACCCACAAAGGCGACCTTTAAAGGCGTCATTCCAGTGTAGAGGCCAAGCTGCACGAGCTCCGTTACACTTGAAGTGGTCTTCGGATCCCGGATAACTTCCGGAGTGAGGAGTTAATCTTCGACATAGCCCGTTCATGGCGGCTATCACGCCTTTGCCGGACGAACCAAATTCACAAAATTCAATGCGGTGCCGCACTACGCGTACCTCAAACTCAAGATGCCAGGCCCTCGAGGCGTAATCACGGTCAATGGAAACACCGAACGCTCCCTCTGAACGGAGGAGCATACGGCCGCCCTTGTGACAGAAGTGCAGAACAGCCTCTTAAGGCAATTCTCCAGTCCGGCCAATAAACAATCGGACACTGTCAAGCGCGCCCGGAGTAACCTACAGCAAGACCGCCTGGCACGTTCCGAACAAGCGTAGTAATGCAGCCCCAACCCCAGCCCTCGCGAACTCGCGAAGCCAGTACTATGCGCACGTAATTGCGCTCTGAAGCACCATGGGCATAGGGGACGTGCCACGACCACGGCACGCCCAGAATGCGGCTAGACCGCACTAGGGGCTCCCGTTTGTGTCATTCCTTTTTTTTCTTTTTCTTCCTTTTACTTTCAGGACTCTGTTCTCCAGAAGCCATGTCCGGCATTCGCGCCGAATACACGATGCAACAGCCAGGGAAGCAGAAAACTGCGTCGAGTGTCCAGGTGGTCTCTATTACGAGCAGTATACCTGTTTTACATACCACACCACAAACTTACCTGGAAGGGGACATGTCAAAAGTCCCGTACCTTGCTTACCGCACAATTTGTATCGTTACGCTTTTATTTGCAGTTTCTTTTGAATAACCAATATATAGCTCTTGCCTATTATTGCATTCTTTCCCATTATATATGTTCATTTATGACATTGCGCAACCGTACAATTTGGTGCGGCCAATACACCAGGGGCTTATGTACCCCAATAACATGGTGTGACAAGTCCGAACACTTTCACAAGTGCGGCACCGAACTTATAGCATTATATGCATCGGCTCGAATCATGTCTTGGGTCAATAGTTGGGTTTGCCCGGCTCCCATGTTTTGGTACCTTACGTTCCGTTATATTGGCTAAGGTAGCTGGGAGAACCACCGCGATTGTGCCCGGTTGAGCTGGGTTGAGCACCTCGGTGGAGAAAGCTAAAGCGGCCGTCATGATAAGGCGAGAGCCGGTCGCTGTTCGAGAGGTTTTTCGAGTCCCTAAAGACTTATGCCGCTTAGAGCGAGGAACCGGCATTGTCCGACCAAAGGCGTGGATAGCGCCCCGAACTCGGTCTTAGAATACTGGGGGCTTTGCCGAAATTTAAAATTATAGAATTCTATGGCTAAGTGAGAGTGTTCAAGCATTATAGTCCGGTTGCCTGGTTCGTTGCGTTGAGCGCCTCCCTCGAAGGACCCAAGTATGGGAATAAGAGCGCTCAAGTTTATTCCGAACACCCCAGCACTCGTGGCATGGGGGCTGAAGCCAACGACTCGCCATCTCTCAAATTTCATAAACGGCCGCACAAAAGGTAATATTTTAAATTCAAAAGCGTTGCTTAGCGCATATGAAAAAGTTTTCAGCGTACAGGATAACAAATGCAAGTCTACTCAAATATTACATCTTTGGAGCATTCACCCGCTATAAGACGGGCACCCTTCAGGACGCCCTCATAATACTTCTCGGGCTTGCGATGTTCTTTGCCCGGCGGCGGCTCGTCTGTCACCAAATTTCTCGCGTCCAGCTTGCCCCAAAGGCACCTTAGCACGGGCAAGGTCTGAGCACCTTCAATACAGACGGAGCGCTTGATGACTTTGATCCATGGACAGGCATCCACCAGCCGCCGCACTAGCCCGGTAGCTCCTGTGCATGGCCTCATTTGGCCACAGCCGAGCTATAAGGCCCTTCATGGCCTGTTCGGCGACCTTGTGGAGCTCGACCAATTGCTTTAGTTGGTCGCTCAAGGGCACCGGGTGTTCGGCCTCAGCATACTGAGACCAAAACACCTTTTCTGTCGAGCTCCCTTCTTCGGCTCGGTAGAAAGCGGCGGCATCGGAGACCCTCCGGGGCAGATCTGCGAATGCTCCTGGAGAGCTCCGGATTCGGGTAAGTACTAGATAATTGACTTTTACATTCTTACTCTGCATAAATAATGCCTTACCCGCCGCGATCTTCTTCATTGCCTCAATCTCATGGAGGGCTTTTTGGGCCTCGGCCTTAGCAGCTTTGGCACTCTCAAGAGCCGAGGCAAGCTCGGACTCTTGGGTCTTCGAGTCACGCTCCAAACCCTCGTGTTTTCCACGAGCTTGGAGCTCTTGCCGCACCTCCGCCAGTGCGCCTCCCCTTCTCTCGCTCGGTGCGCTCTGCGGTCATGGACCTTTGCCTCCTTGAGTCGCCACCTCGCTCGTGGCCCCTGCAGTACCCATGTTATTCCTGTTATCTTTTGCAACCATATTTTTTAAATTCCATAAGGTATTACTTACCTTCCTTGTCCTCGAGCTGCTTCTTGGCTTGGACGAGCTCGTTCTCGGACCGCTCGAGGCTCTCCTTCAATGCATTGACCTCACTTGATCAGGTGTGGCAGAGGTCGGCAGGCAGCCTGCATTCCCATATTGACATAATTTTGTTAGACTCTTGCGTATATCTTTTTAGATCCTCAGTCCGGCTTTTCTTTTGAACACGAACTAAGCATCAGGCTCTTGTCTATGCGGTAATCTTCTTACATATATTGAAAACTTACCTCAAAGCCTTGTTAGAAGGCCGTTGCAGGCTTGATCAGCCCGCTCTTGGCGGACTAAACTTCTGGATGACCACACTCATAACAAAGGCGGTGCTCCTCCTCGATGGAGGCGCTGTTAAGCGCCTCCAGTAAGCTATCCGGCGCCTCCGGTTGGATGGAGGACACCGGCGTCTTACCCTTCATACGAAGGGGCCGCTTGCCGGACTTCGGAACCGCTGAAGGTTACGGTATGGAGTCCGGACAAGGGTCGGGCTTAGAGCCCCTGGGGGTCTCGCTCTCCTCGCGCCTGGAGTCCGGGAGCCTGCCTTGCGGCGCCTCCTGCGCCACCTCCTCTTGGCCAGGCCCCCCTTGGGGCCCCACCTCGGCGTTGTCAGCAGCGTGAGGTGAGGAGGCGGCCAAAAGTGAAGTACTCTCCACTTCCGACGAATTCAGGGACCCGCTCGACGAAGCGGCGAGCTCGTCCTTGGGCGGGCTGCATGATTGTTCGGCATTAGAGAACACTATGCAATGAAAAAAGCCATGGGTATCCGGACACTTACGATCTCGCTAGGGGCTTGGCCCTCAAGGGCCACTCCTCCTCGCCGTCGTTGGCGTTGGTGGAGACGTCCGGAGGAAGGGTTCTTCCCTTCTTGAACCCTCCGGCCTCCCAGTGGGCGGCCTTTCTTTCTTCTCTCCTCACCGGGAGAGGTTGCTTTCCTCCTCCTCGTTTTCACGGGAGGAGTCCGCCTCCGAGTCGTCGGACGATGAGTCCGACAACACCTGGCGCCGCACACTCCTTCGAGTCCCCGTGGCCTTCTTCTTGGCCTTCTTCTCCGGCACCACGTAAGGCGCCGGAGCTAGCAGCCCCGCCAAGCGGGCGTCTACTGGGTCTTCTGGCAAAGGAGCCGGACAGTTAACCTGCCCGGATGTGCTCCGCCAGTCCTGTCAAAGGCAAGGGAGTTTAGATCCCGCATAGAGTCAAACTATGAAAAGCAAGATTCCCGTGAAGGGCAAAATAGCTTACCTCGGTAGCTTGACGCTGCGAGCTGAATCCGTGATCTTCTGTAGAGGATGAGGGAGCCTCGGCGCCCTTGAACAGCACCTTCCAGGCATCTTCGTACGTAGTGTCGAAGAGCCTCTTCAGGGTTGGATGATGTGCCGGATCAAACTCCCACAATTTGAAGGCCCGTTGTTGGCATGGGAGGATCCGGCGGATGAGCATAACCTGGACCACATTGACGGGCCTGAGATTCTTGTTCACCAAGGTCCACATGCAGGTTTGGAGTCTGGTCAGCTCTTCCGAATTATCCCACGCCAGGCCAGTCTCCTTCCAAGAAGTGAGCCGCGTGGGAATACCAGACCGAAATTCAGGGGCCGCCGCCCATTTAGGGTCGCGCGGCTTGGTGATGTAGAACCACCCCGATTGCCACCCCTTCACGGTCTCCACAAAGGAGCCATCGAGCCATAAGACGTTGGCGATCCTGCCGACCATGGCGCCTCCGCACTCCGCCTGGCGGCCGCCCACAACCTTCGGCTTGACATTGAAGGTCTTCAACCATAAGCCGAAGTGGGGCTGGATGCAGAGGAAAGCCTCGCACACGATGATGAACGCCGAGATGTTGAGGATGAAATTCGGGGCCATATCGTGGAAGTCTAGGCCATAGTAGAACATGAGCCCCCGGACGAATGGGTGAAGTGGAAAACCCAGTCCGCGGAGGAAGTGGGAAAGAAATACGACCCGCTCATGGGGCTCAGGGGTGGGGATGACCTGCCCATCGTCGGGCAGCCGATGTGTGACGTTGCCGGACAAGTATCCGGCCTTCCGCAGTCTTTTTACTTGGCCCTCTGTGACGGAGGAGACCATCCACCTGCCTCCCGCTCCGGACATGGCTGGAGAGGGTTGAGGAAGGATGTCGGACTTGGGCTGGAGCTCAGAGTGCGCGGAAATGGATGAGCAAGGGAGGAGGAAGGCGTAGGTGAAAAGGGTGATTCCTTATCCCCTTATATGGACGGACGAGGCTATGCGTCCCCCACCAGCCTGATAAAACTCGCTTATCTCCCAAGCGCCACAATTAATGGCGCGGTTGGGTTACCCTCGTCCGTATTGATGAGAATCCCGGAATAAGGGGGCATGATCTACGCTTTGATAAGACGTGCTAAGGAAACCGCCTCGCTAAACGCGCTGAGGTGGGACAGTAAAAAAACGATTCGAATAAAGGCCTGGCCGCGGTGTGATGTCACGCGCGAGAATCACGTCAGCAGATCTGTGCAAAAAATTATTCTCTCTACGGTGGTATGTGGAACTTGTTTTGCAGAGCCGGACACTATCCTTGTGTTCAAAACCTTCTATGAAGTATTCGTAGGAGGAACCCGCCTTGGATTGCCGAAGACAATATGCGTGCCGGACTCGTTGTCATTGAAGCCTGGTTCAGGGGCTACTGAGGGAGTCCTGGACTAGGGGGTGTCCGGATAGCCGAACTATCATCTTTGGCTGGACTCCTGGACTATGAAGATACAAGATTGAAGACTTCGTCCCGTGTCCGGATAGGACTTTCCTTGGCGTGGAAGGCAAGCTTGGCGTCTGGATATGTAGATTTCCTACCATTGTAACCGACTCTGTGTAACCACGACCCTATTCGGTGTCTATATAAACCGAAGGGTTTTAGTCCGTGGGGACGAACAACAATCATACCATAGGCTAGCTTCTAGGGTTTAGCCTCTCACGATCTCGTGGTAGATGTACTCTTGTACTACCCATATCATCAATATTAATCAAGCAGGAGTAGGGTATTACCTCCATCGAGAGGGCCCGAACCTGGGTAAAAACATCATGTCCCTTGTCTCCTGTTACCATCCGCCTAGACGCACAGTTCGGGACCCCCTACCCGAGATCCGCCGGTTTTGACACGACAATGGCGATTGCATTTCATACAATAAAGCGACAACCATATGGCTCCTGCCAGTTGCCGATAACTCTATTACAAAACATGATCATCTCATACAATAAAATTTAGCATCATGTCTTGACCATATCACATCACAACATTCCCTCCAAAAAAAAGTTCGACGTCCTCTACTTTGTTGTTGCAAGTTTTACATGGCTGCTACGGGCTTAGCAAGAACCGTTCTTACGTACGCATCAAAGCCACAACAATTTTTCGTCAAGTGTGATGTTTTAACCTTCAACAAGGACCGGGCGTAGTCACACACGATTGAACTAAAGTTGAACAAACTGACACCCACTAGCCACCTGTGTGCGAAGCACGCCGATAGAACTAGTCTCGCGTAAGCATACGCATAATGTCGGTCTCAGCCGCTTCATCCAACAATACCGCCAAATCAAAGTATAACATGCTGGTAAGCAGCATGACTATTATCGCCCACAACTCTTTGTGTTCTACTCGTGCATATAACATCTACGCATAGACCTGGCTCGGATGCCACTGTTGGGGAACACTGTAATTTCAAAAAAAATCCTACGCACACGCAAGAACTATCATGGTGATGCATAGCAACAAGAGGGGAGAGTGTAGTCCACGTACCCTCGTAGCCCGTAAGCGGAAGTGTTATGACAACGCGGTTGATGTAGTCGTACGTCTTCACGATCCGACCGATCCTAGTACCGAAAGTACAACACCTCCGCGATCTGCACACATTCGGCTCGATGACGTCCCACAAACTCTCGATCCAGCTGAGTGTCGAGGGAGAGCTTTGTTAGCATGCCGTTGTGATGACGGTGATGATGAAGCTACCGGCACAGGGCTTCGCCTAAGCACTGCAACGATATGACAGAGGTGGATTATGGTGGAGGGGGGCACCGCACAGGGCTAAGAGATCAACTTCTGTTTCTATGGGGTGCCCCCTCCCCCATATATAAAGGAGTGGAGGAGGGGAGGGGCCGGCCCTCTCTATGGCGCGCCCTAGGAGAGTCCTACTCCCACCGGGAGTAGGATTCCCCCCTTCCCTAGTTGGAGTAGGAGAGGAAGGAAGGCGGAGAGAGGGAGGAAGGAAAGGGGGGGGGGGGCGCCCTCCCCCTCCCAATTCGGATTGGGCTTGGGGGGGAGGGGGCGTGCCCCCTCCTAGGTCGCCTCCTCCTCTCTCCCACTAAGGCCCAGATACTCCCCAGGGGGTTCCGGTAACCCCCGGTACTCTGGTAAATGCCCGAACTCACCCGGAACCATTCCGATGTCCAAACATAGTCATCCAAAATATCGATCTTTATGTCTCGACCATTTCTAGACTCCTCGTCATGTCCGTAATCATATCCGGGACTCTGAACAACCATTGGTACATCAAAACACATAAACTCATAATACCGATCATCACCGAACGTTAAGCGTGTGGACCCTACGGGTTCGAGAACTATGTAGACATGACCGAAACTCATCTCCGGTCAATAACCAATAGCGGAACCTATATGCTCATATTGGTTCCTACATATTCTACGAAGATCTTTATCGGTCAAACCGCATAACAACATACTTTGTTCCCTTTGTCATCGGTATGTTACTTGCCCGAGATTCGATCGTTGGTATCATCATACCTAGTTCAACCTCGTTACCGGTAAGTCTCTTTACTCGTTCCGTAATGCATCATCCCGCAACTAACTCATTAGCCACAATGCTTGCAAGGCTTATAGTAATGTGCATTACCGAGAGGGCCCAGAGATACCTCTCCGATACTCGGAGTGACAAATCCTAATCTCGATCTATGCCAACTCAACAAACACCATCAGAGACACCTGTAGAGCATCTTTATAGTCACCCAGTTACATTGTGACGTTTGATAGCACACTAAGTGTTCCTATGGTATTTGGGAGTTGCATGATCTCATAGTCATAGGAACATGTATAAGTTATGAAGAAAGCAATATCAATAAACTAAACGATCAAAGTGCTAAGCTAACGGATGGGTCAAGTCAATCTCATCATTCTCTAATGATGCGACCCCGTTTATCAAAGGACAACTCTTTGTCCATGGCTAGGAAACTTAACCATCTTTGATTAACGAGCTAATCAAGTAGAGGCATACTAGTGACACTCTGTTTGGCTATGTATTCACACATGTACTAAGTTTCCAGTTAATGCAATTCTACCATGAATAATAAACATTTTTATCATGATATAAGAAAATATAAATAACAACTTTATTATTGCCTCTAGGGCATATTTCCGTGAGGCACATAGAAAGATGTGATATAGAAGCTTGTGTCGGTCTCCCGACCAACTTCATTGTAGTAATTAAACTGTCTAGTGATAATCCCCAAGTGCAGGGAATCATCGTAGCAATTCCCAATGATGGAAGTGATAAGTATGGAGTGTCGAACCCACAAGGAGCTAAAGGTAAGATCAATATTCTCTCAAGTCCTATCTGCCACTGATACGACTCTACGTACACCGAACGTTTGCTTCCAACTAGGAACGAGAAATAAAACTATGTTGTGGGTATGAAAAGGATAACTTTGCATGATATCGGAGAGCTAAAACATAAAATTAGGTGCTGTTATCATAAAGTTAGAATATATTACTAAATATTATATATAGCGAGTGTGAAATAATGATGGATCGGTGTGCGGAATTATCCTAGGCAATTGTTAACAAGACCGGTAGTCGTCATTGCAATTTCATATGAGGGAGAGGCATAAGCTAACATACTTTCTCTTCTTGGATCATATGCACTTATGATTGGAACTCTAGCAAGCATCCGCAACTACTAAAGATCACTAAGGTAAAACCCAACCATAGCATTAACATATCAATTCCCTTTATCCCATACGCAACAACCCCTTACTCGGGTTTATGCTTACATCACTCAAGCAACCCACTATAAGCGAATCATGAACGTATTGCAACACCCTACAGCGGGAATCCCTCACGCTTGTGCGACACGGAGGGCACAATAGGACAGCACAAAAATAAAACATACAACTCATACCAATCTAGATCATCAATCAACCCAAATACAAAGGATATCTACTCAAAACATCATAGGATGGCAACACATCATTGGATCATAATATGTGGCATAAAGCACCTTGTTCAAGTAGGGATTACAGCGGGGTGCGGGAGAGTGGACCGCGTAAAATAGATGAGGATGGTGATGTTGATGAAGACGATCACCGTGGCAATGATTTCCCTCCTGATTGCACTCCGGCGCCACCGAGAGAGAGGAGGAGAGGTTCTCCCCCTTGTGCTTCCTCCTTCATGGCCTCCCCCTGGATGGGGAGAGGTTCTCCCTCTGGTCCTTGGCCTTCATGGCGATGATAGCCCCTCCGGGATCCTCCTCCATGGCCTCCGATGATGATGCCCCCCTCCGCCAGGGTGCCAGAGAGGGCTTAGATTGATTTCTCGTGGCTACAGAGGCTTGCGGCGGCGGAACTTCCGATCTAGGTTATTTTCTAGAGGTTTGGGCATTTATAGGAGAGGTTGGCATCGAGAAAAAGTCAGGGGGCCCCACGGGAAGTCCACGAGGCACAGGGGCGCGCCCCCACCCTCGTGGGGCCCATGGAACTCCCCTCCGGTAGATTTTTGTTCAAGTATTTTTCATATTTTCCAGAAAAAATCTCCGTTGATTTGCAGCGCATTCCGAGAACTTTTATTTCTGCACAAAAACAACACCACGGTAGTTCTGCTGAAAACAGCGTCAGCCGGGTTAGTTCTAATCAAATCATACCCAAAATCAAATAAAACTATTGTAAAGATGGCATGAATACTTCATAAATTATAGATACGTTGGAGACGTATCAGCATCCCCAAGCTTAATAACTGCTCGTCCTCGAGTAGGTAAATGATAAAAGAAATAATTTATGAAGTGTGAATGCTAGCAAGTGCTTAAGTTTGATCAATAATACTTTCAATCACTTTTTCTATCATCATTATATATCATAACAATAGCTCAACTCATAAAACTTCTTGTGATCAAGTAACAAGCTATTCACATGTTAAAGTATAGATCATAAACTTTCTTGAAAACTAACAAACCATGTTCTTAGTCATCAAACAATTGCAATTCATCTTATTTTCGGGAAGGTTCTATGTAAGAGCTTTTGTTCAGCAAACTCCACATACTCAACTATCATTTAATCTTTCACAATTGCTAACACTCACGTGATATTTATGGGTTCAAAGTTTTAATCGGACACAGAGAAAGATAGGGGCTTATAGTCTTGCCTCCCAACCTTTTACCTCAAGGGTAATGTAAACAATAATAATTTATGAAAACCTACATCCAAGTAGATATATATATATATATATATATCCGGATGCTCCAACACAAAGTGCTTGCCAAAGGAAAAAGTGTAAAAAGGAAAGGTGATGATCACAATGACTCTTGTATAAGGGTAGAAGATAAAAGTAAAATATAGGCCCTTCGCGGAGGGAAGCAGAGGTTGTCATGCGATTTTATGGTTGGATGCACAAAATCTTAATGCAAAAGAACGTCACTTTATATTGCCGCTTGTGATAGAGACCTTTATTATGTAGTCCATCGCTTTTATTTCTTCCCTATCACAAGTTCATATAAAGCTTATTTTCTTCGCACTAATAGATCATACATATTTAGAGAGCAATTTTTATTGCATGCACCGATGACAACTTACTTGAAGGATCTTACTCAATCCATAGGTAGGTATGGTGGACTCTCATGACAAAAATAGTTTATGGATGTTTGGAAGCACAAGTAGTATTTCTACTTGGTGCAAAGAATTTGGCTAGCATGAGAGGGAAAGGCAAGCTCAACATGTTGGATGATCCAAGACAATATAACATTTCGGATATAGGAAAACATAACCCATTAAGTTGTCTTCCTTGTCCAACATCAACATTTTGGCATGTCATATTTTAATGAGTGCTCACAATTACAAAAGATGTCCAAGATAGTGTATTTATATGTGAAATCTCTCTTCCTTTAATATTCTTTCATGAATTGTTCAAGTGACCAATTCTGTGTTTGCTAACTTTCAATAAATTTACCACCTATACTTATTATGTGTGAAGTCCTTACTCCCCATGGCATAAGCATATGAAACATATATAAATTCAGATTTATGATATTCAATTCATTCATCCATTTACTCATAGGATATACGTGAAGCACGTGAGTAAACAACAAACTACTCCAAAAAGATATAAGTGAAGGACACTGAGTAGTCAAATAATTAACTAGCCATGGGAGGATTCTTTTTTCATTCAAGATTTCCGATCCAATGATTTTATTCAAACAACAAGTAAAATTGAAAATACGCTCCAAGCAAAACACATATCATGTGACGAATAAAAATATAGCTCCGAGTAAGGTATACCGATAGTTTTGAGGACGAAAGAGGGGATGCCTTCCGGGGCATCCCCAAGCTTAGGCGCTTGAGTCTTCCTTGAATATTACCTTGGGGTGCCTTGGGCATCCCCAAGATGGGTCTTTCCACTCCTTATTCTCCTCGTATCGATATCTCACCCAAAACCTGAAAACTTCAATCACACAAAACTTAATGGAACTTCGTGAGATGGGTTAGTATGATAAACAGTAAATCATTCACTTTGGTACTATGAAAGACAAGATTCGTAATTTTTCTCACATAATTCCTACTGTACCATATCATTTCTACAATTTATATTGAGAAATATAGGCCATAGAAACTAGAAAACAAGCAAACTATCCATTGAAGACAGAATCTGTCAGAAACCGAACAGTCTGTAATGATCTGAACAACAACCATACTTATGCTACTCCAAAAGTTATGAAATAAATTAGTGGACGTGAGGAAAATTTGTCTATTAATCTTCCACAAAAAGAATCAACTCAAAACCACTCTTCTGTAAAAAATGACAGCTAATCTCGTGAGCACAAAGTTTCTATTTTTTACAGCGAGATCACATTAACTTTCACCCAAGTCTTCCCAAAGGTCTTACTTGGCACTTTATTGAAAAAAGCTATAAAACATGATTACTACAGTATATTAATCATGTGAACACACAATAATAGTAAGGGTAAATATAGGGTTGTCTCACAACAAGCGCTTTTCTTTAATGCCTTTTAGCTAGGCATGATGATTTCCATGATGCTCACATAGAAGATAAGAATTGAAACATAAAGAGAGCATCATGAAAAATATGACTAGCACATTTAAATCTAACACACTTCTCTATGACTAGGGATTTTGTGAGCACACAATTTATAGGAACAAGAATCAACTAGCATAGGAAGGTAAAACAAGTATAACTTCAAAACTTTAAGCAAATAGAGAGGAAACTTGATATTATTGCAACTCCTACAAGCATATATTCCTCCCTCATAATACTTTTCAGTAGCATCATGAATAAATTCAACAATATAACCATCACATAAAGCATTCTTTTCATGATCTACAAGCATAGAATTTTTCTACTCTCCATATAAGCAAAATTCTTCTCATTCGGAATAATGGGAGCAAACTCAACAGAATAACAGTCATGTGAGGCATAATCCAATTAAAATCATGATGATAAGTTTCATGGTTAACATTATTATTTATAGCATACATGTCATCACAATAATCATCATAGATAGCAGCTTTGTTCTCATAATCAATTGGAACCTCTTCCGAAATGGTGGAATCATTACTAACTAAAGTTGACACTCTTCCAAATCCACTTTCATAAATATCACACTAAGATTCAACACCCTCCAAAATAGTGGGATCACTAATTCCTAAAGTTGACACTCTTCCAACCCCACTTTAGATTATAGTATTATTCATACTCCAAAAGATATAAGTGAAGTTCATGGAGCATTCTACAATTAATATAGACTAACCAATATCCAAGCTCAAAATATATAAGTGAAGCACACGAAGCATTCTATAAAACCATGAGAAAATTCCTTATCTGACACTATCTTAAAATCTGCTTCCTTATTTGACACTGGAAAATTTTTTCTTCCCTATTTGACACAAGTTCTAAATTTTATTCCCTATATGACATTTCCGTCCATTTTCAGCCTAAATGACACTTGAAAAGACTTTTTGCCCCTCATGTGATACGTGTGTGTGTGTGGGGCAATAGCGCACACACACAGCATCAGTGCGAGGGCAGGAGCACACACGCAGCAACACATACACATGCACCAACACACACGCACGTGCACACACACGCAACAACACACACACACACGCAGCAACACACATGCACGCACACACACACACGCAGCAACACACATGCACGCAGCAAACATACACACGCACACACACACACACACACACGCAGCAGCAGCACACACGCAGGCAACACATAGGCACGCAACAACACACACACACGCGCGCGCGCACATACACACTCAGTAGCAAACACACACGTAGCAGCACACATGCAGCAGCAGCACACATGTGCGTGTGCACCCACACACGCAACAGCACACACACGCGCACACACACATATCATATGAGGGGCAAAATCGTCTTTTCAGGTGTCATTAGGCTCAAAATGGACGGAAGTGTTGTATAGGGAATAAATTTAGGACTAGTGTCAAATAGGGAAGACAAACTTTTCCAGTGTCAGATAAGGAACCAAATTTTAAGACAGTGTCAAATAAGGAATTTTCTCTAAAACCATACTCAAAAGATTTAAGTGAAGCACAAAGAGCAATTCTATAAGATCATACTTAAAAGATATAGTGAAGCACATGAAGTATTCTATAAATCAATGAAGGGATATCTCATACTAGCATGGTTCTTAAAGAAAAAGAAAAACACAAAGGACACAAATCATGTGAATAAAACAAAAACCGAGGTATATCGTTAATTGTTGAAGAAGAAAGATGGGATGCCAACCGGGGCATCCCCAAGCTTAGATGCTTGAGTATCCTTGAAATATTTACTTGGGGTTCCTTGGGAATCCCCAAGCTTGAACTCTTGCCTCTCTTTATTCTTCTCATACTGATAGCTCCTCGATCTTCGAACACTTCATCCACACAAAACTTTAACAAAAACTTTGTGAGATCCGTTAGTATAATAAAGCAAAGCACTACCTTTATGTAATGTTGAAAACTCATTAAAATTTCATATTATAACTATATCTACTGTATTCCAACTTCACCATGGTTCATACCCCCGATACTACCCATAGATTCATCAAAATAAGCTAACAACACATAGAAAACAGAATCTGTCAAAAACAGGACAGTCTGTAGTAATCTGGAAATTTAGTATACTTCTGTAACTCAAAAAATTCTAAAACAAATATGAAAATTTAAAAAACTTGTACAGAAGTAATGTGCAAAAGGTTTCATACCCATTTGATTTTCCAGTAAAAAATGTAAATTCACGCGCTATAGCCAAAGTTTCTGTTTTTGTACTGCACATAGTAAACAAGCAATCTAATCATCCTAAAACCGAAGCTTCGCACATTATTTTTTATAATACAATGGATATATATACAAGGGGATAATTATTTACAGAGAAACTTCCATGAAAAATTCTACATTGTTTCCATGAGCATGAACACAAGTGCTCAAGGTCGACCCTCACTTCTTCAATGCATAACTTTCCAATCACTTCTCTTTTTGAAAAACTTTTTAGGCATAAGAGGCAAGTAATTTTTTTAGTATTTTCATTCCTTTATTTTTTTGTATGTTTCACCCACAACTAAACATAAACAAAAAGGAAAAACAAAATCTACTTAGTGAAGAAAGCAAACAAGCACACACGAGAATATCAACCCCACGCTATTGCTCCCCAAAGAACGCCGAGAAAAGAGCTTGATAATCCCCAAGTGCAGAGAATCATCGTAGCAATTCCCAATGATGGAAGTGATAAGTATGGAGTGTCAAACCCACAAGGAGCTAAATGTAAGATCAATATTATCTCAAGTCCTATCTCGCCAATCGACATTTAATTTCACGACACTGAACGTTTGCTTCTAACTAGAAACGAGAAATAAAACTACGTTGTGGGTATGAAGAGGATAACTTTGCATGATATCGGAGAGCTAAAACATAAAAGTAGGTGCTATTATCATAAAGTTAGAATATATTACTAAATATTATATATAGCGAGTGTAGAATAATGATAGGTCGGTGTGCGGAATTATCCTAGGCAATTGTTAACAAGACCGGTAGTCGTCATTGCAATTTCATATGAGGGAGAGGCATAAGCTAACATACTTTCTCTTCTTGGATCATATGCACGCACTTATGATTGGAACTCTAGCATGCATCCGCAACTACTAAAGATCATTAAGGTAAAACCCAACCATAGCATTAACATATCAAGTCCCCTTTATCCCATACGCAACAACCCCCTTACTCGGGTTTATGCTTCTGTCACTCAAGCAACCCACTATAAGCGAATCATGAACGTATTGCAACACCCTATAGCGGGAATCCCTCACGGTTGCGTGATGCGGAGGGCACAATAGGGCAGCACCAAAATAAAACATACAACTCATAACAATCTAGATCATCAATCAACCCAAAGACAAAGGATATCTACTCAAAGCATCATAGGATGGCAACACATCATTGGATCATAATATGTGGCATAAAGCACCATGTTCAAGTAGGGATTACAACAGGGTGCGGGAGAGTGGACCGCGTAAAATAGATGAGGATGGTGATGATGATGGTGATGTTGATGAAGACGACCACCGCAGCGATGATTCCCCGATGGTACTCCGGCGCCACCGAGAGAGAGGAGGAGAGGTTCTCCCCCTTGTGCTTCCTCCTTCATGGCCTCCCCCCTGGATGGGGAGAGGTTCTACCTCTGGTCCTTGGCCTTCATGGCGATGATAGCCCCTTCGGGATCCTCCTCCATGGCCTTCGGTGATGATGGCCCCCTCCTGCAGGGTGCCAGAGAGGGCCTAGATTGATTTCTCGTGGCTATAGAGGCTTACGGCTGCGGAACTTTCGATCTAGGTTATTTTCTGGAGTTTTGGGCATTTATAGGAGAGGTTGGCATCGAGAACAAGTCAGGGGCCCCACGGGAATTCCACGAGGCATAGGGCGCGCCCCAGGGGGTGGGCGCGCCCCCACCCTCATGGGGCCCAGGGGACTCCCCTCCGGTAGATTTTTGTTCCAGTATTTTCATATTTTCTAGAAAAAATCTCCGTTGATTTTCAGCGCATTCCGAGAACTTTTATTTCTGCACAAAAACAACACCACGGTAGTTCTGCTGAAAACAACGTTAGTCCGGGTTAGTTCTAATCAAATCATACCCAAAATCATATAAAACTATTGTAAACATGGCATGAATACTTCATAAATTATAGATACGTTGGAGATGTATCATCTAGATAGGCACAATTATGCATGAGACGATCCCTATTTTTAGTTATCACATTGTATCCTTGTAAGAAATAAACCTCGATGGCACCAACCAATTCACTGCCCCTTCTTGGGCAGGGCGTGGGTAATAGACTTCATAACTTTTCCCTACGTGCTCTGTGATGATAATCTAGTCCATGTTTCCAAAATTAGCTTAGTGTTATAATGCATGCATGGTGATCAAAGATTTTAACAACCAACGGTAATAAAAGTAAATTACTTAAAACCGCCATAAGTGAAGCTGTAGATCTCTAGGGAAACCACTATATTTTTAATTATTGAAACTACTATGTTTCGGGTGAACAACTTGTGATAGCAACAAATTTTAAATGAGAGCCTTTTTACAAATAAAAAACACTGTAATAGGGCCCAATGTTAGGTCTCACATGCCAACTCTAGATGGACGCGGCTGAGTTTTGAATAATTTACTCATGATAACAATATGAATGCTAATTAAGTGGGGCCATCTATTAATATGTTGTTTGTTTTTTGTTTTTAGCTCCAACGACTTTTGGGTAAGTCTTCACCCGACGGCGCACATCCATCTTATTTCACCACCAAACCATAACTTCTCAGTCTTTGGCACCGCTGCCGCTTAGTCCCACACCACTTTTCATGCACCCTCTCCATTGTTCATCTTTGGTGACTATGCTGCCTCACCATTGTCTTGATTTCCCCTCCCCGAGGCCTGATTGCCATATATATGTCTCCACTGGTCACTAAAGAAAAATAGTCAAAAACCATATGCAAAGGGCGCATAACTCCCACTAGTCAAAGAAGCGATGGAAACTATACATAAAACATACCACCCACACACGAATAGGCCAGGCAAAAACTCTCGAAGAAAAACCGCAACCGCATTGAGTCCTCCTACCCCCTAGCGAATAAGCCGGATCTGGCGTGGCCCGTCTAGATAGAGGCATGAAGGCCATGATAGGATTATGAAAGAGCAAGAAAGGTGTTACACAATCACAACACCTCCATACCATGCAAGGCTGTCTTTGAATGAGAGGCAAGCAAAAATTGCAAATACAAGAAAATTTGGGGTGTCCTATGATGGCCTGCTAGACACATAGAATTGTGTAGAAGCTTCATGTAAGTATCCAAATTATTTATTTATTTCCAATGAAAAGCGGAGGAGAATATTAATTTTGGTATTCCTATTGCACACAAGTTGTCAAATGTCTTGTGCGAAGTAACTTTCTAAAGATCTATAAGTATTAGTATTGTTCCTTGTAAACAAATATACCAGAAGGGTGGCGGAGATAAAGTTTGCAACAAGAGTAAAAAAGTAAAAAAAAATGAAGTAAAACGATTGAAAGTATACAATTTCTTATCTAAATGGAGAGGATTGGCGCGGAGAAACTTTGGATCATAGTTTACATCATGTGTGCCACTGCAATGGTAATACCAGTTGCCTTGTATCGTAATTCTAGCGCATATATTATTTGTTCTGTAGGCGGTTCATCCTTCAGTAGTCGAACTCCTCCATGCCAGAATTGTTCTCCCCTATTGTGATGTACTGGCGTTGCCATAACTTGGTCGTTTATGCAGTTAAGGTCATAAGATTGGACTGATGGTTTAAGTGTCGTGGATCCCCGTTATCCTCATATTGTCTCTGCTCCTCGCAGATACCAACACCTATCACCTGGAGGTCACAGATTCGCTAACAATATGTGCTACCTGTGTTGGTCTTGTGGTCATGCTACATGGGCCTTAAATTGGACAACACACATTACGCTCACCATAGATAAACAACTTACTCATTAATTATAGAACTTATATCACAAATGACGACATACAATATAGAAACATAATGAATCTCACAAATCCCCTACAGCTCGTATGCATATGCGGATTAGTCATGCATGAGAGGGAGATAACCAAATAACTCTAATATTGAACACAAGGAAATCATCTAGATAATATCACAAGGACCTACAATAATGTGAATGACTAAACCAATCTCGGTCTCAAGACAAATACAAATAGAGTTACAAACCCTAGTATTGCAACATGAAATTCCTCTCTCTATGGTAATGCTTACGACGAATAGAATGGTATGTGAATGGAAGAGGCGGGATGGATCTCGCGAATACTTCCCTTGATCTATTCTCTCTCTGTTATGGTGTGTGGCGGCGACTCCTCTCTATATTCCTCCGCCTCCTCTTCACAAAATTGCTCATATAACCAAGGGGGTTGCAACACCGTGTGGTAGTACCTGGATCGCTCGTACCAAACGTCATTGTTGGTGTGTCAGATGGAATTTCTCCCAAAAATATAAGTTACTCTAGTGTTCACCACTTACTAGGACCTTCAATGGTTTTCTTCCAAAAGAGTTTATTTTTTTATATTATTAGGAAAAACATTCTTTCTCGGAGGACTAGCATCAGAAAAAAAAACGAGAATTGGTGAAAGTCTTTTGGAAAGCCTATCAAAATACCTTTATAAAATTGTACAAATATTGTCATTCCAACAATGGTGGTGATGAAAATGTGCCTCTAGGATCTGGCGCCATCCACAATGATGTATGATATTCCGAGGACTATAGGCTGCTTCCCTGCATTCAACCTATCTGCAGTGCTCCATGTGGTGCATTGACTCGACCATCACTGCCACCATCTCCTAGGCCCGTCCTACTAACTAGCCGGGGGCAACCCAACCTTAACCTTTAAAACCCTAGCGAGCGGTTTCATATGCATTGGCACCTCCACCTTAGCATCGTTGTTCCATGCTGTTGATGCCTCGGCCTAGCAACAATCGACTAGGCTCTATACAAGTTCATGCAACTGACAAACATAAACGAGAATTTAGTTGGTATGTCATTGAGGTTGCATGCAACTAGTTTACCGTCATTGTTGTACCTTGAACTCCATTTTCTTCATTGTTTTGAAACAAAGTCAGATTACCTAGCTAGGTTTGGGGAGCGACAAAGGCTCCTGAGGTAACTGATTCGGCCGCATTATCCTCTTTGTCTTTGCATCTTCAATGAGCCACCATCGCCGGCCGCTGCGGGTCGGGCCTATCTCCGCCCGAGGTGTTCATAAAATTGCCATAAAGGTTTTTCTTTTCTTTGTCCTATTACAATTTTTTGCACTCAAATTGATGATTGAACTCTACAATGTTTGGATGAAGATGATGGGGGAAATGTACTTTGACGAACCTTCTTTGGAGGAAGAAGATGAGGATTTTGAGATGGAGAGGGTGAGGGAGTCCTGGATTAGGGGGTATCCGGACAGCCGGACTGTGTACTATGTCCGGATTATTGAAGCGTGAAGATACAAGACTCAAGACTTGTCCGGATGGGACTTTCCTTGGCGTGGAAGGCAAGCTTGGCGATCCGGATATTATATTTCCTTCCTTGTAACCGAATCCATGTAAACCCTAGCCCTCTCCGGTGTCTATATAAACCGGAGAGGTTGGTCCTTAGAAGGCCGATCACAATTACAATCATACCATCATAGGCTAGCTCTTAGGGTTTAGCCTTTACGATCTCGTGGTAGATCTACTCTTGTACTACCCATATCATCAATATTAATCAAGCAGGAAGTAGAGTTTTACCTCCATCGAGAGGGCCCGAACCTGGGTAAACATCGGTGTCCCTTGCTTTCTGTTACCATCAGCCTTGACACACAGATTGGGACCCCCTACCCGAGATCCGCCGGTTTTGACACATACATTGGTGCTTTCATTGAGAGTTCCTCTGTGTCGTCACTGTCAGGCTCGATGGCTCCTCCAATCATCATCAACGACGCTGTCCAGGGCAAGACTTTCCTCCCCGGACAGATCTTTGTGTTCGGCGGCTTCGCACTGCGGGACAATTCGCTTGGCCATCTGGAGCAGATCGACAGCTACGCCCCTGGCCACCAGGTCAGGTTCGGAAACCTGAACTACACGGCGGAAATCCGTGGAGACTTGATCTTTGATGGATCTGGGCCTATGCCAGGAGCACCGGACAGTCACTACGTGCATGGCTTAGACCTGCCGTACTATCCCCGGACCTAGATCCGGAGCAGGTTGCGTTGCCTAAGGACGAAGGGATGGACCCCGCCCCCAGGTCGCATCGGCGGTGGAGCCGAACACGGGCCTTACCTCTGTGGTGGCCTGTGACTCCGAACCCCCGGATTCGTATCCGGACGTTGGTTCCAGTCCGCATGCTCCCGAGCCCGTCGGGCCAGGATGGGCTCCGGTAATGGAGTTCACCACTGCAGATATCTTCCAGCACTCGCCCTTTGGCGACATGCTGGACTCATTAAAGTATCTCTCTTTGTCAGGAGGCTCTTCGCCGAACTATGTCCGGCTTGAGTGGGAGGCAGGCGACGAAGGAATTTGTTGCCCACCCACCACCCACACATTGCCATGGTCGATGACTTAACCGAGGTAATGAACTTCGACTCCGAAGACATCGACGGTATGGACGACGATGCAGGAGAAGAACATGAACCACCGCTCACTGGGCGGTGGACAGCCACCCCTCCTTATGATATATATACGGTGGACACTCTAAAGGAAACAAATGGCGATGAGGCAACGGAGGATAAAACCTCAGGGAAAAAAGCAAAGAATGGGCGTCGCCGGCGCCACTCCAAGCCCCGCCACACCAATACCGGCCCAGAAGTCGAAAACAATCCGGTTGGCGCCGAAGATGAATATAACCCCAGTGGGCTTGCCTTTCAGAAGGCCGAACTAGCCACTGTGGGATACTTGGAGAGGGATAACTATACGCCCCCCCTCCAAGGACGAGGCAAGCCTCGGCAATGATGAATTTGGCGTGCCTGATGATCCAGTGGAACAAGCACGCTTCGAGCGACGGCTCATGGCCACGGCAAAGAGCCTGCAAAGGAAGCAATAGCAGCTTAAAGCTGACCAAGACTCGCTGGTGGACAGATGGACCACGGTCCTGGCCACTGAAAGATACGGACCCGACCGCCCGGACAAAGGGCACACAGGGCACAAAACCGGCCGCCCCAACCTAAGCAGGAGAACTCAAGGCACACGCCGCGACGTCAACATACCGCTACCGTCCAAAACAATACGAAGGACAAAATAAAAAGCATCCTCAAGCCTCGGCGCAATTGACATAAGCGTCAAAACAAGAAGGCTGGTGTTAATTCCAGCAACTTCCAGTCTGGTCAGCGGACAAAGAACAGCTCAGACCTATCCGGCCCGAGCCACGCACTCGACCAGCCATGTGAAATCCATGGTACTCCTAGAAGGACGGCAAAGCATACCAATAGAGAATGCCGGATCCTCAAAACAAAGAGGCTAGTCGCGTGCCGAAAAAAATGAAGGGAGGCATCTGTTCAAGAGCCCCCCCCCCCCCATAGCATAAGAGTACGGCCGATCGCCCCCGATGGCATTAACCAAAGCAACTCAATTGCAATACCTCCGGACATAGCAAACCGGGGGCCCCATAACACATAAAATCCCCGCAGGTGTGAAACCGTAAACAAACATCTCCTAAAAGATGCTAGGGGCAAAGGCTGAATTCTTCTGGCCCATCATTCTAAACAGTTGTCTTCGGATCACCAAACAATACTTCGCCAAAGAATAAATCTTCGGCACCTTCCCACCATGCGGTAATTTACCGTATGTTAACGGGACGAACCACATTGACTAGATTCCACGTGGTCAATCACTCAGTTAACACCGTGTGATACAATCACACGGCGAACTCCGCCTCGTATGGAAACCATACAGCTGCCGGAGCAGCGAGTCGCGCATGCCTATCAAATTTTTGATATGACAGCCTAATATTCGGGCACCAATTGAGGAGTCCGCGCTACCCAACGGTATAACGGCTGGGTTTACCAGGGACCGATCAGGAGCCCTCGGACCAACCACAAGAGGACGCTCGGCTACCCCCGAGTATTTGCCTTACAAACTTACTTTAACGCAGAACAGGATTGGTGACGTGGAATCGGCCCGGACACGCAAGGAGACCTCCCCCCTAGATGAAGGCAGTTCGGATTCACTCTTGATCCACTGGCAACTCCCTCCAGTCCGGCCATCACAGGTTCCGCCGAAAAACACCTCTTTTCATAATCATACATCATACTCGTATGCCTAGACATATCATTCTACTACAATGCATAGACCTAAATAACACTTACCGGCCGTCGCTTTTCATCGACACCTCGTGTTACGCCCGATTAGGCCAGGGGCTTCATAATACGGCAATAAAGTCCGACCACCTTCTCGGTCGTCTGACACCACGAACTTATAGCACTATATGCATCAGCTCCGAATCATGTCTTGGGTCATTGGTTGGTTTTGCCCGGCTCCCTTGTTTTGGTACCTTACGTTCCGTAATATCGGCTAAGGTAGCGCAGGGAGAACTACTGTGATTGTGTCCCGGATCTACCGGACGAGCACCTCAGTAGAGAAAGCCAAAAACCGACTGTCATGATATAGCGAGAGCTGGTCAGCTGTTTGAGAGGTTGTAAAATCCTTAAAGATTTATTCCGCACAACGCCATTATAAATGTAAAGTGCGATGGATCGGTCTTCCGGTCAGGCGCCAATAGAGCCCCTAGTTCGGCCTTCCGAACACTAGGGGCTGCGCCGACCATACTCGAATTCCTATGGCTAAGTGATAGTAATAAAGCCTTATAGTCTGATTGCCTGGTTCGTGGAGAGAAACGCCTCCGCAAAAGGACCCAACTATGGGATAAAGAGCGTTCAGATATATCCCGAACACCCCCGTATTCTTTCTATGTGGGGGCAGAAGCCGACGACTGGCCAACTCTCAGGGTTCACATACAATAAACAGCATACAGGAAGAACATATGTTCAAACAAAATAGGCAATATATAATAAAAATGCCACTATCCCATATTACAAAAAGCGGCATGAATGCCCTCAAGGAAATATAATGTCTTTGGTACATTTATCTGCCGCAAGGCGGGCTCCCTTCAGTACACCTTCATAATACAGTTCGGGCTTGCGATGCTCCTTACCCTCTGGCGGCCCCTCACCATCGCCTTCTCCGCCAAGCTTCCCCAATGCACTTTTGCAGGCGAATGCCATACGTGCACCCTCTATGCAGACCAATCGCTTAATAGCATCAAGCCGAGGACAAGCACCCACAATCCGCTTCACGAGCCCAAGTAATCGCCGGAATTGGCTCGCCGCCACATAGGACAATCAAGTCCTTCATGGCTAGTTCGTCCGCTGGTGCAGTTCGACCACCGCTTCACCGATCGCTAAAGGGCACCGGATAGTTCGGTGCCAAATACTGCGACCAGAAATCCCTCTCCGCAGACTTCTTTTCCTCGGATCGGTAGAATTGGGCGGCGTCTGATATGCTGCGAGGAAGATCCGCAAACGCCCCTGGAAAAATAAGAGTTCAGCTTGCCGCTTAGAATTCTTCCCATTATCATGAACAAATGGCTAAGAATACAGAAGGCCTTACTACCGCAACTTTCCGGGCATCTTGAATGTCCCAGACAAAGACCTCGGGCTTCTTCCCGAGCATCTTCCGCGGCTTGGAGCGCTTGGGCGAGTTCAGATTCTTTCCCTATTAGACTCTGCTCCAAGCCCTCGCTTTTCTGCACAGCCTCATGGAGCTCCCGCTCAGCCACGACAACCCTAGCCTCGTGTTTTTCATGAAGTGCCTGTTCGGCGGCAGCCTTCTCATTGGCATCATCCACAGCCTTTTTCAGTGCCTCATATTCGGCACTCGCTCCTAGGGCACAAATAATTTTCAATAAGCACAATTACTTATTTGTGCCTAAGGCAAGACAATGTTTTATCATACCTTGTTTCTCTTCTAACTGCTTCCTCACGCGGCCAAGTTCTTCCTCGGCCCGTTCCAGGCTCCGCTTCAGTTCGGACACCTCCGCATTATGAGCGGCCGTCTTCTCCGCAGACGCCTGTGTTCAAACAAAGAGGAACACGTCGTTAACATAAGTTCCCACGACAAATAAGGATTTGATCCCCTGCCCGGTCCCTCTCTTTTGCCGGACAGTGTATCAGGGGCTACTACTCATACTATGACGATTCCTCAAAGGTTTCTCAGGAAACATACCTCAAAGGCCTTTTAAGGCCAAGGCAGGACTCGTTTAGCCCGCTCTCGGCGGAACGAATCTTTTCAACCACCGCACCCATAAGGGTCCGATGTTCATCGACGATAGACGCGTTCTTTAACGTTGTCGACAGACTGCCTAC
This sequence comes from Aegilops bicornis, assembly GCA_021605145.1. Classification (NCBI taxonomy): domain Eukaryota; kingdom Viridiplantae; phylum Streptophyta; class Magnoliopsida; order Poales; family Poaceae; genus Aegilops; species Aegilops bicornis. The sequence goes on along the minus strand of CM038674.1, from coordinate 432,085,970 downwards.
CAGCTCTGCTCGAACAGAGGTTGCCGGCAGAATAGGCAGGCCGCCCACCGTTGAAAGTGGTTGCTTGCCTGATCCGGGAGCCTTAGAGGTCTCCCGGACCTGGTCCGGCTGTGGGCCGAACCCAAGATCGCCCCCGCTGACGGCACACTCCGGGGCCATCGCTCCCGTGTGTCCGACTCCAGTAATATGCCCCCCCTGGTCCGAACCCCGTCGAGACGACACCTCAGTGTCGCGCCGGGACTTTGGGGAAGGGGCCTCTGGAGGCGTCTCGCTCGCCAAGGCGTCCGAGCTCAGCGAATCCTCGGATGAGGACTGGGTGGCTGAGACCTCGCGGACTGCAAAAACATAGCAGATTAAAATTACTATACCCGAAAACAATCCCGGACGCGTACGCGTGTTCGGATTTTGTACACTTACGACTTTTCCAGGGGCTGGGCCCTGGGATCCCACTCCGGGCTGCTATCGGCAGCCGTGGTGGATGCCTCTGGGAGGGAACCTCTTCTACTTTTGGGCGATTCAGCCTCCAGGGACGAGGGAGCTACGCGCTTCTTCCCACCTTCAGAGTGAGGCACGTCCTCCTCTGCTTCTTCCTCTTCGTCTTCCAAGAAGTAGCATCGCTTGAGTCTTCGGAATTTGCGTCCGAAGCCTCGCGGTGACGGAGGCCACTCCGGGTCTTCTTGACCTTCTTGGAGGCCTCCTTCTTTGGCGCCTTGTAAGGCGCGGGGACCAAAGATCTTCGCCGAAGATGTCCGGCTGGTTCCTCCCAAGAACGGGCCGACAATCTATCCGCTCCACTTTCTTTATCCATCCCTGAGGTCACGATGAGACACGATTAGGATGTCTCCCTCACGACATGCCAACTGAAGCATGAATAGACAGAGCTTGACTGTGACTTACCGAGCTTGGAGAATGGGATGACTGATACCCACGATCCTCTGTGGGGCCCGGCCACGATTTGCCGGGCTTAAAGAGCACCTTCCAGATATCCTTGTGGGAGGAATCATAAAGCTCCCGAAGGGTGTGGTGCTCGGCTGGGTCGAACTCCCCAGAGTACAAGCTCGGCGCTGACAAGGGAGAACCAGGCGAACTAGCATCACCTGGACTAGATCCACAAGTTTGACGTCCCTATCCACCACACCTTGAAGGCGCGTCTGGAGCAGTGACAGCTCATCGGACGAGCACCAGTTCGGGCCCTTCTTGGGCCAGGACGTGAGCCGCATTGGGGCTTCGTATCTGAACTCTGGAGCCACCGCCCACTTTTTGCCGCGTGGTTCGGTGATATAGAACCACTACTGCTGCCACTCCTTGACGGAGTCGTTGAAAGAGCCCTTCGGCCAAACGGCCTTGGGCATCTTGCTCACCATGGCGCCGCCGCACTCGGTGTGTTTGCCGCTCACCACCTTGGGCTTTACATTAAAAATCTTCAGCCACAAGCCGAAGTGAGGTGAGATCCGAAGAAAAGCCTCGCACACGACGATGAATGTCGAGATATTGAGGAAGGAGTTGGGGGAAAGATCATGAAAATCGATCCCGTAGTAATACATGATTCCGCGAACAAATGGGTGCAGGGGAAACCCGAGCCCGCGGACAAAATGGGGAAGGAACACGAGTCTCTCGTGAGGTTCTGGAGTGGGGACGACCTGTCCCGCCGGGGGGAGACGGTGGCTGATCTTCTGAGCCAGATACCCGGCGTCCCGGAGCTTCTTAATATCCTTCTCCCGGACAGTAGAGGCCATCCATCTGCCTCCCGCTCCGGATCTGGACATCTTTGGAAAGCCTCTCTTTGATGGAAAGGAAGAGTGCTTGGGCGTTAGGGCTCGAAAAGAGGGGAATGAGCAAGCGGAAGGAGAAAGGCGTGGGTAAAGAGAAAGAGGCTTTGCCTCTTTATAGGGTCGGTAAGTACTTTTTGCGCCTCCCCACTGGCCTGGTTGAGCCCGTTTGCCTCCCGCTCGCCGCGATTAGCGGTGCGGTTGGATTACCCATTCCCATATTGATGAGAATCCTATGATAAGGGGGCATGATCTCTGCTTTGACCAGACGTGTCAAGGAAAACGCCTCGCAATATGCGCTATGGCTGGCCATGGGAAGACGGTTCGAATAACGACTCGACCATAATGACATGTCACATTGTCTAAAGAGTTGTCAAAAGATTGCACTTGTGAAACCTCGTTCTCTCTACGATGGCATGCGAAGATCATATTGTGGATCCGGACACGGTTTGAGTGTTCGATAATTACCTTGGAGTATTCGGAGGAGGAACCCGCCCTGCAATGCCGAAGACAAGACTGCGCGCCGGACTCATCGTCATTGAAGCCTGGTTGGGGCTACCGAGGAGTCCTGGATTAGGGGGTATCCGGACAGTCGGACTATGTACTACGTCCGGACTATTGAAGCGTGAAGATACAAGACTCAAGACTTCGGCCCGTGTCCGGATGGGACTTTCCTTGGCGTGGAAGGCAAGCTTGGCGATCCGGATATTATATTTCCTTCCTTGTAACCGACTCCATGTAAACCCTAGCCCTCTCCAAAGGTGTCTATATAAACCGGAGAGGTTGGTCCTAGAAGGCCGATCACAATTACAATCATACCATCATAGGCTAGCTCTTACGGTTTAGCCTTTACGATCTCGTGGTAGATCTACTCTTGTACTACCCATATCATCAATATTAATCAAGCAGGAAGTAGGGTTTTACCTCCATCGAGAGGGCCCGAACCTGGGTAAACATCTGTGTCCCTTGCTTCCTGTTACCATCAGCATTGACGCACAGATCGGGACCCCCTACCCGAGATCCACCGGTTTTGACACCGACAGAGGGGACAATCCGAGGAGACCAATAAATTGTTATTAATTCGGCCGCATTCACACACATCAAGATAGGGCACATGGTCATGTTGATCATGTCAAGGAAATTAAAATTTAGGGGAAGTGCTAGACACGCCTAATTTTAATTCCTCAAATTTGAGGAATTAAGATTTGGGGGAAGTTCTAGGGATTATGTTTTTGAGGAAGGGCTAGCGATGCTCTTAGGTCGGTATGAAAGGAAAATTCTCATGTTATGAATTTTGGTCTAACTTTGGGGTAACTACTAAGAAATAACATGCTCGTGAGCTATTTATGAAAAAAATGAATATTATAATTTACATCAGAAATTGCCTATGGAGATTGAGAACATTGCCGTTGTTTACACTCAAAGGCCAACTATATAGCTTATCATTGTTGTATCCAAAAAATGCGAGTCCACATATTTCTGCATTTTGAGATTATCACATGTTGTTAGGGACACTTCCGCGTGGATCATCAAAACAGACCCAACCAAATGCCAGACATATCCGCGGACAAGGATAGAAGGTGTCGACAGGTCGAGGATGAAGGAAATATGCCCTAGAGGCAATAATAAAGTTGTTATTTTATATTTCCTTATATCATGATGAATGTTTATTATTCATGCTATAATTGTATTGACCGGAAACCTTAATACATGTGTGAATACATAGACAAAACACTGAGTCCCTACTGAGCCACTACTTGACTAGCTCGTTGATCAAAGATGGTTAAGGTTTCCTAACCATGGACATGAGTTGTCATTTGATAACGGAATCACATCATTAGGAGAATGATGTGATGGACAAAGACACATCCGTTAGCTTAGCATGTTGATCGTTTAGTTATATTGTTATTGCTTTCATGTATGTCAAATACATATTCCTTTGACTATGAGATCATGCAACTCCTGGATACCGGAGGAATGCCTTGTGTGCTATCAAACGTCACAACGTAATTGGGTGATTATAAAGATGCTCTACAGGTATCTTCGATGGTGTCTTGTTGGGTTGGCGTGAATCGAAATTAGGATTTGTCACCCCGAGTATCGGAGAGGTATCTCTGGGCCCTCTCGGTAATGCACATCATAAGAAGCCTTGCAAGAAAAGTGACTAATGAGTTAGTTGCAGGATGATGTATTACGGAACGAGTAAAGAGACTTGCCGGTAATGAGATTGAAATAGGTATGAAGATACCAACGATCGAATCTCGGGCAAGAAACATACCGATGACAAAGGGAATAACGTATGTTGTCATAAGGTTCGACCGATAAAGATCTTCATAGAATATGTAGGAGCCAATATGGGCAGCCAGGTTCCGCTATTGGTTATTTACTAGAGAGGTGTCTCGGTCATGTCTACATAGTTCTCGAACCCGTAGGGTCTGCACGCTTAACGTTCGTTGGCGATATAGTATAATATGAGTTATGTATGACGGTGACCGAATGTTGTTCGGAGTCTCGGATGAGATCACGGACATAACGAGGAGCTCCGGAATGTCTGGAGGTAAAGATTGATATATAGGATGATATGGTTCGGCCAAGGGGTGAAGCCCACGAGGCTTTAGGTCGGTGCAAAAGGAGTTTTGCGGAGGCCAGGGGGCGAAAGGCTGGAGACCCTGGCGTCTGGCCTTGGGCCAGACACCGAGGCCCATGGCGTCTGGGCCAGACGCCAAGGATTGTGGCATTTGGTCCTGGAGTCCGAGTGGGACTCTTGCCTTACGGGCAAAACCGACTTTGAGGAGGCTTTTTCTCCAAGTTTCGACCCCAGGGCTCAACATATAAAAGAGAGGGGCAGGGCTAGCACCAAAGACACATAAAGAAACACCAAGCCATGTGCCGGCAACCCCGTCCCCTCTAGTTTATCCTTCGTCATAGTTTCCATAGTGCTTGGCGAAGCCCTACGGAAATTGTTCTTCACCAACACCGTCACCACGCCGTCGTGCTGCCGGAACTCATCTACTACTTCGCCCATCTTGCTGGACCAAGAAGGGCGTGGACGTCATCGAGCTGAACGTGTGCTGAATGCGGAGGGGCCATACGTTTGGTACTTGATCGGGACGGATCGTGAAGGTGTATGACTACATCAACCGCGTTGATAAACGTTTCCTCTTTGCGATCTTCAAGGGTATGAAGATGCTCTCCCCCTCTCGTTGCTATGCATCTCCTATATAGATCTTGCATGATCGTAAGATTTTTTTTGAAATGGCATGCTATGTTACCCAACAGTGGCATCCGATCCAGGACTATGCGTAGATGTTATATGCACGAGTAGAATACAAAGAGTTGTGGGCGATAATAGTCATACTGCTTACCAGCATGTCATACTTTGATTCGGCAGTATTGTTCGATGAAGCGGCCTAGACCGACATTACATGACCGCGTTCATGAGACTGGTTCTACCGCCGTGCTTCGCACACAGGTGGCTAGTGGGTGTCTGTTTCTACAACTATAGTTGAATCGAGTGTGACTACGCCCGGTCCTTGTTGAAGGTTAAAAAAACAAACTTGACGAAAAATCGTTATGGTTTTGATGCGTAGGTAAGAACGGTTCTTGCTAGAAGCCCGTAGCAGCCACGTAAAACTTGCAACAACAAAGTAGAGGACGTCTAACTTGTTTTTGTAGGGCGTGTTGTGATGTGATATGGTCAAGACGTGATGATATATATATTGTTGTATGAGATGATCATTGATACGTCTCCAACGTATCTATAATTTTTTATTGTTCCATGCTATTATATTATCTGTTTTGGATGTTTAATGGGCTTTAATATGCTCTTTTATATTATTTTTTGGGACTAACCTATAACCGAAGGCCCAGTGCAAATTGCCGTTTTTTTGCCTATGTCACTGTTACGCAGAAAAAGAATATCAAACGGAATCCAAACGGAACGAAACCTTTGCGTGGATCTTTCTTGGAACAAACACAATCCAGGATACTTGGAGTGGAAGTTAGAGACGCAACGAGGCGGCCATGAGGCAGGAGGGCGCACCCAGGGGGGTAGGCGCGCCCCCCACCCCCATGGGCCCCTCGTAGCTCCACCGACCTACTTCTTTCGCCTACATATACTCTTATACCCTGAAAACATCGCAGGGAGCCAAGAAACCACTTTTCCGCCGCTGCAACCTTCTGTACCCGTGAGATCCCATCTTGGGGCCTTTTCCGGCAATCTGCCAAAGGGGGATTCGATCACGGAGGGCTTCTACATCAACACCATAGCCTCTCAGATGATGTGTGAGTAGTTTACCACAGACCTTTGGGTCCATAGTTATTAGCTAGATGGCTTCTTCTCTCTCTTTGGTTCTGAATACAAAGTTCTCCATGATGCTCTTGGAGATCTATTCGATGTAATTCTCTTTTGCGGTGTGTTTGCCGAGATCCGATGAATTGTGGGTTTATGAACTTGATTATCTATGAATATTATTTGGTTCTTCTCTGAATTCTTATATGCATGATTTGATATCTTTGCAAGTCTCTTCGAATTATCGATTTAGTTTGGCCTACTAGATTGATATTTCTTGCAATGGGAGAAGTGTTTAGCTTTGGGTTCAATCTTGCGGTGCTCGATCCCAAAGGATGTAAAGGAACCGACACGTATTGTATTGTTGCCATCGAGGATAAAAAGATGGGGTTTATATCATATTGCTTGAGTTTATCCCTCTACATCATGTCATCTTGCTTAAAGCGTTATTCCATTCTTATGAACTTAATACTCTAGATGCATGCTGGATAGCGGTCGATGTGTGGAGTAATAGTAGTAGATGCAGAATCATTTCGGTCTACTTGACACGGATGTGATGCCTATATTCATGATCATTGCCTTAGATATCATCATAACTATGCGCTTTTATATCAATTGCTCGGCAGTAATTTGTCCACCCACCGTAATACTTGCTATCATGAGAGAAGCCACTAGTGAAACCTATGGCCCCCGGGTCTACTTATATCATATAAGTTCCAATCTATAATTCTAGTTTACTATTTACTTTGCAATATTTATTTTCCAATCTATACAACAAAATACCAAAAATATATATCTTATTATCTTTATCAGATCTCAGTTTTGCAAGTGGCCGTGAAGGGATTGACGACCCTTTTATCATTTTGGTTGCAAGGTTCTTTATTGTTTGTGCAGGTACTAGGTGACTCGTGTGTAATCTCCTACTGGATTGATACCTTGGTTCTCAAAAACTAATGGAAATACTTATGCTACTTTGCTGCATCACCCTTTGCTCTTCAAGGGAAAACCAACGCATGCTCAAGAGGTAGCAAGAAGGATTTCTGGGGCCGTTGGCGGGGAGATCTACGCCAAGTCAAGACATACCAAGTACACATCACAAACTCTTATCCCTCGCATTACATTATTTGTCATTTGCCTCTCGTTTTCCTCTCCCCCACTTCACCTTTGCCGTTTTATTCGCCCTTCTATTCATTCGCCTCTATTCACTTGCTTCTTGTTTGCTTGTGTGTTGGATTGATTGTTTGTCACGATGGCTCAAGATAATACTAAATTATGTGAATTTTCCAATACCAACAATAATGATTTTATTAGCACTCCGATTGCTCCTACTACCGATGCTGAATCCTCTGAAATCAATACCGCTTTGTTGAATCCTGTTATTGAAGATCAATTTTCTGGCCTTCCTAGTGAAGATGCCGCTACTCATTGATAACCCACAAGTATAGGGGACCACAACAGTTTTCGAGGGTAGAGTATTCAACACAAATTTATTGATTCGACACAAGGGGAGCCAAAGAATATTCTCAAGTATTAGCAGTTGAGTTGTCAATTCAACCACACCTGGATAACTTAATATCTGTAGCAAAGTATTGAGTAGCAAAGTTGGATGGAAGTAACGGTAACGATGGCAAAAGTAATAGTGATAGTTTTGTAGTAATTGTAATAGTGGCAACGGTAAAGTAACTAACCAAAGAACAATATGTGAAAAGCTCGTAGGCATTGGATTGGTGATGGAGAATTATGCCGGATGCGATTCCTCATGCAATAGTTATAACACAGGGTGACACAGAACTAGCTCCAATTCATCAATGTAATGTAGGCATGTATTCCGAATATAGTCGTACGTGCTTATGGAAAAGAACTTGCATGACATCTTTTGTCCTACCCTCCCATGGCAGCGGGATCCTATTGGAAACTAAGGGATATTAAGGCCTCCTTTTAATAGAGTACCGGACCAAAGCATTAACACTTAGTGAATACATGAACTCCTCAAACTATGGTCATCACCGGGAGTGGTCCCGATTATTGTCACTGGGTTGCGGATCATAACACATAGTAGGTGACTATAGACTTGCAAGATAGGATCAAGAACTCACATATATTCATGAAAACATAACAGGTTCAGATCTGAAATCATGGCACTCGGGACCTAGTGACAAGCATTAAGCATAGCAAAGTCATAGCAACATCAATCTGAGAACATAGTGGATACAAGGGATCAAACCCTAACAAAACTAACTCGATTACATGGTAAATCTCATCCAACCCATCATCGTCGAGCAAGCCTACGATGGAATTACTCACGCACGGCGGTGAGCATCATGAAATTGGTGATGGAGGAAGGTTGATGATGACGACGGCGACGGATTCCCCTCTCCGGAGCCACGAACGGACTCCAGATCAGCCCTCCCGAGAGAGATTAGGGCTTGGCGGTGGCTCCGTATCGTAAAACGTGATGAATCCTTCTCTCTGATTTTTTTCTCCCCGAATGTGAATATATGGAGTTGGAGTTGAGGTCGGTGGAGCACCGGAGGGCCCACAAGGCCTGGGCGCGCCCCCACCCTCGTGGACAGGGTGTGGGCCCCCTGGTGGACTCATATGGAATAACTTTGGGGTTTATGGAAGTGGATGCACAAGCAGTATTCCCGCTTAGTACAAGCGAAGGCTAGAAACAGACTAGGAAACGACCAACTAGAGAGCTACAACAGTCAGGAACATGCATTAAAATTAATAAACATTGAGTGCAAGCATGAGTAGGATATAATCCACCATGAACATAAATATCGTGGAGGCTATGTTGATTTTGTTTCAACTACATGTGTGAACATGTGCCAAGTCAAGTCACTTGAATCGTTCAAAGGAGGATACCACCCCACCATACCACATCACAATCATTTTAATAGCATGTTGGCACGCAAGGTAAACCATTATAAACTCCTAGCAAATTAAGCATGGCATAAGCAACTATAATCTCTAATTGTCATTGCAAACATGTTTCATTCATAATAGGCTGAATCAGGAACGATGAACTAATCATATTTACAAAAACAAGAGAGGTCGAGTTCATACCAGCTTCTCTCATCTCAATCAGTCCATCATATATCGTCATTATTGCATTTCACTTGCACGACCGAACGGTGTGATAATAATAATAGTGCGCGTGCTTTGGACTAAGTTGGAATCTGCAAGCATCTGACACAAAGGACAAGACAAGATAATATGGGCTCTTGGTTAAATCAACAACAATGCATATAAGAGCCACTTAACATTTTCATGATGGTCTTCTCCTCTCGACCCCCAAAGAAAAAAAAACTATTTACACGGGAAAGCTCCCAACAAGAAAAAGAAGAACGAGAAATATTTTTGGGTTTTCTTTTAGTTATTACTACTACAGGCATGGAAAGTAAACTAACTAAAGGCTACAACTAATTTTTTTGTTTTTCTTAAGGTTTTTCAAACATACAAGAAGAAGACTAGAAAAAGGGAATAAACTAGCATTGATACTACAATGAAAAAGTATGAGGACCGACAACTGGAATGATTGTGTGAACATGAATGTAATGTCGGTGAGAAATACATAGTCCCCCAAGCTTAGGCTTTTGGCCTAAGTTGGTCTAGGGCCACGGCTGGCCTGGTGGATATCCAAAGTTGTAGCTGGGGTCGTATTGAGAAGGATCCTTGGGGTGCCACTGGTTGGCGATCTCCTCCGGATCCCACTGATAAACAGACTGACTGTGAGGATCAAGTTATGGCTCCGGCTCTGGCTTTGGAGCTGGTGTGAGGTTCCGGTAGGCATGAATGGCCTCCGACAGAACAAGATATTTGCCTGAAGATAAGTTGAACAAAGAAGGAGCAGGCAAAGCAATAGTCTCAAAGTAATTTTTATCAAATATCAGTCTATAGTTAAGAATATTTTTCTTATTCTTAACAACAAAATCATGTGCTACCATACTCTTATAGTCTAGAAACATAGGAGGCAACAAATTTTCTTCTTTCTCATAATGCCTAATAGGTATGTTAAAGTGTGCAGCGAGGCGCGAGGCGAAGATACCTCCCAAGATGGGACCCATCATACGGTTCAGGTTTAACCGCTTGGCAACAATAGCGCCTAGACTAAAAGTGTTATCATGAAACAAGGCATGGCACAAAATAAAAATATCAGGGGCACTAAGGTTTCTACAGTTCCCGCGACCAATTAAACATCTACTAACAAATATTGCAAAGTAACATAGAATAGGAAAGTGTATGCTAGTAATTCTTGCATCGGAAACTTTCCTCGTTTCCCCTACATCAGTCATATCAATAAACCCTTCCACATCATCACGATGTGGCTCCTCTATGCTGCCCGCAAAGGGTAACTGGCAAACCTCACAAAAATCATAAAGGGACATCTCCTTATACTCGTCATATAAATAAAAATCCACCGAAGGTGGTGATCTCCTAGCATGAAAATTTTGCACAAAAATATTAGTGAGTAGGAGATATTGTTCGCGCTGGTCGCGGAGGAAGTCGGCGAGGCCCGCATTCTCAGCCAAATAATAAAAATCATCATGAATCCCGGCTGCCCTCAAGAAATCATCACAAGGCCATTCACACGGCCGAACCTCCGCGGTGCGAGGGAGATTATATTTGGGCCTCTTATCCCCCTCACTTTGCTTGTCCTTCGAGCTTCGGCTCGAAGAGCCCCTCGAAAATCTCTTCATCAATTTCTGAAAGTTTCTGAAATTTTTAGTATCTTAAAATAAAAGTGAACCAAACTCAACAAAATTGATAGCAACTACTCCCACAAGTGCCTAGAGACTATATCATGCATTAGAACTACTTGGAACCATATAAATTTGACATGCAAGCTTAAGAACAGGGTCACCTCAGCAGCAAAAATTTGCAATAAATAAAGCACTAGAACAAAAACAAATTGGACCGTTGGAGGAGTCACATACCGAAGAACAATCCCCCAAAGAAGTTTTGTGAGTGGAGCTTTGTGCAAGGAGATCGAAAATGGAAGCAAGATGAGCTAGAACTCGTGCTTGAGCTGGTTGGTGATTTTTTTGGGAGGAAGAAGGAGTGTGTGGGTGCAGGAATAAGTGGAGGGGGGCCACCAGGGGCCCACGAGGCAGGGGGCGCGCCCTGGACCCTCATGGCCAGGTGCTTGCTCCCCCTGATGTGTTCTCAGTGCCAAATATTCTCAAATATTCTAGAAAAAATCATAATTCAATTTCAGGGCATTTGGAGAACTTTTATTTTCAGGGTATTTTTTATTGTAAGGATAATTCAGAAAACAGACATAAAATACTATTTTTGCTTTATTTAATCTAAATAACAGAAAATAAAAGGAGGGTACAGAAGGTTGTGCTTTCTAACTTCATCCATCTCATGCTCCTAAAAAGGAATCCACTAACAAGGTTGATCAAGTCTTGTTAACAAACTCATTTCGAATAACATGGAACTGGAGAAATTTTGAATAACACTAGGTTACCTCAACGGGGATATGCACATCCCCAACAATAAGAATATCATATTTCTTCTTGGCAGTAGGAAGAGGAAACTCAAAACCTCCAATAATAATTGATGGAATTTTTCCAATAGAATTGATACTGTGGACTTGAGGTTGTTTCCTCGGAAAGTGTACCATATGCTCGTTACCATTAACATGAAAAGTGACATTGCCTTTGTTGCAATCAATAACAGCCCCTACAGTATTCGAAAAAGGTCTACCAAGGATAATCAACATACTATCGTACTCAAGAATATCAAGAATAACAAAGTCCGTTAAAATAGTAACGTTTGCAACCACAACAGGCACATCCTCACAAATACCGACAGGTATATCAGTTGATTTATCGGCCATTTGCAAAGATATTTTAGTAGGTGTTAACTTATTCAAATCAAGTCTACGATATAAAGAGAGAGGCATAGCACTAACATCGGCTCCAAGATCACATAAAGCAGTTCTAACATAGTTTCTTTTAATGGAGCATGGTATAGTTGGTACTCCTGGATCTCCTAGTTTCTTAGGTATTCCACCTTTAAAAGTATAATTAGCAAGCATGGTTGAAATTTCAGCTTCCGTATCTTTCTTTTATTTGTGACAATATCTTTCATTTACTTAGCATAAGGATTCATTTTAAGCATATCAGTAAAACGCATACGCAAGAAGATAGGTCTAATCATTTCAGCAAAGCGCTCAAAATCCTCATCATCCTTTTTCTTGGATGGTTTGGGAGGAAAAGGCATGGGTTTCTGAACCCATGGTTCTCTTTCCTTACTGTGCTTCCTAGCAACAAAGTCTCTCTTATCATAACGTTGATTCTCTGATTGTGTGTTATCAAGATCAACATCATGTTCAATTTCTACATCATTGTTACTGCTAGGTTGAGCATCATCATGAACATCATCATTAATATTATCACTAGGTTCATGTTCATTACCATATTGTGTTTCAGCGTCAGAAATAGAAATATCATTGGGATTCTCAGGTGTGTCAATAACAGGTTCACTAGAAGCATGCAAAGTCCTATCGTTTTTCTTTTTCTTCTTCTTAGAAGGACTAGGTGCATCAACATTAGTTCTCTGAGAATCTTGCTCAATTCTCTTAGGCTGGCCCTCAGGATACAAGGGTTCCTGAGTCATTCTACCCCCTCTAGTCACAACTCTAACAGCATTATCATTTTTCTTATTATTTAATTCATTGAGCAAATCATTTTGAGCTTTAAGCACTTGTTCTACTTGAGTGGTAACCATAGAAGCATGTTTACTAATAAGTTTAAGTTCACCTTTAACTCTAGACATATAATCACTCACGTGTTCAATCATATAAGCATTTCGTTCCAAATGTATACCAACATAAGCATTGAAGTTTTCTTGTTTAACAATAAAATTATCAAACTCATCTAAGCATTGGCTAGCAGACTTATAGCGAGGAATATCACCTTCATCAAATCTATAGAGAGAATTTACCTTTACTACCTGTGTCGGGTTATCAAGACCATGTATTTCTTCAATAGGTGGTAAATTCTTAACATCTTTAGCTTTAATACCCTTTTCTTTCATAGATTTCTTTGCCTCTTGCATATCTTCAGGACTGAGAAATAGAATACCCCTTTTCTTCGGAGTTGGCTTAGGAGTTGGTTCAGGAAGTGTCCAATTATTTTCATTAGTCAACATATTATTCAATAGCAATTCAGCTTGATCAACAGTTCTTTCCCTGAAAACACCATAATATGTTCAATTTCTACATCATTGTCATTACTAGGTTGAGCATCATCATGAACATCGTCATTAACATTATCACTAGGCTTATGTTCATTACCAGATTGTGTTTCAGCATTAGAGATAGAAATATCATTTGGATTCTCAGGTGGTTCAGCAATAGGTTCACTAGAAGCATGAAAAGTCCTATCATTTTTCTTTTTCTTCTTTTTAGAAGGACTAGGTGCATCATATCACCATCTTCATATCTCAAAACAATCATAAAGAATCAAACTTCACATAGTATTCAATGCACTTTATATGAAAGTTTTTATTATATCCCTCTTGGATGCCCATCATATTAGGACTAAATTCATAACCAAAGCAAACTACCATGCTGTTTAGAGACTCTAAAAATGATATAAGTGAGGCATGATATTTCAAAATTTTCTTCAAAATAAAACCACCGCCGTGCTCTAAAAGGATATAAGTGAAGCACTAGAGCAAATGACAAACTACTCCGAAAGATATAAGTGAAGATCAATGAATAGTTGAATAATTATGTAACTATGTGAAGACTCTCTAACATTTAAGAATTTCAGATCTTGGGATATTATTCAAACAGCAAGCAAAACTAAATAAAATAAAATGACGCTCCAAGCAAAACACATATCATGTGGTGAATAAAAATATAGCTCCAAGTAAAGTTACCGCTGAACGAAGACGAAAGAGGGGATGCCTTCCGGGGCATCCCCAAGCTTAGGCTCTTGGTTGTCCTTGAATATTACCTTGGGGTGCCTTGGGCATCCCCAAGCTTAGGTTCCTGCCACTCCTTATTCCATAGTCCATCGAATCTTCACCCAAAACTTGAAAACTTCCCAACACAAAACTCAACAGAAAACTCGTAAGCTCCGTTAGTATAAGAAAGTAAATCACCACTTAGGTACTGTTGTGAACTCATTCTAAATTCATATGGGTGTAATATATACTGTATTCCAACTTCTCTATGGTTCATACCCTCCGATACTACTCATAGATTCATCAAAAAAGCAAACAACACAACAAAAAACAGAATCTGTCAAAAATAGAACAGTCTGTAGTAATCTGTATCAAATAAATACTTCTGGAACTCCAAAAATTCTGAAATAAATTGGTGGACGTGAGGAATTTGTCTATTAATCATCTTCAGAAAGAATGAACCTAAAATGACTCTCCAGTAAAAAATGGCAGCTAATCTCGTGAGCGCTAAAGTTTCTGTTTTTTACAGCAAGATCACAAAGACTTCACCCAAGTCTTCCCAAAGGTTCTACTTGGAACAAACACTAATTTAAACATAAAACCACATCTAACCAGAGTATATATGAATTATTTATTACTAAACAGGAGCAAAAGGCAAAGAACAGAAATAAAATTGGGTTGCCTCCCAACAAGCGCTAACGTTTAACGCCCCTAGCTAGGCATGATGATTTCAATGATGCTCACATAAAAGATAAGAATTGAAATATAAAGAGAGCATGATGAAGAATATGACTAACACATTTAGGCCTAACCCACTTCCTATGCATAGGGATTTTGTGAGCAAACAACTTATGGCAACAATAATCAACTAGCATAGGAAGGCAAAACAAGCATAACTTCAAAACTATAAGCACATAGAGAGGAAACTTGATATAGTTGCAATTCCTACAAGCATATGTTCCTCCCTCATAATAATTTTCAGTAGCATCATGAATGAATTCAAAAATATAACCATCACATAAACCATTCTTTTCATGATCTACAATCATAGAAAATTTACTACTCTCCACATAAGCAAAATTCTTCTCATTCGGAATAGTGGGAGTATCATAAGAAACTTGAATACTATAAATTGTTTCCATATTAAAAGAGTAATGTTCAGAAAAAGGGTAATCATAATCATGACAAGTTTTATAAATATAATC
This sequence comes from Aegilops bicornis, assembly GCA_021605145.1. NCBI lineage: Eukaryota > Viridiplantae > Streptophyta > Magnoliopsida > Poales > Poaceae > Aegilops > Aegilops bicornis. The sequence continues at coordinate 432,070,779 of CM038674.1, read as the reverse complement.
ATCACTTCTTTTTATAGCATAAGTGTCATCACAATAATCATCATAAGTAGCAACTTTGTTCTCATCATAATCAATTGAAACCTCTTCCAAGATAGTGGAATCATTACTAAATAAAGTCATGACCTCTCCAAATCCATAATTGTCACAATAATATTCAACATACTCCAAAATAGTGGGATCATTACTTCCTAAAGTTGACACTCTTCCAAACCCACTTTCATCAATATAATCATCATAAATAGGAGACATGCTATCATCATAATAAATTTGATCATCAAAACTTGGGGGACTAAACATATCATCTTCATCAAACATAGCATCCCCAAGCTTGTGGATTTGCATATAATTAGCATCATGGGTATTCAAAGAATTCATACTAACAACATTGCAATCATGCTCATAATTCACATATTTTATGCCAAGCATTCTATGTAATTCTTATTCTAGTATTTGAGCACAATTTTCCTTCCCATCATTTTCACGAAAGACATTAAAAAGATGAAGCATACAAGGCATCCTTAATTCCATTTTTTTGTAGTTTTCTTTTATAGAATAAACTAGTGATAAAACAAGGAACTAAAAGATTCGATTGCAAAATCTAAAGATATACCTTCAAGCACTAACCTCCTCGGCAACGGCACCAGAAACTGCTTGTTGTCTAATACACAACCTTATTCTTGTAGACGTTGTTGGGCCTCCAAGTGCAGAGGTTTGTAGGACAGTAGCAAATTTCCTTCAAGTGGATGACCTAAGGTTTATCAATTCGTGGGAGGCGTAGGATGAAGATTGTCTCTCTCAAACAACCCTGCAACCAAACAACAAAGAGTCTCTTGTGTCCCCAACACACCCAATACAATGGTAAATTGTATAGTTGCACTAGTTCAGCGAAGATATGGTGATACAAGTGCAATATGGATGGTAGATACAGGTTTTTGTAATCTGAAAATATAAGAACAGCAAGGTAACTAATGATAAAAGTGATCACAAATGGTATTGCAATGCGTTGAAACAAGGTCTAGGGTTCATACTTTCACTAGTGCAAGTTCTCTCAACAATAATAACATAATTGGATCATATAACTATCCCTCAACATGCAACAAAGAGTCACTCCAAAGTCACTAATAGCGGAGAACAAACGAAGAGATTATGGTAGGGTACGAAACCACCTCAAAGTTATCCTTTCTAATCGATCTATTCAAGAGTCCGTAGTAAAATAACACGAAGCTATTGTTTCTGTTCAATCTATCCTAGAGTTCGTACTAGAATAACACCTTAAGACACAAATCAACCAAAACCCTGATGTCACCTAGATACTCCAATGTCACCTCGAGTATCCGTGGGTATGATTATACGATATGCATCACACAATCTCAGATTCATCTATTCAAACCAACACAAAGTACTTCAAAGAGTGCCCCAAAGTTTCTACCGGAGAGTTAAGACGAAAACGTGTGCCAATACCTATGCGGAAGTTCACAAGGTCACTGAACCCGCAAGTTGATCACCAAAACATACATCAAGTGAATCACGTGATATCCCATTGTCACCACAGATAAGAACATGCAAGACATACATCAAGTGTTCTCAAATCCTTAAAGACTCAATCCGACAAGATAACTTCAAAGGAAAACTCAATCCATTACAAGAGAGTAGAGGGGGAGAAACATCATAAGATCCAACTATAATAGCAAAGCTCGCGATACATCAAGATCGTGCCAAATCAAGAACACGAGAGAGAGAGAGATCAAACACATAGCTACTGGTACATACCCTCATCCCCGAGGGTGAACTACTCCCTCCTCGTCATGGAGAGCGCCGGGATGATGAAGATGGCCACCGGAGAGGGATTCCCCCTCCGGCAGGGTGCTGGAACGGGTCTAGATTGTTTTTCGGTGGCTACAGAGGCTTGCGGTGGTGGAACTCCCAATCTAGGTTATGTTCTGGAAGTTTGGGTATATATAAGAGGTGTTGGCGTCGGGAACAAGTCAGGGGGGTCCCTGAGGCGGCCACGAGGTAGGGGGACGCGCCCAGGGGGTAGGGCGCGCCCCCACCCTCGTGGGTGCCTCGGGACTCTTCTGGCCTATCTCCGATGCTCCGTGGGATTCTTCTGGTCCAAAAATAATCTCCGAGAAATTTCAGGTCAATTGGACTCCATTTGGTTTTCCTTTTCTGCTATACTCAAAAACAAGGAAAAAACATAAACTGGCACTGGGCTCTAGGTTAATAGGTTAGTCCCAAAAATCATATAAAATAGCATATAAAACATCCAAGATTGATAATATAATAGCATGGAACAATAAAAAATTATAGATACATTGGAGACATATCATTAAATTGAAGCTATTTCCGTTTTCGCTTAGAGATCATGCTAAAACTTGGTTCTCTTCTTTGCCTAAAAATAGTATTGATTCATGGAATAAGTGCAAAGATGCTTTTATCTCTATATATTTTCCTCCCGCTAAGATCATCTCTCTTAGAAACGATATTATGAATTTTAAGCAACTTTATCATGAGCATGTTGCACAAGCTTGGGAGAGGATGAAATTAATGATACATAATTACCCTACACATGGATTGAATTTATTGATGATTATACAAAAAAATTAAGCTGGATTGAATTTTGCTTCTAGAAATCTTTTAGATTCGGCAGCGGGAGGCGCTTTTATGGAAATCACTTTAGGAGAAGCTACTAAACTCCTAGACAATATTATGGTTAATTATTCTCAATGGCACACCGAAAGATCCACTAGTAAAAAAGTTCATGCTATTGAAGAGATCAATTTTTTGAGTGGAAAGATGGATGAAATTATGAAATTGTTTGCTAATAAAAGTGTTTCTTATGATCCTAATGATATGCCTTTGTCCACTTTGATTGAGAATAATAATGAATCTATGGATGTGAATTTTGTTGGTAGGAATAATTTTGGTAACAACGCGTATAGAGGAAATTTTAATTCTAGGCCGTTCCATAGTGATACCTCTAATAATTATGGTAATTCCTACAACAACTCTTATGGAAATTTTAATAAGATGACCTCTGATTTTGAGACTAGTGTTAAAGAATTTATGAATTCACAAAAGAATTTCAATGCTTTGCTTGAAGAAAAATTGCCTAAGATTGATGAGTTGGCTAGGAACGTGGATATAATTTCTCTTGATATTGATTCTTTGAAACTTAGATCTATTCCACCTAAGCATGACATCACTGAGTCTGTCAAAGCAATGATAATTTCCATTGATGAGTGCAAAGAAAGAACCGCTAGGATGCGTGCCAAAAAAGATTGATTTGTAAAAGCGTGTTCTTCTAGTTTTCATGATAATAATGATGAAGATCTAAAAGTGATTAATGTGTCTCCTATTAAATATTTGTTTTCCAATATGAATCTCGATAAATATGGGACTGGAGATGAGTCAAATTTAGTTAAAAGGCGTCCCAATGATTCGAAGTTTTTAGATAATGATGGCAAAATTGCTAAAAGTGGGATTGAAGAGGTCAAAACTTTACATAGCAATGAACCCACTATTTTGGATTTCAAGGAATTTAATTATGATAATTGTTCTTTGATAGATTGTATTTCCTTGTTGCAATCCGTGTTAAATTCTCCTCATGCTTATGATCAAAATAAAGCTTTTACCAAACACATCGTTGATGCTTTAATGCAATCCCATGAAGAAAAAATTGAACTAGAAGTTTCTATCCCTAGAAAACTTTATGATGAGTGGGAACCTACTATTAAAATTAATATTAAGGATTATGAATGCTATGCTTTATGTGATTTGGGTGCTAGTGTTTCCACGATTCCAAAAACTTTGTGTGATGTGCTAGGTTTCCATGAATTTGATGATTGTTATTTAAATTTGCATCTTGCGGATTCCACCATTAAGAAACCTATGGGAAGGATTAATGATGTTCTTATTGTTGCAAATAGGAATTATGTTCCCGTAGATTTCATTGTTCTTGATATAGATTGCAATCCTACATGTCCTATTATTCTTGGTAGACCTTTCCTTAGAACGATTCGTGCAATTATTGATATGAAAGAAGGAAATATTAGATTCCAATTTCCATTAAGGAAAGGCTTGGAACAATTTCCTAGGAAGAAAATTAAATTTCCTTATGAATCTATCATGAGAGCCACTTATGGATTGCATACCAAATATGACAATACCTAGATCTATTCTTGTTTTTATGCCTAGCTAAGGGCGTTAAACGATAGCGCTTGTTGGGAGGCAACCCAATTTTATTTTTGTTCCTTGATTTTTGTTCAGGCTTAGTAATAAATAATTCATATAGCTTCTGTTTAGATGTGGTTCAATGTTTTAATTAGTGTTTGTGCCAAGTAGAACCTTTGGGAAGACTTGTGTGAAGTCTTTGCGATCTTGCTGTTAAAAAAACACAAACTTTAGCGCTCACGAGATTAGCTGCAATTTTTTACTGGAGAGTGATTTTAGGTTGATTCTTTTTGCATATGATTAATAGACAAATTCCTCACGTCCACCAATTTATTTCAGAATTTTTGGAGTTACATAAGTATACGTTTGATACAGATTGCTACAGACTGTTCTGTTTTTGACAGATTCTGTTTTTTGTGTGTTGTTTGCTTATTTTGATGAATCTATGGCTAGTATCGGGGGGTATGAACCATAGAGAAGTTGGAATACATTAGGTTTAACACAAATATAAATAAAGAATTAGTTAATTACAGTACCTTAAGGTGGTGATTTGTTTTCTTATACTAACGGAGCTCATGAGATTTTCTGTTTAAGTTTTGTGTTGTGAAGTTTCAAGTTTTTGGGTAAAGATTTGATGGATTTTGGAATAAGGAGTGGCAAGAGCCTAAGCTTGGGGATGCCCAAGGCACCCCAAGGTAAAATTCAAGGACAACCAAATGCCTAATCTTGGGGATGCCCCAGAAGGCATCCCCTCTTTCGTCTTCATCTATAGGTAACTTTACTTGAGGCTATATTTTTATTCACCACATGATATGCGTTTTGCTTGGAGCGTCTTGTATGATTTGAGTATTTGATTTTTAGTTTACCACAATCATCCTTTCTGTACACACCTTTTGGGAGAGACACACATGAATCAGAATTTATTAGAATACTCTATGTGCTTCACTTATATCTTTGGAGCTAGATAATTTTGCTCTAGTGCTTCACTTATAGCTTTTTAGAGCACGGTGGTAGTTTTATTTCATAGAAATTATTGATATCTCATGCTTCACTTTATTATTTTGAGAGTCTTTTAGAACAGCATGGTAATTTGCTTTGGTTATGAAATTAGTCCTAATATGATAGGCATCCAAGATGGGTATAATAAAAACTTCCATATAGAGTGCATTGAATACTATGAGAAGTTTGATACTTGATAATTGTTTTGAGATATAAATATGGTAATATTAGATTCGTGATAGTTGAGTAATTGTGGAACTGAGAAATACTTATGTTGAGGTTTGCAAGTCCCGTATCATGCACGTATGGTAAACGTTGTGTGACAAATTTGAAGCATGAGGTGTTCTTTGATTGCTTTCCTTATGAGTGGCGGTCGGGGACGAGCGATGGTCTTTTCCTACCAATCTATCCCCCTAGGAGCATGCGCGTAGTGCTTGGTTTTGATGACTTGTAGATTTTTGCAATAAGTATGTGAGTTCTTTATGACTAATGTTGAGTCCATGGATTATACGCACTCTCACCCTTCCATCATTGCTAGCTTTTTCGGTATGCGCGTAGTGCTTGGTTTTGATGACTTGTAGATTTTTGCAATAAGTATGTGAGTTCTTTATGACTAATGTTGAGTCCATGGATTATACGCACTCTCACCCTTCCATCATTGCTAGCTTTTTCGGTACCGTGCATTGACCTTCCTCACCTTGAGAGTTGGTGCAAACTTCGTCGGTGCATCCAAACCCTGTAATATGATACGCTCTATCACACATAAGCCTCCTTATATCTTCCTCAAAACAGCCACCATACCTACCTATTATGGCATTTCCATAGCCATTCCGAGATATATTGGCATGCAACTTTCCACCGTTTCGTTTATTATGACACGCTCCATCATTGTCATATTGCTTTGCATGATCGTGTAGTTGACATCGTATTTGTGGCAAAGCCACCTTCATAATTCTTTCATACATGTCACTCTTGATTCATTGCACATCCCGGTACACCGCTGGAGGCATTCACATAGAGTCATATTTTGTTTTAAGTATCGACTTGTAGTTCTTGAGTTGTAAGTAAATAAAAGTGTGATGATTTTCATTATTAGAGCATTGTCCCATGTGAGGAAAAAAAAGAGAATGGCCAAATAAAAAAAGATAAGGCAAAAAAAAGGCCAAATAAAAAAATAGAAGGCCCAAAAAATGAGAGAAAAAGAGAGAAGGGGCAATATTACTATCCTTTTTCCACACTTGTGCTTCAAAGTAGCACCATGATCTTCATGGTAGAGAGTCTCTTATTTTGTCACTTTCATATACTAGTGGTATTTTTCATTATATAACTTGGCTTGTATATTCCAACAATGGGCTTCCTCAAATGCCCTAGGTCTTCGTGAGTAAGCAAGTTGGATGCACACCCACTTAGTTTCCTTTGTTGAGCTTTCATACATTTATAGCTCTAGTGCATCCGTTGCATGGCAGTCCCTACTCCTCGCATTGACATCCATTGATGGGCATCTCCATAGCCCGTTGATTAGCTGCGTCAATGTGAGACTTTCTCCTTTTTTGTCTTCTCCACACAGCCTCCATCATCATATTCTATTCCACCCATAGTGCTATGTCCATGGCTCGCGCTCATGTATTGCATGAAAGTTGAAAAAGTTTGAGAATACTAAAGTATGAAACAATTGCTTGGCTTATCATCGGGGTTGTGCATGATGAGAGCATTTTTGTGTGACAAAAATGAAGCATGGCCAAACTATATGATTTTGTAGGGATGACCTTTCTTTGGCTATGTTATTTTGAGAAGACATAATTGCTTGGTTAGCATGCTTGAAGTATTATTATTTTTATGTCAATATTAACCTTTTGTCTTGAATCTTTCAGATCTGAACATTCATGCCACAATAAAGAGAATTACATTGAAAATTATGCTAGTTAGCATTCCACATCATTTTTTTATCATTTACCTACTCGAGGACAAGCATGAATTAAGTTTGGGGATGCTTGATACGTCTCCAACGTATCTATAATTTTTTTATTGTTCCATGCTATTATATTATCTGTTTTGGATGTTTAATGGGCTTTAATATGCTCTTTTATATTATTTTTTGGGACTAACCTATTAACCGAATTCCCAGTGCAAATTGCTGTTTTTTTGCCTATTTCAGTGTTTCGCAGAAAAGGAATATCAAACAGAATCCAAACGGAACGAAACCTTCGCGAGGATCTTTCTTGGAACAAACACAATCCAGGGACTTGGAGTGGAAGTCAGAGACGCAACGAGGCGGCCACGAGGCAGGAGGGCGCGCCCAGGGGGGTAGGCGCGCCCCCACCCTCATGGGCCCCTCGTAGCTCCACCGACCTACTTCTTTTGCCTATATATATACTCTTATACCCTGAAAACATCGAGGGAAGCCACGAAACCACTTTTCTGCCGCCCCAACCTTCTGTACCCGTGAGATCCCATCTTGCCTCCTTTTCCGGCAATCTGCCGGAGGGGGATCGATCATGGAGGGCTTCTACATCAACACCATAGCCTCTCCGATGATGTGTGATTAGTTTACCACAGACCTTCGAGTCCATAGTTATTAGCTAGATGGCTTCTTCTCTCTCTTTGGTTGTAACATCCCAAATTTTCAATTTGGAATGTTATACATAGAGCATCATTGCATATCATATTTTTTTGTTGCATTTTGCTTGATCCTAGAAATTCTACACAACTCAAGGACCCACGGAGAGAGTTGGGGGTTTCGTTATTTTCATATTTGAATTTTCTCAAATTTTGAAAATAGGATCATTTGATTTTAATTATTTTATCTTCAATTATTTCTACTATCAAAATATGAGAGACGGAATAAAATGACTTTCCCAAAATAAAGAAATAATGAAGATTTAATAATAAAATCAAATAAGATTTTATTTTGGAGTTTTTCGCCTTTTTATTTGAATTTAGGAAAAATGCGTGTTTTTCAAAATTGCATTTAGGCCCCAAATAAAAGTTCATCTTGTCCGTCTTGATTTTAGAAGCCGGGGAAAATTTATTTCGGGATTTTTGGAGTCCGTTTAGTATTTCTTTTGTTTTTTTTCTGCGCGTAATTATTTAAAAAAAAGCGAACCGCCTCTGGGCCGTGCCCGAGCGGGACTCCGCTCGGGGGGGGGCACTATATAAGCGCCACCCCGGCGCCTGTGCCCACCGCCTCGCCGAGCCCGCCGGCCACTTCACCCCGCCGCCCGACCCACCCGCCAAAACCCTAACGCTTAGCCGCCTTGCCGCCAGATCGCCTGACGCCACCGCCGCCCGCCATCGCCGGACGTCGTCGCCGTAGCCTCGCCGGACTCCGCCGCCGCCGCCGCCAAGGTTCGCCACCGCCTCGTTCCGCGTGCCACCAGTTTTTTTTTAAATCGGGCGGTTTTTCTTTGGGTTTTTTTGTTTTTTTTAGTTTCATTTTTTTATTAGTCCGGTTTTTTTCGGTTCGGTTAAATAACGAACGTTCGTCTGTTAGTTCGTTTAAACGAACGCGTTCGTCAGATTAGTTTAGTTAACGAACGTCCGTTCGTTAACCCGTTCGTCGTTTTTCTTTTTTTTCGGATTTAATCCGCGATTTTTCTAATCGCGATTCCTGATCCGATTTTCGTTTTAGTATAACTTTTCGCTCCTTTATCGGAATCAGGCGATTCAAGCGCCTGGAGTTTCGTCTCGAAACCCTCTTTCCAAATAACCTACTTAAACAAGTTTTTGCTACTGTAATATTTGACTTAGATCCAGATTAGTAAAAGGAAGCTGTTTTCTTCCACTGTTTGACTTTCGTTGCTTCATTTGATTTGATTCTTTTTGCAAACCGGAGTTCTTAAGTTGAACTATCTGGTTAGATCTATTTGTGTTTTACCTGTGCATTAGATGAGTACTTATTGTATGCTTGTTTGTTTGTCTGCGATAGAATACCCGGTGTGCGCCGCCTGTTACTTCGAGTCTCTAGGTTTCGTGGATCATCAGCAAGGCAAGTAACACTTTGATCATACCTCTTCTCATACCTAGTTTTTATGCATTAGATATGTCCTCAAACACTTGCATGATTAGGATCTAATTAAATTGTGGGTTTTGGGAAGTAGTTGAGGTAGTGCCTATTACCTGTTTTATTATCAAACCCTTGGGAGTTACCTCTACGTTTGCTTATTATGCTATGCTATGCTAGTAGACGTGGATTGGGTGAGTGTATCCATGACAGATGTGAGATTGTTATTTAATGGTTTATTTAAGGTGGCAACTTAAACACACATCTGGGTGGATTGAGGCACCTGGTTTCTATCAGGACTTGCCTGTATTTCTTCGGACCGCCACCCAGGCTTAAAGGGATCATGAGATTATTCATGCTAGAAACTTACGTGTGCAGCCACAAGCCATTATGGGCTCTGGCGTAGTTGACTAAGTTGTGCGAACTCTTACGGGTAGGCTAGCTAATGTAGGGGTTGTAGGTTGGTACGGTCTACCCACATGTAAGGTGCTAGCGCTTCTGAAAGACTATGTCTCGGTCATCCGTTTCTCAAACACCATGTAGTGCGAGAAATCAAACGGAGGCGATCGAGTCTTGTGGGGAAAAGTCGCAAACCTCTGCAGAGTGTATAAACTAATCATGGTTAGCCGTGTCCCGGTTATGGACATCTTGAGTATCTAGTACTTGGATATCATGTGAATCTCATCATGTTACTTCTAATTAATATTGTTGGGTTTTAAATGAGTACTTTTATTTGGGATTGAGAATGCCGTCAACCATTCTCAATGTTTAACAACCACCATGATAGTTAAATAAATTTATTCCTTTGCAGTAGGGAAAAATTGGCTTTACGCAAAACTGTAACCATAGAGCTTTTCCACCAGCCATATATGCATGTAGTATAGGCTTATTATTCCATTGTTCTCTATGTGTTACTTTGCCAGCATATTCCATGTGCTGACCCGTTTTCGGGCTGCAACGTTTCATGTTGCAGACTTTTCAGACGATGAGTAAGGTGCTTAGGTCGTGGTTCTATACTCAGTGATGCCGTTGGAGTTGATGGACTCGCTTATTCTTCCAAGCCTTCCACTGTTATCGTATTAGATGGCCTTAAGCCATGTTTATTTTTATTAATTTCTCTCTTGAGACATTCGATTGTAATAAGTGTGTGATTGCTACTCTGTTATAAATCCTCCGAGTACTGTGTGGTGTCAGCATTACTGATCCAGGGATGACACTGAGCACGGAGATCAGACTGTTTGAGGTCTGCTCGCTACAAAGATGGTATCAGAGCACACGCTGACTGTAGGACACGACCATTAAGCTAAAAGCCCTAGATCACTACTCTCTTCTCATTTCTAACTCCTCATCATTTCTACACCATTAGCATGACATAAGCGAGGATCAAGTTCACCCAGCCGGATGAAGATACACCCTTTGGACGACACCTGAAGGAAGTCACTAAGTACCTGAACATAGGAATACCAAGCTTCATCGGGACCTACAATTCCACTTTACCCGAAGAAGAGCGCTGGAAGATTCAAGCTCAAGTTCCCGGAAGGACGTTTGCACCAATCATGGAGCCCATTGAGATTGTTTTTGATGCACCAACCTGGAGTCTGGGAAAGAGCATGGCAGCTCACATAACCATGGGACGCATTGGAGAAGTTTACAAAGAAGACCTCAAGGATACTATCTACCAGATTTGTGGGCGCCGAGATGAACAATGGGAGATAGTTGGCACTAAGAAGGATCGATCCATTGCAGCTTTCATCCAGAGTTAAATCGGCACATTTGACGCCTTGGAGAACCAGATGTCAAAGCAGACATGATGGAGTTGAAGACAAAGAAAAGCTAAGATTATCGAACTAGAAGGAGAACTAAAGGCCACTCGCAAGGACTACATGGAGGAGATTGTAGCTCTAGTGGGACAAAACGGAGATCTTAAGGAGAAGATTGAAGAACTCATGGGAAATTCAGCACCCGGAGGAGAAGATGAAGATTGCACCTGTCCAGAGAACTACATCATCATCGACGACACCGATTCCGATCCTAGTGATGATGATTTCGAAGATGAAGCTGGAGCAGATATCATGGAGTCTTCATCGGAGCAGTTTTTCTAGTTGACCACCATAACAGTAGTAGATTTCCCCCATTTTAAGTCAGTTTTAGTTCCAGCACCTTGTAACGATAGATAGACCATTGTATGCCTTTGTTTGAATTGATTGGAGTGATATTGTGTGATTTTGACTCATGTGCATATGGGTAGTGTTTTCTCCCTAGACCTCATTCTATTCTTAACTCTCGTCTCTTCTTAAACCCTCAGATGCCTCCGAGACGCGACCCTGGATTTATTTTCCCGCCAGAGATCACTCAGTTGATTCAGCAGCAGAATGCCTTGATTCAAACATTGATGCAGAACCAAGGCAACAACAACAACCCACCACCACCACCACCGTGACCATTTGACCCGTTTCTTAAGGCTAAATCCGCGGTGTTTTCCAAGGTAGCACCGAGCCGATTGTTGCGTATGATTGGCTCCGTAAGATAGGGAGGAGTTAACCAACTGCAGGATGCATGAGATGGAGAAAGGGTTAAATTTGCCGCACATCAGCTTGAAGGACCCGCAGCTGCATGGTGGGAGAATTTTACAGCACTTACCCTCAGAGACACTGTCACATGGGATCGGTTTAAAGAAGCTTTCCACGCCCATGTTTCAAAGGGAGTTATGGCCATGAAGAAGCGTGAGTTTCGCAACTTGCGCCAAGGAGGACAGACAGTTGGCCAGTATGTGGATGATTTCAGTAAGTTAGCACGTTATGCCCCAGATGACGTTGCTACGGATGCAGCTAAGCAGGAGAAGTTTCTAGAAGGACTGAATGATGAGGTGAGCATGCAGTTGATGGTAGCCACCTTCAATAACTACCAAAAGTTAGTAGACCATGCGCTTATGATTGAAGGGAAGCAGCAGCAGATTGAAAATTGCAAGAGAAAGTATGGACAGGGGAAGAAAACTCGGAGCTCGTGAAACTTCGCTTTACCCGAAGCCGGGAGGACAATTTCAGCATACCCATGGAGGAGGTAGCTCGCACAACCATAATGGCACCAAGAATGGAAACGGGAATGGAGGAAGCAATGGACAAAACCGCACCAACCCGTCAACACCAACCAAGGTAGACCTGAGCCATATCACCTGTTTTAAGTGTCGCAAGACTGGGCATTATGCAAATGATTGTCCAGAAGCCCAAAATGGTAATGGCAATGGAAGCTCAGGAAAGAAGCCGAATCCTTTCAACAGAGGACAAGTGAACCACGTTACCATGGAGGAGGTTGAAGCTCAGCCAGATGCAGTAATAGGTAAGTTTTTGGTTAAGTCATGTCTGCGGTTGTTCTTTTTGATCTTTGGTGCATCGCATTCATACATATCAAGGGATTTTTGGATAAGTATAAACTACCAACCCAAGCCCTTAGGTCACCCATGCTAGTAACCTCACCCGGGCAGAATACATGGCTAGTATATGGTGTGATCAAGCGCCATTAAGGATTGGACACTATGTATTTCCCTCGGACCTAATAGTTACGGAATCCCAAGGATTGGATGTGATATTAGGCATGGATTGGTTATCGAAGTATGGAGGGAACATAGATTGCGCCAGTAAGTCAATTTTGCTTACCACCCCAGAAGGGAGGAGAATCAAGTATGTATCACGGCATGAGCCGAGAAGAGCACATGTAAATTCCTTAACAGGAGTTGTGCAGGAGGAAGTACTAGTGGTAAGGGATTTCCCGGACGTGTTTCCGGAAGAGTTGCGAGCATGCCACGGACGAGACATTGAATTTCTGATTGAACTATCGCCGGGCACTCGGCGATATCTAAGAGACCGTATAGGATGCCAGCCCAAGATTTGGAGGAAATTAAGAAGCAGATTAAGGAGTTACTGGATAAAGGTTTTATTCGCCCAAGTTCTTCGCCTTGGGGATCACCAGTACTTCTAGTGGAGAAGAAGGATGGATGATTAAGAATGGTTGTTGATTATCGAGGAATGAATGAAGTGACCATTAAGAACAAGTACCCACTACCGATGATCAATGACTTGTTTGACCAATTGCAAGGAGCTAAGGTGTTTTCCAAGATTGATTTGCGATCAGGGTACCATCAGTTGAAGATTCGAGAGCAGGATATACCTAAGACGGCTTTTACCACTGTGCACGGGCTGTATGAGTATACCGTTATGTCATTTGGTCCGACTAACGCACCTGCCTATTTTATGAACATGATGAACAAAGTGTTTATGGAGTTTTTGGATAAGTTCGTGGTGTTCATTGATGATATTTTGGTTTACTCGAAGAATGAAGAGGAACATAAGGAACACTTGCGTTTGGTACTCGAGAAGCTCAGAGAACACCAGTTATATGCCAAGTTCAGCAAGTGTGAGTTTTGGTTGAAGGAAGTTGGATTTCTTGGACATGTTATATCCGGAGAAGGTATAGCAGTAGACCCCACTAAAGTTGTCACTGTGACAAACTGGGAAGCGCCAACAACAGTTGGAGAGATCCGGAGTTTCCTTGGACTCGCAGGATACTACCGGAGATTCATTGAAAATTTCTCGAGGATTGCGAAGCCTATGACCGAATTGTTGAAGAAGGATACCAAGTTCATTTGGACTGAGGAGTGTGAAGCTAGTTTTCAAGAGTTGAAGAAACGTTTGGTTACCTCACCAGTATTAATTCTTCCAGATCAGACCAAGGATTATGAGGTGTATTGCGACGCTTCACGTAGAGGACTTGGAGCAGTGCTTATGCAGGAGGGAAGAGTTGTTTCGTATGCTTCATGACAGCTTAAGCCTCATGAGCTAAACTATGCCACGCATGATTTGGAGTTAGCAGCCGTAGTGCATGCGTTGAAGACTAGGAGACAGTTCCTCATCGGAAATCATTGTGAGGTGTATACGGATCACAAGAGATCAAAGTATATCTTCACGCAGAAGGAGCTAAATCTCAGGCAGAGGAGATGGTTGGAACTCATCAAAGATTACGATATGAGCTTACATTATCACCCCGGAAAGGCTAACGTTGTAGCAGACGCATTGAGCCGTAAGAGTCACGTCAACACACTAATGACGGGAGAAATACCAAAGGAGTTAGCCGAGGGTCTTTGAGAGCTATGTTTGGAAATAGTTCCGAGAGGCTATGTAGCAGCATTGGGGATTCAGTCAACTTTGATGGACAAGATCAGGGAAGCTCAGAAGACTGACAAAGAGATTGCCTCTATAAAGGAGAAAATGAGCGAAGGAAAGGCTAAGGGATTTTGTGAGGATGAGCACGATACCCTATGGGTTGAAGACCGTGTTTATGTGCCCAATGACCCGGAGATCAGGAAGTTGATTCTACAAGAGGCACATGATTCACCATATTATATTCACCCAGGAAATACCAAGATGTATTTGGATTTGAAGAATACTTTCTGGTGGACCGGAATGAAGAAGGATATTGCGAGAATCACGTAGAAGTTTGTGATGTATATCGGAGGGTGAAGGCGAACATCGAAGCCCGAGGATTGTTACAGCCATTGCCTATACCCGAATGGAAGTGGGATAAACTAGGTATGGATTTCATCACGGATTGCCGGGACTCGTTAGGCTATGACTCGATTTGGGTTGTAGTCGATCGTTTGACGAAGGTAGCTCATTTCATTCCAGTGAAGACTACCTACAGCAGTGCCAAATTGGCTAAGATATACATGACCAGGATTGTATGCTTGCATGGAGTTCCGAGGAGTATCGTATCAGATAGAGGAACCCAATTTACCTCAAAGTTCTGGAAGCAGTTGCACGAAACTTTGGGAACCAGGCTGGAGTTTAGCACAGCTTTTCATCCACAGACAGATGGACAAACCGAGAGAGTCAACCAGATTTTGGAAGATATGCTTAGAGCTTGTGCTTTGGATTATGGATCAAGTTGGGATGACAACTTGCCGTATGCGGAGTTTTCTTACAACAACAGTTACCAAACCAGTCTCAAGATGGCCCCTTTCGAAGCCTTATACGGAAGGAGGTGCAGGACCCCGTTGTTGTGGGATGAAGTTGGAGACCGCCAGTTGTTTGGACCGGATTTGATTAAGGAGTCTGAACGGAAAGTAAAGTTGATTCGCGATAGGCTCAAGGTAACCCAGTCCAGACAGAATAGTTATGCAGACTCAAAATGCAAGGAGACAGAATACGAAGTCGGAGACAGAGTTTATCTTCGTGTATCGCCACTTCGAGGAGTTAAGCGTTTTGGTGTTAAAGGAAAGTTAGTGCCCCGACTTGTAGGACCTTATCGTGTTTTGGAACGTATGGGAGAGGTGGCCTACAAGTTGGAACTACCCGAAGGATTGTCAGGAGTTCATGATGTGTTCCATGTTTCTCAGTTGAAGAAGTGTCACGCAGAGATAGCGGATATACCACTGAGAGATATTGTGCCACTAGAGGCGATTCAGTTGAATAACGATTTGACCTACGAGGAGAAACCAGTTAAGATTCTGGAGTATGCCAGCCGAGTCACACGCAGCAAGGTCATTAAGTTTTGCAAAGTTCAGTGGAGCCACCACACTGAGGATGAAGCCACCTGGGAGCGAGAGGAAGTTTTTCTTAAGGACCACCCTCACCTATTTTCTAGCCAACCCGAATCTCGAGGGCGAGATTCATCTTAAGGGGGTAGGTTTGTAACATCCCAAATTTTCAATTTAGAATGTTATACATAGAGCATCATTGAATATCATATTTTTTTGTTGCATTTTGCTTGATCCTAGAAATTCTACACAACTCAAGGACCCACGGAGAGTGTTGGGGGTTTCGTTATTTTCATATTTGAATTTTCTCAAATTTTGAAAATAGGATCATTTGATTTTAATTATTTTATCTTCAATTATTTCTACTATCAAAATATGAGAGAGGGAATAAAATGACTTTCCCAAAATAAAGAAATAATGAAGATTTAATAATAAAATCAAATAAGATTTTATTTTGGAGTTTTAGCCTTTTTATTTGAATTTAGGAAAATGCGCGTTTTTTCAAAATTGCATTTAGGCCCCAAATAAAATTTCATCTTGTCGGCTTGATTTTAGAAGCCGGGAAAAATTTATTTCGGGATTTTGGAGTTCGTTTAGTATTTCTTTTGTTTTTTCTGCGTAATTATTTAAAAAGCGAACCGCCTTTGGGTCATGCCCGGCGGGACTCTGCTCGGGGGCACTATATAAGCGCCACCCAGCTTCTGTGCCCAGGCCCGCTTCGCCCGAGCCCCGCCACCCACCCCGCCTGCCCACCCCGCAAAAACCCTAACCCTAGCCGCCCGTCGCCAGATCCGCCCGCCGCCGTCGGAGCCTCACGGACTCCGCTTGCCGCCGCAGCCGAGGTTCGCCGCCGCCTCGTTCCCCATGCCGCCGGTTTTTCTAAAAAACCGGGCGGTTTTTCTTCGGGTTTTTTTCGGTTTTTTTAGTTTTTTTTATTAGTTTCGGTTTTTTTTTGGTTCGGTTAAATAAAGAACGTTCGTCCGTTAGTTCGTTTAAACGAACGCGTTCGTCAGGTTAGTTTAGTTAATGAGCGTCCGTTCATTAACCCGTTCGTCGTTTTTCTTTTTTTTCGGATTTAATCCGTGATTTTTCTGATCGCGATTCCTGATCCGATTTTCGTTTTAGTATAACTTTTCGCTCGTTTATCGGAATCAAGCGATTCAAGCGCCTAGAGTTTCGTCTCGAAACCCTCTTTCCGAATAACCTACTTAAACAAGTTTTTGCTACTGTAAAATTTGACTTAGATCCAGATTAGTAAAACGAAGTTGTTTTCTTCCCCCGTTTGACTTTCGTTGCTTCGTTTGATTTGATTCTTTTTGCAAACCGGAGTTCTTAAGTTGAACTATCTGGTTAGATCTATTTGAGTTTTACCTATGCATTAGATGAGTACTTATTGTATGCTTGTTTGTTTGTGCTGCGATAGAGTAATCTTGGAGTGCTCCGCCTGTTACTTCGAGTCTCTAGGTTTCGCGGATCATCAGCAAGGCAAGTAACACTTTGATCATACCTCTTCTCATACCCAGTTTTTATGCATTAGGTCTGTCCTCAAACACTTGCATGATTAGGATCTAATTAAATTGTGGGTTTTGGGAAGTAGTTGAGGTAGTACCTATTACCTGTTTTATTATCAAACCCTTGGGAGTTACCTCTACGTTTGCTTATTATGCTATGCTATGCTAGTAGACGTGGATTGGGTGAGTGTATCCATGACAGATGTGAGATTGTTATTTAATGGTTTATTTAAGGTGGCAACTTAAACACACATCTGGGTGGATTGAGGCACCTGGTTTCTATCAGGACTTGCCTGTATTTCTTCGGACCGCCACCCAGGCTTAAAGGGATCATGAGATTATTCATGCTACAAACTTACGTGTGCAGCCACAAGCCATTATGGGCTCTGGCATAGTTGACTAAGTTGTGCGAACTCTTACGGGTAGGCTAGCTGATGTAGGGGTTGTAGGTTGGTACGGTCTACCCACATGTAAGGTGCTAGCGCTTCTGAAAGACTATGTCTCGGTCATCCGTCTCTCAAACACCATGTAGTGCGAGAAATCAAACGGAGGCGATCGAGTCTTGTGGGGAAAAGTGCGCAAACCTCTGTAGAGTGTATAAACTAATCATGGTTAGCCGTGTCCCCGGTTATGGACATCTTGAGTATCTAGTACTTGGATATCATGTGAATCTCATCATGTTACTTCTAATTAATATTGTTGGGTTTTAAATGAGTACTTTTATTTGGGATTGAGAATGCCGTCAACCATTCTCAATGTTTAACAACCACCATGATAGTTAAATAAATTTATTCCTTTGCGGTAGGGAAAAAATTGGCTTTACATAAGCTGTAACCATAGAGCTTTTCCACCAGCCATATATGCATGTAGTATAGGCTTATTATTCCATTGTTCTCTATGTGTTACTTTGCCAAAGATATTCCATGTGCTGACCCGTTTTCGGGCTGCAACGTTTCATGTTGCAGACTTTTCAGACAACGAGTAAGGTGCTTAGGTCGTGGTTCTATACTCAGTGATTCCGTTGGAGTTGATGGACTCGCTTATTCTTCCAAGCCTTCCATTGTTATCGTATTAGATGGCCTTAAGCCATATTTATTTTTATTAAGTTCTCTCTTGAGACATTCGATTGTAATAAGTGTGTGATTGCTACTCTGTTATAAATCCTCCGAGTACTGTGTGGTGTCAACATTACTGATCCAGGGATGACACTGAGCACAGAGATCAGACTGTTTGAGGTCTGGTCGCTACATTGGTTCTCAATACAAAGTTCTCCTCGACGCTCTTGGAGATCTATTCGATGTAATACTCTTTTGCGGTGTGTTTGCCGAGATCCGATGAATTGTGGGTTTATGAACTTGATTATCTATGAGTATTATTTGTTTCTTCTCTGAATTCTTATATGCATGATTTGATATCTTTGCAAGTCTCTTCGAATTATCGATTTAGTTTGGCCTACTAGATTGATATTTCTTGCAATGGGAGAAGTGCTTAGCCTTGGGTTCAATCTTGCGGTGCTCTATCCCAGTGACAGAAAGGGAACCGGCACGTATTGTATTGTTGCCATCGAGGACAAAAAGATGGGGTTTATATCATATTGCTTGAGTTTATCCCTCTACATCATGTCATCTTGCTTAAAGCATTACTCCGTTCTTATGAACTTAATACTCTAGATGCATGCTGGATAGCGGTCGATGTGTGGAGTAATAGTAGTAGATGAAGAATCATTTCGGTCTACTTGACACGGACGTGATACCTATATTCATGATCATTGCCTTAGATATCGTCATAACTATGCGCTTTTCTATCAATTGCTCGGTAGTAATTTGTTCAACCATGATACGTCTCCGCCGTATCTACTTTTCCAAACACTTTTGCCCTTGTTTTGGACTCTAACGTGTATGATTTGAATGGAACTAACCCGGACTGACGCTGTTTTCAGAATTGCCATGATGTTGTTTTATGTGCGAGAAAACAAAAGTTCTCGGAATGACCTGAAACTCCACGGGATGTCTTATAAGAAATAATAAAAATCCTCGCCAAAGATGAAGACGGGGGCCCACACCACATCCCACGAGGGTGGGGCGCCCCCCCCCTCCTGGGCGCGCCCCCTACCTCGTGGGCCCCCTGGAGACCCTCCGACGCCAACTCCAACTCCATATATTGGCTTTCGGGGAGAAAAAATCATAGAAAAAGTTTCATCACGTTTTACGATACGGAGCCGCCGCCAAGCCCTAAAACCTCTCGGGAGCTGATCCGAGTCCGTTCGGGGCTCCGGAGAGGGATTCGTCGCCGTCGTCATCATCAACCATCCTCTATCACCAATTTCATGATGCTCACCCCCGCGTGAGTAATTCCATCGTGAGGCTTGCTGGACGGTGATGGGTTGGATGAGATTTATCATGTAATCGAGTTAGTTTTGTTAGGGTCTTATCCCTAGTATCCATTATGTTCTGAGATTAATGTTGCTATGACTTTGCTATGCTTGCTTGTCACTAGGGCCCGAGTGCCATGATTTCAGATCTGAACCTATTATGTTTTCATGAATATGTGTGTGTTCTTGATCCTATCTTGCAAGTCTATAGTCACCTATTATGTGTTATGATCCGGCAACCCCGAAGTGACAATAATCGGGACCACTCCCGGTGATGACCACAGTTTTAGGAGTTCATGTATTCACTATGTGCTAATGCTTTGTTCTGGTTCTCTATTAAAAGGAGGCCTTAATATCCTTAGTTTCCAATAGGACCCCGCTGCCACGGGAGGGCAGAACAAAACATGTCATGCAAGTTCTTTTCCATAAGCACGTATGACTATATTCGGAATACATGCCTACATTACATTGATGAACTGGAGCTAGTTCTGTGTCACCCTATGTTATGACTGTTACATGACGAACCACATCCGGCATAATTATCCATCACCGATCCAATGCCTCTGAGCTTTCCATATCTTGGTTTACGCTTATTTACTTTTCCGTTACTCTTTATACAATCACTACAAAAATACCAAAAACATTACTTTAGCTGTCTTTACTTTTGTTACCGTTATCGCCACTATCATATTACTTTGCTACTAAACACTTTTCTGCAGATACTAAGTTTCCAGGTGTGGTTGAATTGACAACTCAGCTGCTAATACTTGAGAATATTCTTTGGCTCCCCTTGTGTCGAATCAATAAATTTGGGTTGAATACTCTACCCTCGAAAACTGTTGCAATCCCCTATACTTGTGGGTTATCAAGACCTTTTTCTGGCACCGTTGCCGGGGAGCATAGCTCTATTCTTTGAGTCACTTGGGATTTATATCTGCTGGACACTATGAAGAACTTGAAATACGCTAAGACAACAATTTATCCCTCAACTATGAGGGGAGGTAAGGAACTGCCATCTAGCTACGCACTTGATTCACCTTACATTATGAGTAAGCTAGCAACACCTAAACCTGCTTACGCTATTCGTTCCGATATGTCACTTGTTATTGATGATGCCACTTCGCTATGCATGATACTTATGATGAAACTACTTCTATGCTTGATACTACTGTGCCCCTTGGTGAATTTCTAGATGAACAAATTTCTAGGTCTAGAGAAAGAGAAATTATTGAAACTGAATACAATGATGAAAATGATGATGAAAATATGCCTGCTATTCCTGAGGGTTATCTTTTGATGCGGAATCTTCTGCAGCTATTTTTGCCTGCCGGGATAGATATGAACTTAAGAGGCTGCTAGTTAAATGGAGTAAAGAATCTCTTAGAGATAGGATGAGACACGACCTGCTTTTTCTACTTCACCTATCTGTGTTCACGATAAGGATTATGAATTCTCTGTTGATCTGATATAATTACTTTGGTTGAATCTGATCCTTTTATGGCTATGAATCAAACTGTTGTGGCACATCTTACTAAGTTAAATGATATAGCTACCCTGTTTACTAATGATGAGAGATCGCGCTACTTTTATATACTCAAAATATTTCCGTTCTCATTAAAGGGTGATGCTAAGATATGGTTTAATTCTCTTGATCCTGGTTGTGTGCGTAGTCCCTAGGATATGATTTATTACTTCTCTACTAAATATTTCCCTGCTCATAAGAAACAAGATGCTTTGAGGGATATATATAATTTTGTGCAAATTGAAGAAGAGAGACTCCCACAAGCTTGGGGGAGGCTTCTCAAGTTACTTAATGCTTTGCTCGATCATCATCTTAAGAAATCTGAAATACTTGATATCTTTTATAATGGACTAACCGATGCTTCCAGATATTACCTAGATAGTTGTGCTGGTTCTCTTTTCAGGGAAAGAACACCGGATGAAGCTGGAATTCTATTAAATAATATGTTGACAAATGAAAATAATTGGGCACCTCCTGAGCCAACTCCCGAGCCAGCTCCTGAGCCAATTGCTAAGCCCATTCCTAAACCAACTCCGAAGAAGAGAGGTGTTCTATTTCTCAGTCCCGAAGATATGCAAGAGGCAAAGAAATCTATGAAAGAAAAAGGTATTAAAGCTGAAGATGTTAAGAATTTACCTCCTATTGAAGAAATACATGGTCTTAATCTACCGCATGTCGAAGAAACTTATGATCTTGATCCATTACCTATTGAAGAACCTCTTGATCCCGATAACCCGACACAGGTAGTAAAGGTAAATTCTCTTTATAGATTTGATGAAGGTGATATTCCTCATTATAAGTCTGCTGGGCAATGCTTCAATGAGTTTGATAATTTTATTGTCAAACAAGGTAATTTTAATGCTTATTTCGGTAGACAGTTGAAATATGATTCCAATATGATTAAACACTTGGGTGATTATATGGCTAATATTAGAGGTCAACTTAAACTTTTTAGCAAACATGCTTCTATGGTTACCACTAGAACAAGTACTTAAAGCTCAGAAAGAAGTGCTTGATGAAATGAATAGTAAGAAAAATGATTATGTTGTTAGAGTGGCTACTAGAACTGGTAGAATGACTCAGGAACCTTTGTATCCTAAAGGCCACCCTAAGAGAATCGAGCAAGATTCTCAGATAAATAAATTGATATGCCTAGTTCTTCTAAAAGGAAGAAAAAGAAAAATGATAGGACTTTGCAAACTTCTAGTGAACCTATTGCTAAACCAACTGATAATCCAAATGATATCTCTATGTCCGATCTTTGAAACACAATCTGGTAATGAACATGAACCTAGTGAAAATGTTAATGATGATGTTCATGATGATGCTCAACCTAGTAATGATAATGATGTAGAAGTTGAACCTAGTGTTGATCTTGATAACCCACAATCAAAGAATCAACGTCATGATAAAAGAGACTTCGTTGCTAGGAAACATGGTAAAGAAAGAGAACCATGGGTTCAGAAACCCATGCCTTTTCCTCCCAAACCATCCAAGAAAAAGGATGATGAGGATTTTGAGCGCTTTGCAGAAATGATTAGACCCATCTTTTTGCGTATGCGATTGACTGATATGCTCAAAATGAATCCTTATGCTAAGTATATGAAAGATATTTTTACAAATAAAAGAAATATACCAGAAGCTGAAATTTCCACCATGCTTGCTAATTATACTTTTAAGGGTGGAATACCAAAGAAACTTGGAGATCCAATATTACCCACTATACCATGCTCCATTAAAAGAAATTACGTTAAAACTGCTTTATGTGATCTTGGAGCCAGTGTTAGTGTTATGCCTCTCTCTTTATATCGTAGACTTGACTTGAATAAGTTGACACCTACTGAAATATATTTGCAAATGGCTGATAAATCAACTGCTATACATTGCCGGTATTTGTGAGGATGTGCCTGTTGTGGTTGCAAACGTTACTATTTTAACGGACTTTGTTATTCTTGATATTCCCGAGGATGATAGTATGTCTATTATTCTTGGAAGACCTTTCCTTAATACTGCATGGACTGTTATTGATAGCAACAAAGGCAATGCCACTTTTCATGTTAATGGTAATGAGCACACGGTACACTTTCCGAGCAAACAACCTCAAGTTCATAGTATCAACTCTATTGGAAAAATTCCATCGATTATATTTGGAGGTTTTGAATTTCCTCTCCCTACTGTCAAGAAGAATATGATATACTTATTATTGGGGATGTCCATATCCCCATTGAGGTAACATAGTGTTATTCGAAATTTCTCCGGTTCCATGATTATTGGAATGAGTATGTTAACAAGACTTGATCAACCTTGTTAGTGGATTCTTTTTGATGAGCATGAGATGGATGAAACTAGAAGCACAACCTTCATGCCCTCTTTATATTTTTTGTTCTTTAGTAGAAATAAAGTAAAATAGTATTTTTACGTCTGCATTTCTGATTTATCCGTGCAATATAAAAATATCCCAAAAATAGAAGTCCTCGTAATGCCATGCCAATTTAATATGATTTTTTCGGGAATATTTGAGGATTTTAGTGCAAAAATTACATGGGAGCTGCCACCCGGCCACGAGGGTGGAGGCGCGCCCTACCCCCGGGCGCCCCCCTGCCTCGTGGGCCCACGGTGGCCCTCCTCCACTTATCCCTGCACCCATCTTCTTCCTCTGCCTCACACAAACCCGAAAAACCAACTCAAGCACGAGTTCTAGCCACTTTTGCTGTGATTTTCGATCTCCTTGCTCAAAGCACCTCTCGCAAAACTGCTTGGGAAGATTGTTCCTTGGTATGTGACTCCTCCATTGGTCCAATTAGTTTTTGTTCTAGTGCTTTATTCTTTGCAAATTTGTGCTGCATAGGTGACCATGTTCTTGAGCTTGCATGTCAAATTTATATGGTTCCAAGTAGTTCTAATGCTTGATATATGCTCTAGGCACTTGTATGAGTAGTTGCTATCAGTTTTATTGAAGTTGGTTCTCTTTTGTTTGAAGTTACTAAAAATTTCAGAATTATTTTTCAGAGAAAACAATATGTTTAGGAAGATGTTCCAAGGTGGTTCTTCAAGGAAGCAAGGTCCCAGGCTGCAATGCGTGATGCTGACGAGGAACCACCAAGAGACGCTCTTGTGTGGCCATGTGAATGGCCTTCGGAAAATTTTATGGATCAAGCGGGAATCAAAGAAGAGTTTAACGCATATTTGCGTAATGCCGGTCTTGAGGATTTTGAAGCTGACAAATGCCCCCAGTATCGTGATCTCACAAGTTTATTTGTGAGGAGGTTTGAGTTTTCATCTTCGCGTAATTCTCCTTCAGTCATGTTTGACCTAATGACAAATCTTATACCATGGACTTAGAGGAATTCACTTTTGCATGCAAACTTCCATCTTGGGGTAGTATCAGGGATCCCCCTAAATCTGAATATAGAGACTTTCTTGCTAGAATAACTGTGGGGGAATCTAGAGATGTAACAGTAGCCACTATAGGGAGCATTCACTTTCCTGCTATACATTATTTTGCTCTCTTCATAGGCAGATGCATAAATGCTAAGGATGAAGCATGTCACATGTGTGCCCCTGATCTCAGCATTCTCAGGAGTGCTGTGTTAGGGGACCAATATCATCATATGGGAGCCATTGTAGCTCGTAGGTTGCATCATAATAGACATAACGGAGATTTCTTTGGAGGAATTTATGCAACCCGCTTAGCTAATTTTTTGGAGATAGACATTCGTGAGGGTGATATGGAGTTACCCCCTACTTATTTAGATTTTGATTCTATGGTTTCCCACCAGTTTGTTGAGAGGACTGAACCACCTCTCCAGTATTGACTAATCTTTAACAAACGGCATGTTGTCTATGTTACTCTTCCTGCTCCTGCCTTCTTTGATTTTCAGATGAGAGGAAGATATATTATTACCAGAGAGGAGGCAGATGAGTACGAGAGGAGAGCAGAGGCGGCTCGACGCCATGCTGCAGCTCAGGAGGCGATAGCAGCTACATCGCATGATCGACCCGGCTACACCTTACGGGTATCGGTAGGGCTATCCTCGGCAATAGACCAACTTAGGCCAAAAGCCTAAGCTTGGGGGAGTACGTATTTATCACCGACATTACATTCATGTTCACACACACTCATTGCTAGATGTCGGTGCTCATACTCTTTCGCTGTAATATCCATGCTAGTTTATTTCCTTTTTCCTGCTTTATTCTTGTGTGTTTAATAAACCTTAAGAAAAAACCAAAAAATTAGTAGTAGTTTATTTTTCCTGCTGTAGTAGTAATAAATAAAAAGAAAACCCAAAAATATTTCCCGTTCTTCTTTTGCTTGTTGGGAGCTTTCCCGTGTAAATAGTTTTTATTTCTTTTCTTTTTTTTGGGGGTCAGTAGGGGAAGACCATAATTAAATTGTTGAAGTGGCTCTTATATGCATTATTGTTGATTTAACCAAGAGCCCATATTGCCTTGTCTTCTCATGTTTATTGAATGCTCATGATTCCAGCTTAGTCCAATGCACGTGCACTCTTATTATTATTCACACCGCTCGTCGTGCAAGTGAAAGGCAATTATGATGATATATGATGGATCGACCGAGATGGGAAAAGCTGGTATGAAGTCGACCTCTTTTGTTTTTGTAAATATGATGAGTTCATCGTTCTTGATTCAGCTGATTATGAATAAACATGTTTGCAATAACAATTAGAGAACATAGTTGCTTGTGCCATGCTTGATTAGCTATGAGTTATAATGGTTTACCTTGCGTGCCAACATGCTATTGAGATGATTATGATGTGGTATGATAGGGTGGTATCCTCCTTTGAATGATTTAAGTGACTTGACTTGGCACATGTTCACGCATGTAGTTGAAACAAATCAACATAGCCTTCACGATATTTATGTGCATGGTGGATTATATCCTACTCATGCTTGTATTCAATGTTTATTAATTTTAATGCATGTTCATGACTGTTGTCGCTCTCTAGTTGGTCGCTTCCTAGTCTTTTGCTAGCCTTCACTTGTACTAAGCGGGAATACTGCTTGTGCATCCAATCCCTTAAACCCCAAAGTTATTCCATATGAGTCCACTATACCTTCCTATATGCGGTATCTACCTGCCGTTCCAAGTAAATTTGTATGTGCCAAACTCTAAACCTTCAAATAAACATTCTGTTTTGTATGCTTGAATAGCTCATATATCAACTAGGGCTGCCTTATCTTCCATGTTAGGCGGGTTATTCTCAAGAGGAGTGGACTCCGCTCCTCACTCACGAGAAAATGGCTGGTCACCGGGATGCCCAGTCCCATGCTTTATGCAAACTAAATCAAAATAATTGCAAACAAAACTCCCCATAGGACCCGTTGAATGTTGGAGGCACTTTCGTTGTTTCGAGCAAGCCATGGATTGATGCTTGTGGAGAAGGGGGAGTATAAACTTTACCATTTTGTTTGGGAACCGCCTATAATTTGTTTAGCATGGAAGATATCGTCATCTCTTAGTTGTTATGTTGACAACGAAAGTATGCCGCTCAAAATATAAATTATCTCTATTTCAAAATCGAGCTCACGGCACCTCTACAAATCCTCGCTTCCCTCTGCGAAGGGCCTATCTATTTACTTTCCTGTTGAGTCATCACCCTCTTATTAAAAGCACTAGCTGGAGAGCACAGCTGTCATTTGCATTCATTATTGTTAATTTATATCGGGTATGACTATGATTGGATCTCTTTTACCATGAATTACAATGTCTAGTCAGTCCTTGATCTTTGAAGGTGCTCTGCATTTATGTTTTGCGGTCTCAGAAAGGGCTAGCGAGATACCATCTTGTTATATCATATTATGATTGTTTTGAGAAAGTGTTGTCATCCGAGATTTACTATTATGGCTTGCTAGCTGATTATGTTATTGATATGAGTAAACATGAGACACGAGAATTATTGCAAATGTGGTTAGTTATAATCTTTCTTTGAAAACCTGAATCTTTGGCTTGACATAGGTACAACAACAAGAGCAAACAGAGTTTGTAAAAGTTTTCTTTTTCTCTTTCAGTTTGTCAACTGAATTGCTTGAGGACAAGCAAGGGTTTAAGCTTGGGGGAGTTGATACGTCTCCGTCGTATCTACTTTTCCAAACACTTTTGCCCTTGTTTTGGACTCTAACATGTATGATTTGAATGGAACTAACCCGGACTGACGCTGTTTTCAGCAGAATTGCCATGATGTTGTTTTATGTGCAGAAAACAAAAGTTCTCAAAATGACCTCAAACTCCACGGGATGTCTTATAAAAAATCCTCGCCAAAGATGAAGACCAGGGGGCCCACACCCTGTCCATGAGGGTGGGGGGCGCCCCCCCCCCTCCTGGGCGCGCCCCCTACCTCGTGGGCCCCCTGGAGACCCTCCGACGCCAACTCCAACTCCATATATTAGCTTTCGGGAGAAAAAAAATCAGAGAGAAAGTTTCATCGCGTTTTACGATACGGAGCTGCCGCCAAGCCCTAAAACCTCTCTGGAGGGCTGATCTGGAGTCCGTTCGGGGCTCCGGAGAGGGGGATTCGTCGCCGTCGTCATCATCAACCATCCTCCATCACCAATTTCATGATGCTCACCGCCGTGCGTGAGTAATTCTATCGTAGGCTTGCCGGACGGTGATGGGTTGGATGAGATTTATCGATGTGTCGAGTTAGTTTTGTTAGGGTCTGATCCCTAGTATCCATTATGTTCTGAGATTGATGTTGCTATGACTTTGCTATACTTAATGCTTGTCACTAGGGCCCGAGTGCCATGATTTCAGATCTGAACCTATTATGTTTCAAGAATATATGTGTGTTCTTGATCCTATCTTGCAAGTCTATAGTCACCTATTATGTGTTATGATCCGGCAACCTCGAAGTGACAATAATCGGGACCACTCTCGGTGATGACCATAGTTTGAGGAGTTCATGTATTCACTATGTGCTAATGCTTTGTTCCGGTTCTCTATTAAAAGGAGGACTTAATATCCCATAGTTTCCAGTAGGACGCCGCTGCCACGGGAGGGTAGGTCAAAAGATGTCATGCAAGTTCTATTCCATAAGCACGTATGATTATATTCGGAATACATGCCTACATTACATTGATGAATTGGAGCTAGTTCTGTGTCACCCTGTGTTATGATTGTTACATGATGAACCGCATCCGGCATAATTATCCATCACTGATCTGGTGCCTACGAGCTTTCCATATACTGGTTTACGCTTATTTACTTTTCCGTTGCTACTGTTACAATCACTACAAAAATACCAAAAACATTACTTTAGCTGTCTTTACTTTTGTTACCGTTATTGCCACTATCATATTACTTTGCTACTAAACACTTTGCTGCAGATACTAAGTTTCCAGGTGTGGTTGAATTGACAACTCAGCTGCTAATACTTGAGAATATTCTTTGGCTCCCCTTGTGTCGAATCAATAAATTTGGGTTGAATACTCTACCCTCGAAAACTGTTGCGATCCCCTATACTTGTGGGTTATCAACCCACCGTACATAATACTTGCTATCATGAGAGAAGCCACTAGTGAAACATATGCCCCCCGGGTCTACTTTACATCATATAAGTTTCCAATCTACAATTCTAGTTTACTATTTAGTTTGCAATATTTATTTTCCAATCTATACAACAAAATACCAAAAATATTTATCTTATTATCTTTATCAGATCTCACTTTTGCAAGTGGCCGTGAAGGGATTGACAACCCCTTTATCGCCATGGTTGCAAGGTTCTTTATTGTTTGTGCAGGTACTAGGTGACTCGCGTGTAGTCTCCTACTGGATTAATACCTTGGTTCTCAAAAACTGAGGGAAATACTTACGCTACTTTGCTGCATCACCCTTTCCTCTTCAAAGGAAAACCAACGCACGCTCAAGAGGTAGCAATCATGTTTTGTAACAGTTATCGGCAACTGGCAGGATCCGTATGGTTGTCGCTTTATTGTATGAAATGCAATCGCCATGTAATTGCTTTACTTTATCACTAAGCGGTAGCGATATTCATAGAAGCAATAATTGGCAAGACGACAATGATGCTTCGATGGAGATCAAGGTGTCAAGCCGGTGACGATGGTGATCATGACGGTGCTTTGGAGATGGAGATCAAAGGCACAACATGATGATGGCCATATCATATCACTTATTTTGATTGCATGTGATGTTTATCCTTTATGCATCTTATTTTCCTTAGTACGGAGGTAGCATTATAAGATGATCCCTCACTAAATTTCAAGGTATAAGTGTTCTCCCTGAGTATGCATCGTTGCGACAGTTCTTCGTGCTGAGGCACCACGTGATGATCGGGTGTGATAAGCTCTATGTTCACATACAACGGGTGCAAGCCAGTTTTGCACACGCAGAATACTCGGGTTAAACTTGACGAGCCTAGCATATGCAGATATGGCCTCGGAACACCGAGACAGAAAGGTCGAGCGTGAATATTATAGTAGATATGATCAACATAGTGATGTTCACCATTGAAAACTTCTCCATCTCACAGACATGGTTTAGTTGATATGGATCACGTGATCATTTAGATGACTATAGGGATGTCTATCTAAGTGGGAGTTCTTAAGTAATATGATTAATTGAACTTTAATTTATCATGAACTTAGTCCTGATAGTATTTGCATAACTATGTTGTAGATCAATAGCTCGCGATGTAGCTCCCCGTTTATTTTTGATATGTTCCTAGAGAAAAACTATGTTCAAAGATGATAGTAGCAATGATGCGGACTAGGTCCGTGATCTGAGGATTATCCTCATTGCTGCACAGAAGAATTATGTCCTTAATGCACCGCTAGGTGACGGACCTATTGCGGGAGCAGATGCAGACATTATGAACGTTTGGCAAGCTCGGTATGATAACTACTTGATAGTTTAGTGTGCCATGCTTTACGGCTTAGAACCGGGACTGAACGCCAGGGAGCATATGAGATGTTCCAAGAGTTTAAATTAATATTTCAGACTCATGCCCGTGTCAAGAGGTACGAGACCTCTGACAGTACTTTGCCTACAAGATGTAAGAGAATAGCTCAACTAGTGAGCATGTGCTCAGATTGTCTAGGTACTACAATTGCTTGAATCAAGTGGGATTTAACCTTCTAGATAAGATAGTAATTGACAAAGTTCTCTAGCACTATTACCAAGTTACTAGAACTACGTGATGAACTATAATATGCAAGGGATGACGAAAACGATTCCCCGAGCTCTTCACGATGCTGAAATCAGTGAAGGTAGAAATCAAGAAAAGCATCAAGTGTTGATGGTTGACAAGACCACTAGTTTCAAGTAAAAGGGCAAGGGAAAGAAAGGGAGCTTCAAGAAGAATGTCAATCAAGTTGCCACTCCCATGTGGAAGCCCAAAGCTAGACCCAAGCCTAAAATTGAGTGCTTCTACTGCAAAGGAAATGGTCACTAGAAGCGGAACTGCCCCAAATACTTGGCGGATAAGAAGGATGGAAAAGTGAACAAAAGTATATATGATATACATGTTATTGATGTGTACTTTGCTAGTGCTTATAGCAACCCCTCGGTATTTGATACTGGTTCAGCTGCTAAGAGTAGTAACTCAAAAATAGGAGTTGCAAGATAAACACAAACTAGTTAAGGAAAAGGTGACGATGTGTATTGGAAATGACTCCAATGTTGATAAGATCACCATTGCACACTCCTTTTACCTTCGGGATTAGTGTTGAACCTAAAATAAATGTTATTTGGTGTTTGCGTTGAGCATGAATATGATTGGATCATGTTTATTGCAATACGGTTATTCATTTAAGTCAAAGAATAATTTTTATTCTGTTTACATGAATAAAACCTTCTATGGTCATACACTTAATATAAATGGTTTATAGAATCTCGATCGTAGTGATACACATATTCATAATATTGATGCCAAAAGATGCAAAGTTGATAATGATAGTGCAACATCCTTGTGGCACTGCCGTTTAGGTCATATTGGTGTAAAGCGCATGAAGAAACTCCATGCAGATGGACTTTTGGAATCACTTGATTATGAATCATTTGATGCTTGCGAACCATGCCTCATTGGCAAGATGACTAAGACTCCATTCTCCGGAACAATGAGCAAGCCATTGACTTACTGGAAATAAAACATACCGATGTATGCAGTCCGATGAGTGTTGAGGCTCGCGGCGGGTGTCGTTATTTTCTAGGGACAATTGCATTTTTACCCCTAGTTGGTTCCTACCGACGGTTTTTGCCCTTACTTTTCGAGCTTGCTCGGTTTTGCCCTTACTTTTTCCGTCGAGGTCCCTCGAATGCCCTTTGACCGTTTGACCAAAACTTTGAAAATTCTTAACTAATTCATATGAACTCAGAAAAATGCAAATAAGGTATCAAAATGTTCAGATAAACATTACCTTTATGTTCATATCATTTGCATTCAGGACAAAAGCACCCTTTAAACTACCTGGGGTAATTAATGTTATTAACATTATTAAAAATAAAAAGGTATAAACAATATTTTTTTTCATGAATAAAAATTACATGCAAATGTACGTGATGTTTTCTGAACATCCTGATATCTTATTTGCATTTTTCTGAGTTCGTATCAACTTGTTATGAAGTTTCCAAATAATGGTCAAAGGCATTAGAACATTCTTAACAAGATGATACAAACTCACAAAAATGCAAATAAGATATCTGGATGTTCAGAAAACATCATGTACATTTGCATGTAATTTTTATTCATGAAAAAAATATTGTTTATACCTTTTTATTTTTAATAATGTTAATAATATTAATTACCTCAGGTAGTTTAAAGGGTGCTTTTGTCCTGAATGCAAATGATATGGACATAAAGGTAATGTTTATCTGAACATTTTGATATTTTATTTTCATTTTTCTGAGTTCATATGAATTAATTATGAATTTTCAAAGTTTTGGTCAAACAGTCAAAGGGCATTCGAGGGACCACGACGAAAAAAGCAAGGGCAAAACTGAGCAAGCTCGAAAAGTAAGGGCAAAACCTTTGGGTAGGAACCAACTAGGGGTAAAAATGCAATTGTCCCTATTTTCTAAACCTTCACAGATGATTTGAGAAGGTATGGGTATATCTACTTAATGAAACACAAGTATGAAATATTTGAAAATTTTCAAAGAAATCCAGAGTGAAGTGGAGAATCGTCGTAACAAGAAAATAAAGTTTATACGATCTGATCGCGGAGGCAAATATTTGAGTTACGAGTTTGGCCTTCATTTAAAACAATGTGAAATAGTTTCACAACTCACACCACCTGGAACACCACAGCGTAATGGTGTGTCCGAACGCCGTAACCGTACTTTATTGGATATGGTGAGATCTATGATCTCTTCTACAAATTTACCACTATTGTTTTGGGGTTATGTATTAGAGACAGCTGCATTCACGTTAAATAGGGCACCATGTAAATCCATTTAAACGACACCGTATGAACTGTGGTTTAGCAAGAAACCTAAGCTGTCGTTTCTTAAAGTTTGGGGTTGTGATGCTTATGTGAAAAAGCTTCAGCATAATAAGCTCGAACCCAAATTGGAGAAGTGCGTCTTCATAGGATACCCAAAAGAAACTGTTGGGTACACCTTCTATCATAAAACCGAATGCAAGATCTTTGTTACTAAGAATGGATCCTTTCTAGAGAAGGAGTTTCTCTCGAAAGAAGTGAGTTGGAGGGAAGTAGAACTTGATGAGGTAATTGTACCTTCTCCCGAATTGGAAAGTAGTTCATCACAGAAATCAGTTCCAATGATTCCTACACCAATCAGTGAGGAAGATAATGATGATGATCATGAAACTTCAGATCAAGTTACTACCGAACCTCGTAGGTCAACCAGAGTACGGTCTGCACCAGAGTGGTACAGTAATCCTGTTCTGAAAGTCATGTTACTAGACTATGACGAACCTACGAACTATGAGGAAGCGATGATGAGCCCAGATTCCGCGAAATGGCTTGAGGCCATGAAATCTGAGATGGGGTCCGTGTATGAGAACAAAGTATGGACTTTGATTGACTTGCCCAATGATCGGCGAGCCATAGAAAATAAATGGATCTTCAAGAGGAAGACG
The DNA here is from genome assembly GCA_021605145.1 of Aegilops bicornis. Taxonomy (NCBI): domain Eukaryota; kingdom Viridiplantae; phylum Streptophyta; class Magnoliopsida; order Poales; family Poaceae; genus Aegilops; species Aegilops bicornis. The sequence continues at coordinate 432,037,597 of CM038674.1, read as the reverse complement.
GACGCCGATGGTAGTGTTACTATCTACAAAGCTCGACTTGTCGCAAAAGGTTTTCGACAAGTTCAAGGTGTTGACTACAATGAGATTTTCTCACTCGTAGCGATGCTTAAGTCTATCCAAATCATGTTAGAAATTGCCACATTTTAAGAAATCTAGCAAATGGATGTCAAAATTGTATTCCTTAATGGATTTCTTAAAGAAGAGTTGTATATTATGCAACCAGAAGGTTTTGCAATCCTAAAGGTGCTTATAAAATGTGCAAAGCTCCAGCGATCCATCTATGGACTGGTGCAAGCATCTCAGAGTTGGAATATATGCTTTGATGACTTGATCAAAGCATATAGTTTTATACAGACTTGCGGTGAAGCTTGTATTTACAAGAAAGCGAGTGGGAGCACTACAGCCTTTCTGATAAGTATATGTGAATGACATATTGTTGATCGGAAATGATGTAGAATTTTCTGGAAAGCATAAAGGAGTGTTTGAAAGGAGTTTTTCAAAGAAAGACCTCGGTGAAGCTGCTTACATATTGAGCATCAAGAACTATAGAGATAGATCAAGACGCTTGATAAGATTTTTCAATGAGTACATACCTTGACAAGATTTTCAAGTTGAGTGTAACATCCCAAATTTTCAATTTGGAATGTTATATATTAAGTCATCATGCATATCATATTTTCTTGCATTTTCCGATCCTAGAAAATTTCACGCAACTCAAGGACCCTCGGAGAGAGTTGGAGATTTCATTATTTTCATATTTGAGCTTCCTCAAATTTTGAAAATAGGATCATTTGGATTTATATATTTTATCTTCGAATATTTTTCCAATAAAAAATTAAGAGAGGGAATAATATGACTTTCCCAAAATTTAGGAAAAATGAAGATTTAATAATAAATCAATTTTTGAATTTTTCGGAGTTTATTTGCTTTAGGAAAAAAATTGCATTTTTGCCCCGTATTAAAGTTCATTTTGTTCGACTCATTTTTAGGAGTCGGGGAAAATTTATTTTATTAAATTAAGAGTTCGTTTAGATTTTTTTAATTCGTTTTCCTGTTTTAAAAAAATGCGCTCACTTTGGGCCAAGGGCCCACCAGCCCCCCTCCCCTCAACTCACTTGGGAGTCCCCGCCCGCCGCCGAGTCCGGCTCGGCCACGACGCCGCCGCCGTTGCCCCCTCCCAAGCAACCCACCCCTCCCTCCTTATATACCCCACCCCTCTCTCCTTCCCACCCAGTAGCCGCCCAACCCAGCCCCGCTTGCGCCGCCGCCCTAGCCGCGTCGCCGGGTGCCCTTGCCGAGCCCGCCGCCGCCCGGTGCCCCGGTGCCCCGCCGCCCCTAGCCGCCGACCCCGCCGGAGCCCGGTGCCCCGCCGGCGACCTCGCCGGAGGTAGCCGCCTCGCCACCCTTCCCCCGGTCCGGTTTTGTTTAAAAAAAACCGTTTCGGTTTTTCTTTTGTTGTTCGGTTTTTTTTTAAACCCTAGATCGGTTTATTTTTTTTTCTTTCGGTTTAGTTATTTAGTGAACGTTCACCGATCCGTTCGTTTTAACGAACGTGTTCACAGATTAGTTTCTGTTAACGAACGCCCGTTCGTTTAACCGTTCGTTGTTTTTCTTTTTAATCGGATTTAATCCGTTATTTTCCGATCTCGATTTCAGATCCAATCTTCAATCTACTTTATCTTCTCGCTCGTTTATCGGAATCAGGTGATTCAAGCGCCTGGTGTTTCGTTACGAAACCGCCGATCCGACTAATCAACTTAAACAAAGTTTTGCTACTGTAAAATTTTGACCTAGTTTCAAATTGCTAGAACCGAGTCGTTTTCTTTCGACTTTTGACTTTCGTTGCTTTATCTGATTCGATTCTTTTTGCAACGAGGGTTCTTAAGTTGAACTTTCTGGTTAGATTTTTTTTACTCGAGTTTTACCTGTGCATTAGATGAGTACTTATTGTATGCTTGTTGTTTGTCTGCGATAGATCACCCGGAGTGCGCCGCTTGTTACTTCGAGTCTCTAGGTTTCGCGGATCGTCGACAAGGCAAGTAACACTTGATCATACCTTTTCTACTACCCAGTTTATGCATTAGATCAATCCTCAAACACTTGCATGATTAGGATCTAATTAAACTGTGGGATGGGAAGTAGATTGAGGTAGTACCTATTACTGTTTTACTTATGAAACCTTGGGAGTTACTTCTCGTTGCTTATTATGCCATGCTATGCTAGTAGACGTGGATTGGGTGAGTGATATCCATGATGATGTGAGATTGTTAATTTAATGGTTTATCTAAGGTGGCAACTTAAACACACATCCGGGTGGATTGAGGCACTGGTTTCTATCGAGACTTGCCTGTTTTCTTCGGACCGCCACCTGTGCTCAAAGGGATCATAAGATTATTCAAACTAGAAACTTTCGTGTGCAGCCACAAGCCATTATGGGCTCTGGCATAGTTGAGTAAGTCGTGCAAACTCTTATAGTGGTGGACTAGCAGATGTAGGGGATGTAGGTGTACCGGTCCACCCATCGTAAGGTGCTAGCGCTTACGAAGACTGTGTCTCGGTCATCTGTCTCTCAAACACCATGTAGTCACGAGAACCAAGCGGAGGCGATCGAGTCTTGTGGGGAAAAGTGCGCAAACCTCTGCAGAGTGTATAAACTAATCATGATTAGCCGTGTCCCCGGTTATGGACATCTTGAGTATCTAGTACTTGAATATCATGTGAATCTCAACATGTTACTCTAATTAATGTTATTGGGTTTTAATGAGTACTTTTAATTGGGATTGAGGATGTCAACCATTCTCAATGTTTAACAACCACCATGATAGTTAAACAAATTTATTCCTTTGCAGAGGGAAAAACTAGCTTTATGCAAAAATGTAACCGTAGAGCTTTACCACCAGCCATATATGCATGTAGTATCGGCTTATTTCTTCATTACTCTCTATGTGTTACATTGCCAGCATATTCCATGTGCTGACCCGTTTTCGGGCTGCAACGGTCATGTTGCAGACTTTTCAGACGACGAGTAAGGTGTTTTAGGTCTTGGTTCTATACTCAGTGATGCCGATGGAGTTGATGGACTCACTTATCTTCCAAGTCTTCCGCTGTTATCGTTATTAGATGGCCTTAAGCCATATTTATTGTAATAAGTCCTCTTTTGGACAACGATGTAATAAGTGTGTGATTGCTACTCTGTTATAAATCCTTGAAATCTTGTGTGGTGTCGGCATCGATCCAGGATGACGCCGAGAACACGAGACTTGATCCATTCGGTCGGGTCGCTACAGAGATGGTATCAGAGCACACGCTGACTGTAGGACACGACCACTAAGTTAAAGCCATAGATCACTACTCTCTTCTCAATTTCTAACTCCTCATCTTTTCCACTCCTTTAGGATGAAGGACGCGAAGATCAAGTACACCCAACCGGATGAAGGCACACCTTTTGGATTTCACTTGAAGGAAGTCACTAAGTACACGAACATTGGACTACCAAGTTTCACGGGACTTTCAACGCCACTCTGCTGAAGAGGAGCGCTGGAAGATTCAAGCTCATGTACCAGGAAGGACGTTCGCCCCAATCACCAAGCCTATAGATAGTGTTTTCAGTGCACCAACCTGGAATCTGGGAAGGAGCATGGCAGCTCATATCACCATGGGACGCATTGGAGAAGTTTACCAAGAGGACCTCAAGGACACCATCTATCAGATTTGCGGACGCCGAGATGAATAATGGGAGATAGTCAGCACCAAGAAGGATAGATCCATTGCAGCTTTCATCCAGGAGTTAAACCAAAGCACATTCGACGCCAGAGAACCAGATGTGCAATGATATGCTCGAATTGAAGAATGCGAAGGGAAGGATCATCGAACTTGAAGGAGAACTAAAGTCTACACGCAAGGACTACATGGACGAGATCGTAGCTCTAGCAAGACACAATAACGATCTTAAGTATGAGATTGAAGAACTCAAGAAGAAATTGGCACTCAAGAATGAAGACCAGTACGCCGGTTGTCCAAACGACTACATCAACATCGACGACACCGACTCGGATCCAAGTGAACCCGACTTTGAAGATGAAGCTGGAGCAGACATTATGGAGTCTTCCACCGGTTCAAATTAGTAGATGACCCCCACATATTAGTAGTATTCCCTCCATGTAACATTTTAGTTCACGCACTTTTGCGATAGCTAGACCGTTGTAAGCCCTTTTGTTTGAATTGAATGAAGTGATTTTGTGTGCATTTGCTCATATACATTTGGGTAGTGTTTCTCCTTAGACCCCACTCTATTCTTAATCTCTCATCTTTTCTAAACCCATCAGATGCCTCCGAGACGCGACCCCGGATTTGTTTTCCCGCCAGAGATCACCCAGTTGATTCAGCAGCAGAACACTTTGATCCAAACATTGGCGCAGAATCAAGGCAACAACAACAACAACCCACCGCCACCACCACCACCTGCGGATCACTTGACACGTTTCTTAAGACTGAATCCGCCAGTATTTTCCAGTAGCACCGAGCCGATAGTAGCAGATGATTGGCTCCGTAAGGTAGGAAGGGAGTTGACCACTGCAGGATGTACAGATGGAGAGAAGGTGAAGTTTGCTGCACACCAACTTGAAGTACCAGCAGCAGCATGGTGGGAGAATTTTACAGCCACTTACCCTGTAGACACGGTCACATGGGATCAGTTTCGGCAAGCTTTCCGCACCACCCATGTTTCAGCAAGAGCTATGGCCATGAAGAAGCGTGAGTTTCGTAATTTACGCCAAGGAGGAAGGATTGTTGGCCAGTATGTGGATGATTTTAGTAAGTTAGCACGTTATGCCCCAGATGACGTTGCTACAGATGCAGCTAAGCAGGAGAAGTTTCTGGAAGGACTGAATGATGAGTTAAGCATGCAGTTGATGGTAGCAAGTTTCAATAACTACCAGGAGTTGGTAGACCGTGCACTCATGATTGAAGGAAAGCAACAGCAAATTGAGAATCGCAAGAGGAAGTATGGACAGGGGAAGTATAACTCTAGAGCTCGTGAAGCCTCGTTATACCCCTAAACAAGGAATTCAGTTTGACATACCCACGGAGGAAGTAATTCACACAACCATAATGGCACCAAGAATGGGAACGGAATGGAGGAAGCAATGGACAGAACCGCACCACACCATCAACCCCAACCAAGAAAGACCTAAGCCATGTCACTGTTTCAAGTGTTCCAAGACCCGGACATTATGCAAATGACTCATCCGGAAGGCCAAGGTGGCAATGGAAGCTCGAAAGAAGCCAAACCCTTTCAATAGGGGACAAGTGAACCACATTGATGTGGAGGAGGTTGAAGATCAGCCCGATGCGATGTCGATAAGTTTTTGGTTAAGTCATTTACTGCACTAGTTCTTTTTCGACACCGGTGCATCGCATTCATACATATCAAGGGATTTGTAGAGAAGTATAGTCTACCTACTCGGATTCTTAAAACCCTTTGCTAGTAAGCTCACCAGAGGCGGAGTATATGGCGGAACAAGGATGTTTTCAAGTCATTAAGTATAGGAAGGCATGTGTTCCCGACGGATTTGATCATTCCGGAATCCCAAGGATTTGATGTGATATTAGGCATGGATTGGCTGTCGATGTATGGAGGAAACATCGATTGCGCAAGTAAGACGATTTTGCTCACAACACCAGAAGGAAGAAGGATTAAGTATGTATCACGACATCAGCCGAGGAGAGCTCATGTAAATTGCTTATCAGGAGTGGTGCAGGAAGAGGTGCCAGTAGTAAAAGATTTCCCTGATGTATTTCCTGAGGAATTGCCAGGAATGCCACCGGATAGAGACATTGAGTTTTTGATTGAACTTTTGCGAGAACAGGCCCAATATCGAAGCGACCATACAGGATGCCCTTGTGATTTGGCGGAAATCAAGAAGCGAGATAAAGGAGCTATTGGATAAAGCTTTTATCGCCCAAGTTCTTATACAGGGATCACCCGTACTTTTAGTAGAGAAGAAGGACGGATCGTTAAGGATGGTTGTTGACTATCGTGGTTTAAATGAAGTAACAATCAAGAACAAGTACCCACTACCAATGATAAATGATCTGTTTGATCGTTTGCAAGGAGCTAAAGTGTTTTCCAAGATCGATATGCGATCAGGGTACCATCGATTGAAGATTCGAGAGCGGGACATACCTAAGACAGCATTTACCACGAGATATGGACTTTATGAGTACACCGTTATGTCATTTGGATTGACTAACGCTACCGCCTATTTCATGAACACGATGAACAAAGTGTTTATGGAGTTTTTGGATAAGTTCGTAGTGTTCATAGATGATATTTTGATTTTCTCGAAGAATGAAGAGGAACATAAGGAACATTTGCGATTGGTTTTGGAGAAACTAAGGGAACACCAGTTATATGCCAAGTTCAGCAAATGTGAGTTTTGGCTAAAGGAAGTTGGATTTCTTGGACACGTTATATCCAGAGAAGGGATAGCAGTTGACCCCACAAAGGTTGAGACCGTAACCAAATGGGAAGCACCCACGACAGTTGGAGAGATTCGGAGTTTCCTTGGACTCGCAGGATACTACCGAAGATTCATTGAGAATTTCTCAAGGATTGCAAAGCCTATGACAAAATTGCTGAAAAAGGATACCAAGTTCATATGGACTGAGGATTGTGAAGTTTTCAGGAGTTGAAGAAAAGATTGGTTACCTCACCAGTGTTAATTTTGCCAGATCAGACCAAAGATTATGAGGTGTATTGCGATGCTTCACGTCGAGGACTTGGAGCAGTGCTTATGCAAGAAGGAAGAGTTGTTTTGTATGCTTCACGACAACTTAAGCCTCATGAGTTGAATTATGCCACACATGATTTGGAGTTAGCAGCCGTTGTGCATGCATTGAAGACCTGGAGACATTTTCTCATTGGAAATCATTGTGAGGTGTACACGGATCACAAGAGTTTGAAGTACATCTTCACGCAGAAGGAATTAAATCTCGAGCAGAGGAGATGGTTGGAGCTTATCAAGGATTATGATATGAGATTGCATTATCACCCCGGAAAGGCTAATGTTGTAGCAGACGCATTGAGCCGTAAGAGCCACGTCAATACACTAATGATGGGAGGAATACCCAAGGAGTTAGCCGAGGACCTTCGAGAGCTATGTTTGGAAATAGTTCCGAGAGGCTATGTATCAGCATTGGAGATTCAGTCTACGTTGATGGACCAAATCAGAGAAGCTCAAAAGGCAGATAAGGAAGTTGCCTCTATAAAGGAGAAATTGAGCGAAGGAAAAGCTAAGGGATTTCGTGAAGATGAGCACAATACCCTATGGTTTGAGGACCGTGTTTATGTGCCGAATGACCCGGAGATCAGGAAGTTGATTTTGCAAGAAGCACATGATTCACCCTACTCGATTCACCCTGGAAATACCAAGATGTATTTGGATTTGAAGGAAACATTCTGGTGGACCGGAATGAAGAAGGATATCGCGGAGTATGTAGCGATTTGCGATGTATGTCGAGAGTGCAAAGAGCATCGAAGCAGCAGGATTGTTGCAACCATTGCCAATACCGAATGGAAGTGGTATAAACTAGGCATGGATTTCATCACAGGTTTGCCAAGGACTCGTTCGTGCTATGATTCGATTTGGGTTATAGTCGACCGTTTGTGAAGGTAGCTCATTTCATTCGATCAAGACTACCTATAGCGTGCTAAGTTGGCAAAGATATACATGACCAGAATTGTGTGTTTACACGGAGTTCCGAGGAGTATCGTGTCGAGATAGAGGAACTCAATTTACCTCAAAGTTTTTGAATCGGTTGCACGAAACATTGGGAACCAGGCTGGAATTCAAAGATGCAGCTTTCCACCTGAGCAGATGGGCCGGTGAAAAAGAGTCAATCAGATTTTGGAGGATATGTTGAGAGCTTGTGCACTAGATTATGGATCTAGTTGGGACGATAGTTTGCCGTATGCAGAATTTTCTTATAACAACAGTTACCAAACCAGCTTGAAGATGGCACCTTTCGAGGCTTTGTATGGAAGGAGGTGCAGGACACCGTTATCATGGGATCTAAATCGAGACCGTCGGTTGTTTGGACCAGATTTGATTAAGGAATCTGAGCGAAGGTTAAGTTGATTCGCGATAGGCTCAAGGTAGCTGATCCTGCATGTAAAAGCTATGAGGATTCAAAACGCAAGGCTATAGAATTTGAAGTTTGAGACAGAGTTTATCTTTGAGTATCCCCGCTTCGAGTAGTTAAGCGTTTTTGAGTTAAAGGAAAATTAGCACCACGTTTCGTTGGACCGTATAAGGTTTTGCAACGCATGGGAGAAGTTGCTTATAAGCTGGAATTGCGGAGGGACTGTCGGGGAGTTCATGATGTATTCCATGTTTCTCAGCTGAAGAAATGTCACGCCGAGATGGCAGAGGTACCGTTAAGAGATACAGTGCCACTTGAAGCGATTCAGTTGAAGGAGGATTTGACATATGAGGAGAAACCAGTCAAGATTCTCGATTATGCCAACAGAGTTACTCGCAGCAAGGTTATCAAGTTTTGCAAGGTTCGATTGGAGCCACCACACCGAGGATGAAGCCACACAGGAAAGAGAAGAAGATTTGCTCAAGGATCACACTCACCTATTTTCTAGCCAACCCGAATCTCGAGGGCAAGATTCATCTTAAGGGGGGTAGGTTTGTAACATCCCAAATTTTCAATTTGGAATGTTATATATTAAGTCATCATGCATATCATATTTTCTTGCATTTTCCGATCCTAGAAAATTTCACGCAACTCAAGGACCCTCGGAGAGAGTTGGAGATTTCATTATTTTCATATTTGAGCTTCCTCAAATTTTGAAAATAGGATCATTTGGATTTATATATTTTATCTTCGAATATTTTTCCAATAAAAAATTAAGAGAGGGAATAATATGACTTTCCCAAAATTTAGGAAAAATGAAGATTTAATAATAAATCAATTTTTGAATTTTTTGGAATTTATTTGCTTTAGGAAAAAAATGCGTATTTTAAAATTTTGCATTTTTGCCCCGTATTAAAGTTCATTTTGTTCGACTCATTTTTAGGAGTCGGGGAAAATTCATTTTATTAAATTTGAAGTTCGTTTAGATTTTTTTTTAATTCGTTTTCCTGTTTCAAAAAAAAATGTCGCGCCCCGCCTGGGCCAAGGGCCCAGCCGGCCACCGCCCAACGCCTACCTCGCTGGCGCTCATGGGAGTCCCGCCACCGCCACCGCCGAGTCGGCTCGGCCACGCCGCCGCCGTTGCCCCTCCCAAGCAACCCCACCCTCCCTCCTTATATACCCCCACCCCTCTCTCCTCCCCACCCAGCGCCGTCGCCTCTAACCCGCAGCCCGCCGCCCGTGTAGCCGCCCTAGCCGCCGTCGCCGGTGCCCGCCGCCAGTGCCCGTGCCCGCCGCCCCTAGCCGACCCGCCGGAGCCGGTGCCGGGCGACCTCGCGGAGGTAGCCGCGCGCCACCCTTCCCCGGTCGGTTTTGTTTTTTTAAAAACCGTTCAGTTTTCTTTGTTGTTCGGTTTTTAAACCCTAGATCGGTTTATTTTTTTTCTTTCGGTTTAGTTATTTAGTGAACGTTCACCGATCCGTTCGTTTTAACGAACGTGTTCACCGATTATTTTCTGTTAACGAACGCCCGTTCGTTTAACCGTTCGTCGTTTTTCTTTTTAATCGGATTTAATCCGTTATTTTCCGATCTCGATTTCAGATCCAATCTTCAATCTAGTTTATCTTCTCGCTCGTTTATCGGAATCAGGGTGATTCAAGTGCACGGTGTTTAGATTCTGAAACCGCCGTTCGACTAATCAACTTAAACAAAGTTTTGCTACTGTAAAATTTTGACCTAGTTTCAAATTGCTAGAACCGAGTCGCTTTTCTTCGACTTTTGACTTTCGTTGCTTTATCTGATTCGATTCTTTTTGCAACCAGGGTTCTTAAGTTGAACTTTCTGGTTAGATTTTTTTTACTTGAGTTTTACCTGTGCATTAGATGAGTACTTATTGTATGCTTGTTGTTTGTCTACGATAGATCACCCGGAGTGCGCCGCTTGTTACTTCGAGTCTCTAGGTTTCGCGAATCGTCAGCAAGGCAAGTAACACTTGATCATACCTTTTCTACTACCCAGTTTTATGCATTAGATCAATCCTCAAACACTTGCATGATTAGGATCTAATTAAACTGTGGGATGGGAAGTAGATTGAGGTAGTACCTATTACCTGTTTTACTTATGAAACCTTGGGAGTTACTTCTACGTTGCTTATTATGCCATGCTATGCTAGTAGACGTGGATTGGGTGAGTGATATCCATGACAGATGTGAGATTGTTAATTTAATGGTTTATCTAAGGTGGCAACTTAAACACACATCTGGGTGGATTGAGGCACTGGTTTCTATCAGGACTTGCCTGTTTTTCTTGGACCGCCACCCGTGCTCAAAGGGATCATAAGATTATTCAAACTAGAAACTTCCGTGCAGCCACAAGCCATTATGGGCTCTGGCATAGTTGAGTAAGTCGTGCGAACTCTTATAGTGGTGGACTAGCAGATGTAGGGGATGTAGGTGTACCGGTCCACCCATCATAAGGTGCTAGCGCTTCTGAAAGACTGTGTCTCGGTCATCCATCTCTCAAACACCATGTAGTGTGAGAACCAAACGGAGGCGATCGAGTCTTGTGGGGAAAAGTGCGCAAACCTCTGCAGAGTGTATAAACTAATCATGATTAGCCGTGTCCCCGGTTATGGACATCTTGAGTATCTAGTACTTGAATATCATGTGAATCTCAACATGTTACTCTAATTAATGTTATTGGGTTTTTAATGAGTACTTTTAATTGGGATTGAGGATGTCATCAACCATTCTCAATGTTTAACAACCACCATGATAGTTAAACAAATTTATTCCTTTGCAGTAGGGAAAAACTAGCTTTATGCAAAACTGTAACCGTAGAGCTTTACCACCAGCCATATATGCATGTAGTATCGGCTTATTTCTTCATTACTCTCTATGTGTTACATTGCCAGCATATTCCATGTGCTGACCCGTTTTCGGGCTGCAACGTTCATGTTGCAGACTTTTAGAATGACAGTAAGGTGTTTTAGGTCGTGGTTCTATACTCGGTGATGCCGATGGAGTTGATGGACTCACTTATCTTCCAAGTCTTCCGCTGTTATCGTTATTAGATGGCCTTAAGCCATATTTATTGTAATAAGTCCTCTTTTGGACAACGATGTAATAAGTGTGTGATTGCTACTCTGTTATAAATCCTTCGAAGTACTGTGTGGTGTCAGCATTACTGATCTAGGGATGACGCCGGAGCACAGAGACTTGATCCATTCGGGTCGGGTCGCTACAGAGTAAGACTCAAAACCCGACCATAGCAGAAAATAGAAAGAGAATGAAAGTCATTCCCTTTACCCCAGTCATAGGTTCTATAAAGTATGCTATGCTGTGTACCAGACCTATTGTGTACCTCACCATGAGTTTGGCAAGAGGGTACAATAGTGATCCAGGAGTGGATCACTGGACAACAATCAAAATTATCCTTAGTGGAATAAGGATATGTTTCTCGGTTATGGAGGTGACAAAGAGTTCGTCGTAAAGGGTTACGTGATGCAAGCTTTGACACTGATCCAGATGACTCTGAGTCTCAATCTGTATACATATTGAAAGTGGGAGCAATTAGCTAGAGTAGCTTCGTGCAGAGCATTGTAGACATAGAATTTTGCAAAATACATACGGATCTGAATGTGGCAGACCCATTGACTAAACTTCTCTCACAAGCAAAACATGATTACACCTTAGTACTCGTTGGGTGTTAATCACATGGCGATGTGAACTAGATTATTGGCTCTAGTAAACCCTTTGGGTACTGGTCACATGTCCATGTGAACTATAGGGTGTTAATCACATGACGATGTGAACTATTAGTGTTAAATCACATGGCGACGTGAACTAGATTATTGACTCTAGTAAACCCTTTGGGTATTGGTCACATGTCCATGTGAACTATAGGGTGTTAATCACATGACGATGTGAACTATTAGTGTCAAATCACATGGCGATGTGAACTAGATTATTGACTCTAGTGCAAGTGGGATACTGAAGGAAATATGCCCTAGAGGCAATAATGAAGTTGTTATTTTATATTTCCTTATATCATGATAAATTTTTATTATTCATGCTAGAATTGTATTGACCAGAAACCTTAATACATGTGTGAATACATAGACAAAACACTGAGTCCCTAGTGAGCCTGTACTTGTCTAGCTCGTTGATCAAAGATGGTTAAGGTTTCCTAACCATGGACATGAGTTTTCATTTGATAATGGGATCACATCATTAGGAGAATGATGTGATGGACAAAGACCCATCCGTTAGCTTAGCATGTTGATCGTTCAGTTATATTGCTATTGCTTTCATGTATGTCAAATACATATTCCTTTGACTATGAGATCATGCAACTCCCGGATACCGGAGGAATGCCTTGTGTGCTATCAAACGTCACAACGTAAATGGGTGATTATAAAGATGCTCTATAGGTATCTCCGAAGGTGTCTTGTTGGGTTGGCCTGAATCGAGATTAGGATTTGTCACTCCGAGTATCGGAGAGGTATCTCTGGGCCCTCTCGGTAATGCACATCATAAGATGCCTTGCAAGCAAAGTGACTAATGAGTTAGTTGTAGGATGATGTATTACGGAACGAGTAAAGAGACTTGCCAGTAATGAGATTGAACTAGGTATGAAGATACCGATGATCGAATCTCGGACAAGTAACATACCGATGACAAAGGGAATAACGTATGTTGTCATAAGGTTCGACCGATAAACATCTTCGTAGAATATGTAGGAGCCAATATGGGCATCCAGGTTCCGCTATTGGTTATTGACTAGAGAGGTGTGTCGGTCATGTCTACATAGTTCTCAAACCCATAGGGTCCGTATGCTTAACTTTCGTTGACGATATAGTACAGTATGAGTTATGTATGTTGGTGACTGAATGTTGTCCGGAGTCCCGGATGAGATCACTGACATAACAAGAAGCTCCGTAATGGTCCGGAGGTAAAGATTGATATATAGGATGATATGGTTCGGCTAAGGGGTGAAGCCCACGAGGCTTTAGGTCGGTGCAAAAGGAGTTTTGCGGAGGCCAGGGGCCAAACGCCGGAGACCCTGGCGTCTGGCCCCTTGGCCAGACGCCAAGGATTGTGGCGTTTGGTCCTGTAGTCCGAGTGGGACCCTTGCCTTTCGGGCAAAACTGACTTTGAGGAGGCTTTTGCTCCAAGTTTCGACCCCAGGACTCAACATATAAATAGAGGGGAACGGCTAGCACCAAAGACACATCAAGAAACACCAAGTCGTGTGCCGGCAACCCCGTCCCCTCTAATTTATCCTCCGTCATAGTTTCCGTAGTGCTTCACCAACACCGTCACCACGCCGTCGTGCTGCCGGAACTCGTCTACTACTTCGCCCGTCTTGCTGGATCAAGAAGGCGAGGACATCATCGAGCTGAACGTGTGCTGAACGTGGAGGTGCTGTACGTTCGGTACTTGACCGGGACGGGTCGTGAAGGTGTACGACTACATCAACCGTGTTGATAAATGCTTCTGCTTTGCGTTTTCAAGGGTATGAAGATGCTCTCCCCCTCTCGTTGGTATGCATCTCCTATATAGATCTTGCGTGATCGTAGGAAATTTTTTGAAATTGCATGCTACGTTCCCCAATAGAGGATTCCTGGCATGTAGCAGATCCGGGGCGGAACGGCGGCACATTCATAGGCGGGAAGGTGACGGGATAAAGCAATGGTGGTCAGGCAAGGCCTGAGAGGCGGGCGAGGTGGCACAGCAGGGGCGTCAGTCACCAAAGGTGTGGATACAGATAATGGGATAGTGACGAGATAGGGTAAAATTCTCATTTTACAAAGGTGAGCCGGGCGTGTCGGAGGTCCAGATGCCTACGACCTCCCTTGAATGGCAAAACAATGTTCGGTCTGGACATTTGCGACGACATCCACGTTGGAGTTGCCCTTGGCACTTGCAGATACAGAACATGCAAGTAGTAGTATATGAGGCAAAAATGAAAGCAAGAAGAAGGAAAAACTTCATCCATTCTCTCGCAGAGGGCAGCTCTAAAGTCTTCGACCATGCGGGAAAGGAGAAGATCATCCATGACCACTTGACAAAGTTCTTGGGCAAGCCAGAGGCCCGTCAGATCACCCTGAACTGGGACAGGCTGACCATTCCCACGGTCTACCCACAAGGCCTGGACTCGCCATTCTCTCCAGCTGAAGTTTGGGCAGCGATCATCTCCTCCCCGACCGACAAAGCTCCTGGGCCAGACGGCTTCACAGGCCAATTCTTCAGATCGTGCTGGCACATCATTCATGATGATATCATGGCTGTGTTTCATAAGTTCCACCAACTTGATGGGCAAAAATTTGCTGAAATAAACACCGCCCTGATCGCGCTTCTGTCGAAGGAAAACGGGGCTTCTGAAGTTAGTCATTATCGATCTATCAGCCCGATCCATTCAGTTGCAAAGCTCATTTGAAAAGTGCTCTCAATAAGACTGGTCGGGGCGCTCGGTGGACTCATCTCCCCGGCGCATACCGCGTTTCAAAAAGGCAAATGCATCCATGAAAGCTACCAATATGTGCAGAGTTGTGTCAAGATGTTGCACAAAATGAAGAAGCAAGCACTATTTTTCAAGCTGGACATAGCAAAAGCATTCGATTCAGTGTCTTGGGAGTATTTGCTGGAGCTCATGCAGTGGATGGGCTTCCCACCGAGATGGAGAGACTGGATTGCATTGCTCCTATCATCGGCTTCCTCCTCATGCATGCTCAATGGAACGCCAGGGCCGCCCATCTTCCATGGTTGTGGTTTCAGGCAGGGTGCCCCCCTATCGCCTCTGATTTTCATCCTGGTAATTGACCCTCTATACCATCTGCTTGAGGCTGCTGCAACTGAAGAAACGATCACCGCACTGCCGGATCGCGGCATCAGCATGAGAATCAGCTTAT
The DNA here is from genome assembly GCA_021605145.1 of Aegilops bicornis. Lineage (NCBI taxonomy): Eukaryota > Viridiplantae > Streptophyta > Magnoliopsida > Poales > Poaceae > Aegilops > Aegilops bicornis. The sequence continues at coordinate 432,022,545 of CM038674.1, read as the reverse complement.
ATGCTGATGATGCGGTCATTTTCACAAACCCAGAGAAGGATGAAGTGGACATGCTGCTCTTTCTGTTGAACAGCTTCGGGGAGTCCACAGGCTTAAAACTTAACCAGGCAAAATCATCTGTCATTTTGATAAACTGTGGGGGGGTTCAGTTATCGGCGGTGCTGCAAAATTTTGGTGGCCAATTGTCTTCTTTCCCGACAACTTACCTAGGCCTGCCGATCTCTCCAAAAAAGCTGCGACTAGTGCACCTTCAGTTCATCATTGATCGGTTCCGCTCGAGGCTCACGAGATGGAAAGGCAGGTTGATGAGCATGGCCAAGAAAATCCTCAAGGAGGTGGACAAAACGCGCCGACAATTCCTTTGGGCCCAGGATGAGAACATAGCGGGCGCCAAATGCAAATTTTCCTGGGATAAAGTATACTTACCCGTGGCCAAGGGGGGCTTGGCATTCTGGATCTCCCTCGATTCAGCACGACGCTAAGGTTGAGATGGCTCTAGCTCGCACGGCAGCAACCGTGGCGGCCGTGGATCAACTTCCCAGCTCCATGTCACCAGGGGGACCGTGAGCTATTTGCAAGTGCTACTTCGGTGCAGCTAGGAAATGGGAAAACTGCAAGTTTCTGGACAAGCATTTGGCTCGGGTCCACGACGCTGTGCCAAGAATTTCCAAATTTGTTTAATCATACAAGAAGAAAGAACATGACAGTAGAGGATGCTTTGACAGACGACAAATGGATACGTGATCTGCGGCATGGAAACACAACAAGAATTATTCTTGAGTTCTTGCAGATGTGGCGGAAGATTCAGAGGGTCGGCATTATCCTCTCCCTGGAAGAGGACAAGATCAGCTGGGTGGCCGGAGGGGGAAGCTCGTACTCAGCTAGCACCGCCTACAATCTTCAAACCAATGGAGCTCCATCATCGGGAATTAAAGCAGCAGTCTAGAAGGCCTGGGCTCCATGCACCGTGAAATTTTGTGCCTGGCTGCTTCATCATGACAGACTATGGTGCAACGATCGGCTGCAACGGCGAGGATGGCCAAATGGATATTTCTGTGCTTTCTGTGTCAGAAACTTGGAGAGCTCAATGCACCTTTTCTGGGATTGCCCCTTCTCCTCCTCGACTGGCAGACGGTGTCCTCTAGGTTTGGTTGTGCAGCTCTGAAGGAGAAGACGCATCACAACTCCCTCGGGCACTGTGAGAGGCTAACCGCTCTGACACCAGCAAGTTTTCGAAAGGGTTTTAAGTCGATGCTGCTGTTGATTACCTGGGAGATATGGAAGGAGGGAAACGCTTGCATTTTCAGAAACAAGCTGTCGCAAACTAAAGATGTCCTGCGCGCCATCAGGGGTACGCTGGAGCTGTGGCGACTAGCAGGAGCAGATGCCTAGAGACACCTTTTGGGAAGATGTAGCGAGATAGCTGCCGATGTGCCCTAATCTCTGTCTTTTCTTTTCCTTTCACTTGCTGATCTCATCTCTTGTAACCATGGTCACTTGATCACCGATGTTTTCCCTCTTGCTTTCTCCTAAATCAATGAAGTCGACAACCCCGGATCTTTCAAAAAAAGTAGTATATGAGGCCAACTCCAACACACGACTCTAAACAAACGTCTGTTTTGTCTGGATTTTCTCCGTGTGGATAGGAAAATGGGGCAGTGTCCGACCATTTTCATTGATGCGCTGGCTGTGCGCCCAACATGCGGACGCATCTGGTCCACCACGCCGAGTAGTACCCATATGTAATACATTTTTTTGGCCACAATTCTTTTATTTCATCAACGATATTTTGATACATTTGAGTACATTCACCAATTCTTCGCTAGAAGAGTAAGACCAAAGAAAACAAGAACCACAATTATACATTTAAAAAAATTTCCAACTTCCATAACTGCTCCCACAAGTTGGATTAATTTCTTCTCGATGCCTTCATTGTTGATCTACGGCTTCTCGAGCTTGCACACTTTTTTCTTCTTCGATTCTAAAGAAGTAGACATTGCTTCACATCTAATCTCATCTCTAGCCTCTATTCTAGCAATGAGTGCACGATCATCTATCAAATTTCGTGCTATCAATAGATCGATGTATTCTTCTTCCCAATACCAAAACTTGCATCCATCCTACACATAAATGTGAGTATAAGCAGACAGCTACCGAATGCGCCGAATCCGGGAGCACAACAGAAGCAAAGAAGCACATACCCTATCTATTTTGCACTTGAAGAACACCCGTTCAGGATTTCCGGTGTGGTAGAAACGCGGCGCACAACCTGCCGCGGGCAGTCCTTGCACTTTATGAGCGGCAACAGTGAGCCGACGAGCCGCTGGGCCAGCACCAAGCCCGGACGATGGTCGGGCGTGTCTTTGCCGGCAAATCTTCAACGGGATAGATCCGAGCGGCTAGAGGCGGAGTCAATACCTGCATGCGGCGAAAGTGTTGCCTGGGCTATGCGGTCCGGTACCCTACCAATCCATGGCAAGGCGCAGCCGCTGGCGGCCGGATGTGCACAAATCCGGCGGTCACGCACAAATCTGGACAGTAAGGTGGCCGAGAAAATGGCGGGGACGGCTATGGCAGGGTTAGGGGCGGGGGCAACCGGGCTGGACAGCGAGGTGGCCGAGAAAATGGCGGCGGCTGTGACAAGTGTAAGGGATGGGGGCTGCTGGAGGGGGAAGGAGAAGAGAAAAAGGGGCGTATGTGTCCCTGATGGACGGGTCAGGGGAGGACAAGGACACGCGTCGCATCCGTCCGGACTGTCCGTTTCGATGCAAACGCGGTCCAAATTTAAAAAAACAATGCGTCAAAACCAGACAAAAAATAAACGTTTGTCCGTTTGCTCTCACGCGTTGGGTCGCGCTTTGTGTCTATTTACTGTCAAACTGACGCGGCCGGAGTCGTGTGTTGGAGTTGGCCTGAACGTGCAACCTGGCACGCGCGGGGCACGTAGTTCCATCAATCTAAAGAGGCAAGAGCTAAGCTAGAGCTAGCGTACATTGTGCATGATATGAGATCTCAACACCGACACCGATCAACCTTGCGTACACGATCCTAGCTAGCTAGCCAGAAGCCCAGAACCCTAGCTTTTGGGACACGATCGAAGAGATGGATCGAGTAACTAGCTTAGCTGGTACGCGGGGCCAGGTATAGCTAGCCACTGTGTTCGTAGAACCGTGGCTATGGTCAGGGCGTACGTACGTAATCACGATACATTGCCAAAGTCCTGCACCTGCATGAAGGGAATATGTAGTCTCTGCGACAACAACATCCTGCCAGCATTCGCCTCTCCTCTCGATCGACAAACTGTATGTAAGCGGATCGATCGATACCGAGAGACGGTTTGTACCGTACGGGAGGTCTGGTCCAGAGATACCATTCCTCTGCTCCCACATCACCGCTGCGCTGCACCGTGCCGCGCATGGCGCCATGCATGCGTGCACATGCGGAATCGACGGCCGATGGCAGCTCGCCGCTCTGCTTCCGGCGCCGGCCGTCTCAGGTGCCCACGCTGAATCGAGGTGTGACAACACGCGCATGCATGCATCCTGGCTTCTGAGTGTGGATCCGATTCGACGGATGCTTTTCGTTTGCGTATCTCGATCGCATGCATGCATGGATCGGCTGGCTGCCGATTCTATACGTACCGGCCGGGCAGTCGGTGAGTACTCCCTCCGGTTTTTTTTACTCTGCATATTAGGTTTCTGTGAAGTCAATCTCATCTAACTTTGATTAAGTTTATATAAAAATTATTGACATTTACTTCCTCTATTTTGAATTACTTGTCACAGGTATGAATGTATCTAGATGTATTTTAGTTCTAGATACATCCATTTTTCAGACGAGTAATTTGGAACGAAGGGAGTACATAACAACACCAATATCATTAGATTCATCTCGGAATATATTTTCATATTATATTTATCAGATATTATAGATGTTAATAATTTTTAATATAAATTTGGTCAAACTTAGCTAAGTTTGATTTTCGGTAAATCGAATGTGCAGAGTAAAAAGGATGGGAGGGAGTACGATCGAAACGAGCGCGACTATCAAGGAAGATCTTGCACTCCGGCCGGTAGGCGCGCGTAGCCGCGCGTAGCTAGCTAAAAAGGCTAAGTATGTGCTCTGGCCGGTAGCCGCGCGTAGCTAGCTGGCCTGTGGCGATGCTTCGACAAGCGATCGCAACACAGTAGGACGCGCAGTAAAAGACACGACACATGCATACATCCAACGCTTTCAAAGAACAGATACACGAGCAGATTGCACGTGGGTCGTATTGCACGTTTGTATTCGCGAATTTTTTTCAAAACTGTGATATATTTTATAGCATTTTCGGAAACTATATGATGTAATGAAAAAAAACCAAAACTAGTAGTCCGTCGGCCATTTTTAGGCCGAAGTAGGGCTTTTCGGCCAAAGCTAGGCCGAAGTAGGGCTTTTCGCCAAAGCTAGGCCGGTAGGGCTTTTCGCCAAAGCTAGGCGAAGTAGGAGTTTTCGCCATCATTAGCCCGGTAGAGCTTTTCGCCAAAGCTAGGCGAAATAGACTTTTTGGTCAACTCTAAGCGAAAAGTACTACTGGTCTCATGTAGGAAGTTGCATGGCTCGTGCTGAAATGTTCCCGCCACCTTCCGCCACCCATTTCCGCCAACCCCTTCCCGCCATATGTTCCCGCCACCCGCTTCCGCCAACCCCTTCCCGCCACCCGTTTCCGCCAACCCCTTCCGCCATATGTTCCCGCCACCCGCTTCCGCCAACTCTTTCCGCCTTTATTTTCTCCTCTCAGATCTATAAAACCCCTTCAGCGAAGGTGGATAAGCATTCCAAAGGTAGTGTAGTCGAGATGTCCCATTATCCATTCGATCGTAGTTTTCACCTGGGATGAGCAGCACTCTTCTGAGTCTAGTTACCGATTTCAGGATGGACAATAGGATAGTTCCATGGGACGAACTCGCCGGTAGTGACACCATAATGAATGAGTTGGCTCACCAATTACGTAGGTCTGGGTGGCCTGAAAGGACCTATGAGGAGGTACGCGTCAAGAACTTCTTAGGTTGCATGAAAGGTGGAAGAAGGTAGTGGAGCCAAGAGTGAAACTTTCGGAAGGACTGCAGCAAAGAATACATTTTTATGGACTGAGGAGAGCGAGGACGACGAAGATATCTTCATGCCGCCGCTTCCGGGTTACGCATCGTCGAAGGGCAAGAGTTCGCATCGTCCAAAGGCAAGACTTACGCATCCTCGAAGGGCAAGAGTTACGCATCCAGCAAGGGCAAGAGTTCTGCATCGACGGAGGGCAAGAGGACCGCATCGTCGAAGGGCAAGAGGGCTGCATCAACGGAGGATGACGATGATGACTTCATGTAGTATGTAAGATGTATTCCAGTTTGTATCGTATTATTGTAGGGCATTATGTTCTATCTGAATTTCATTTTGTAGTATGTAAGATGTATTGCACAAGTTCAGCCGCACTGTTTAATTCAGATGTACTTGTATCTTAATTATCGGTTGTAATCTATTTGGAAATGTAACTGGAATAAGAATGCGAATTAATAGTAATATGTCTCGCATACATAAAACAATATATGTCTCTGTTCAGATAGAAGGAAGTGCGATAGTAACATAGATAATGAGTCATACATAGATAATAAGCATATGCGAATAGTCTGAAACTAACATAGATAATGAGTCATACATAGATAATAAGCATATCACTGCGGGGACGGCGACGAGTCAGGGTCTTCCTCGGCGAGGACCGGAAGGCGATAAGGCTACCGAGGCGGTGGACGAGGCTCGCGATAACCACGACCATAGTTAACCTCGTCTGTCACGGTCTGTGTCTCCTGCGTCGGTGGTGGTGGTGGAGTGTGTAACACTGTCTGCGAGAAGCCATAAATGTTTGTAGCATGGTCATCATCCTCGCGGTCGCCCTCAAAGTAATCAGCACCACCACTAAGGATGGGTGACTGCTCTGAATGCATGAGCAGTTGCGACAGGTTGCCGCTGCGGTAAAGTAAAAAACTTGTAAAATTGATACAAATGCATGAACGACATTACTACTTGTTCAAAAGAATGTAGTGAGTAGGGTTACCTAGTTCCATCTGCCGATGCCGAAGAGCTCCACGGCTCACGAAGGAGGTGGCTCATGCCGAAGAGCTCCACAGGCTGTAAAGGAGGTGGCTCATTCCAGAAGAGCTCCTGGCTGTGAAGGAGGTGGCTCATGCCAGGAAGAGCTCCTGGCTGTGAAGGATGAGGTTCGCACGGTGCACGAAGGTCGTGGTTGTGAGCGTTGCACGAGGGTCGTGGTTACGAATGCTGTCTGAGAGGGACGTGGCGGACGATGTCTTTGGAGGAGGAAGTGCAACATCCGAAGACCGTCTACACGTAACAGCGGCGTAAATCCCGGCGTAGCTTGTCATCAAGACGCCTCAACCATGAGACGCCCTCTCGCGGTGGGATAGTTTCTCCCCTCTGAAAGCGCCGCATTAAAGCGGAAACCTCCTCTCGCTACTGCATCTTGTCAAGTCACCACAGTAGATGAAGAGTTAACCAATTATATCCTCGTTGTATGATAGACACCACGAATAGACACCCAAGCGAATATGTCCAGATTAACAAAAGACTCAACATATAAGAACGAAGGCATTTACGGCGTGGTGTCCGGTTCCCACAACAGAGGCGATTGGGTACATATCGCTGTGAGAGGGCTTCGATCTGATCAGAGCAGCTGATGGAACCAAGTAGATCCTTGTTGTATGCCGGTAACGCTGCAGATACAACCCGAACATTTCCAGCTTAAAGGCCCGACCCTCACCCGGTATTTGTCGCAGCGGTAGTCCATTCGTGAACGTAAGGGGTAATGCTCTTAAGCCGATAATCCATGGACTTGTTTCCTCCTAGGCGACTTTCCCTGATATTGACATGCGCGATACATAATTAGGTATATTATGAATGCATAGTCGACAACTAAAATAGTATTAGTACTTACTTGTGCACGTGCTCACGGCAACTGTGGAATTTTTGGAATCTCGGGCTCTTGATATAGACCGAACTGTCTCATTACTCTATGAAGAGACATCTCCTCAACCGTCACATCGAACACCAACTTGGCCTTGGTCATCCAAAAATGCCGATCTCTAGTGCACAATCCAGAAATACCAACTGGGTACCTCGATGATATAGCCTCAGCCGAGTATGGCTCCCAGATAACTTGATCCTCGTGCAAACTATCAAACTGCGTCGTGAAGGACGGGTAGCATCCCCTAACGACTATGCGCAAAACTGTCTCTGCATGCATGACAACAAATAAGCATTAGTAATACTAATGAATGGCAAAAAATAATTGAATTAATTGTTACTTAATATGAAAGTACCTCTCGCCGTGCCCAAACAGAACCCATAGTAGGTAAGTCGCCGATAGCAGGCACATAAGCCCCAGCTAAGTCCTCCAAACCAAAAGGTTTATCAATGTAGACATAGGGTCGTCCAATAGGGAATCTCTCGTATGACCAGAGCTGCAACAATAATGGACATCCAACAACACCAGATTTTCTAGACTTCAACAAGCAAGCTTTGCACGGGCCTCTGTACGTAGCCGCTAACACAGCAGAACCAAAACTCCTCTGTAGAATATCCGCGGGGCAACGCGTCGTCGGCTATCTCTCGTGCAATACCTATGAGTCGTGCATCGACCGGTGGTCACGTGGTTCTCCGTAAACATCGTCTTGCCGAACAGCCAAAGAATATATGCCTCTAGGGACCGGTCAATCTGTGCCTCCGACAACTCAACATCGGGATGTCCTAACGAGACAATCTACATAAAACGTAATAATTGTATGAAAATCGGGCAACTAAAAAACAACATTTGTTTAAGTGGCCGTGATGGTTACCCAAACCGGCTCAACCATCTAAAAAGAGGTCCATGAGGATCGTTGTCTATGGCCCTAGCGATCGGGACCGCAGCCAAAAACGGGTCTGCATCGTTGTTTGCCACCCTGATTCTGCCTCTAAGGGACCTATGGCAGCACCGGCCAGAGGTAATCCCAACAAGTACGACACATCCTGTAAAGTAGGCGCCATCTCTCCCCATGGAAAGTGAAACGTATGTGTCTCTGGCCTCCATCTATCTACTAAGCAGGTAAGGAGTGACTTGTCGTGAAGAGAAGCGTTTCACTTGCCTCTTGTGTAACTGCACTGGTTCACCTGCCTCATCTAAGTCCGGACCATCAATCCACTCATCCAATGTACCTGAACCAGCCGTGCCAAGGGTAGAAGTCCAGCCCAACTTAACCTACAGAATAAAAGATTGTTAGCGGCTATGAAAAGTATGTAAAACATAGTAAGTCATTATATGGACTCCATTATATGCATACATACCTATCAACCCATGAATCATGTATCAGCCAGTTAGTCTTTGGGGTACGAGTGACCAACACGTCTAAGTTGTTGCCCGCTTCCAATAGGGCGCCCGGTGCTTTCTGTCGATGTTGCCATTAAGCAACGGATAGAAAGACATATCTGCAATTCAAACAACAAATCTCGGTGCAAATAAAAACATAAATCTGACATATTACAAATTAAAACATAGTCCATGAGGATTTACATATTAAAACATAGTCACGACATATTACAAATTAAAACATAGTCACGACATATTACAAATTAAAACATAGTCACGACATATTACAAATTAAAACATAGTCACGACATATTACAAATTAAAACATAGTCACGACATATTACAAATTAAAACATAGTCACGACATATTACAAATTAAAACATAGTCACGACATATTAAAACCCACTACGACACATTATATAGCTTGTGAGTTATTTCTTCCTCGTCCGCCCTTCGGCCTCGATCGCCACGACCACGTCCGCCTCTTCCTCTTGTTGTCATGGCAACTGTCGATGTGGCAGCACTCGTCGATGCGGAAGCACCATCTTTGTTCAGGTCGGGACAATATTTCATCCTATGCCCATAAGCCGCGCATAACAAACATTGCTGGTTGCTCCACCAGCTTCAGACCGTCCATATCGTTCAGGATGCGACGGGCCTTCCGTGCCCCTACTTGTTCGCCGAAGGTCCGGATGCGGATATATACTCTCTCACCGTCGTTTACCTTGTTGAAATTGCCGACGACTCTAAACCCTGTTATCTCGCTTTGTCCGGTGTTGAGCACCGCCTCTTTTAAATAGTATGGGGACACGAAGGAGATAGCATCCAACTCAATCTGCCACGAGCAGCCAACACATGAGAGCAAGGTAGGTGCAACAACTTCGGTTTGTTGCATGTACACTCACACGTTGGATAAAATTCCGTTCCAATTTTTACCTCGTGTGTCTTCACCTCATTTCGAACCAAAACCATCGGTAGGAAGCTGAACCTCATACCTCCTTTCTTGATTCCCTATGAGTCCGGCGGTGTGCTTCTTTGCTTTCTCTATCTTCTTTGCCATGTATTCCATGACACGGCTACAATAAGGTGTGTTACGATTATCTTCAATATGCTTCATGCTAACTCGTGCCTTTCTCTGAAATATCTCAAAGTGCCATGGAATACAGCCTCCACAATAGCTGTGAGTGGCAATGCTCTGTTCCCTCTCAAAGACAAAGTTATACACCTCTGCAAGATTGGTTGTCATGTGGCCATACCTAGCTCCATGTGTGTCATGCAGCAAAGACCAATTCACTTTGGAGGCTCTTTCTCTATCCACTCAGAAAAATTCTTTATTGCCCTTCCCTTCTTTCTCGTAGTATTAGGAGGGTCAATTCTGGCAAGTCACAAAGACCCATCTGGCTCCTCTAGCTCCGCTGATGAGTGCTGCTAATTTAACTTGATCTTCTTCCATTTTCTTCCTCGCACGGACCTGCTTCTTAGTAAACTCATCTAGTTTTGACCAAATAAATTTGTATTTGCGCTGGCTCTCTGCTTGCATAATTTATTTGAACAAGTTCATCAACCGCTTGTTCTTGAACTGTGAGAAAAAATTAGCCCCAAGATGGCGCATGCACCACCGGCTCTGCAAGTCCCTCCAAGGTGTTCGTTCGTCATCTGTTGGATTACGAAGTGTCTTCACGGCCTTCAATATACCAGCATGTCTATCATGAATGACACACACGTTTGGTCGGTCCTTCACGATGGCAATTTTCACTTGGCGGAAGAACCATACCCAGCTGAGAAAGTTCTCACCCTCCACAAATGCCATGGCAAGTGGGATGATTTGATTGTTCCGTCCACACCAATAGCAGTCAGGATTTGCCCTCTATCTCGACCGGTCAGAATGTACCATCCACAAGCAGAGCAGGAGGACAATGCCGGAAAGCTTCGATGCACATACCAAACGAGAAGAACACTCGTTTCAACACCTTGAAATCTGGTATACTCAGCAACCTCATGTGTTGTAATGCGTTCACATAAGTGCCAGGATTCCTCTCCTTCAAGATGCCCGGAGGCGGACAACATTATCATATGAGTCGAAGAACGTCCCAAACCTTTCCTCCATAGCCTTCTCGCTTAGCCCTCCAAGCCTTCCCATAAGGAATGACATACTTCCATCCGACCTTCACCGTTGTGCGGATGTGTTTTGCTTCCATATCTTTCTTCTCTACTATCTCAAGATACATGAGTTGCGCAATGAGACTTGAAGTCGAGTTCGGATGCTTCACCAAAGAGGTTCTTCCTCACACAATTATGTGGGATGACAATGGTCACAACCCAGTGGATGTCGTACTTGACGCGTGCCGTGCACCTTCCACTGGACAACCTTTTTCAACACATTTCACGGTATAGTTTGTTGGACTTGATATGTGTGTCCTGAAAACCCTCTGCGTAGACATAGCCCACTTTATCACCGCATACTTCAATTTTTTCTTTGTATCAAACATAGCCCCTATTTGTACTTGGTTCAGATTATACTGCCATGGAGTCTCATGGCCATCGTTCACCGTAAGGCGGTGGATATGTCCTGCTCCCATGCGAAGGAATCGGTACCTCAACTTCATCCTCGAATTTAGAATCCGGTTCCTCCACCAATCCATCCTCGTCCTCTTCCTCCATCACCCTCTGCATTTCATCCCTTCCTCATCCCCATCAAGAAAACCTGAACCAGCTAATATTATCGGTGGCTACTCGCGAAGATCGGGACCACAAACATTGTGTGGCACGTAGTCGACTCTTTCTCGGGTTGGCTAGCATCCACATCTTGTGGCTGTGACCGGATAAAACAATCTCGTTAGCCACTTCTTTGCCTTGGCCGGGTTCATACCCTGTGGAGTTCTACGGTATTCTCCTCCTTCGCACAGGTTGCACAAGTGCATATGGGTGGATTCTTGGTGTCGACAGCGTCTTAATAGGGACAACCAATGCTGGCTCCTATCTACCGCATCAACTCCCACTTGACATTTTACGTGATTTGGTCCACAATGCATGAATCTTGACAGAACATACTTCAGGATCCGCATCAAACTAGTTGTCAACCAAGATTTCAACTGTCTAATGTCCGATCTGTCCGGGTCAGCTAGTGTCATGACGCCATTTTTAAACTCGCTAAGATCAACCCCAACTCATTATATCGAACATTACCAAAGACCGTAGTAAGCGGTCAGTTCTTGATTCGGACATTTTCACCGTCGACATTGTCATCCTCTCATTAATCACAACAAAGACTAATATTACCCGTCGGACATTTACACCCGTTACACTAACTATGCACTAAAATGCCTCCACAAATATATTAACACTGCACTTCACAATATGACTTATCTAAACTAATTAAAATATACAATTCAGAGAAAATTTGTGATGGCATGGTTATACCTTCGAAGCGTGTGTCCCTAGCTTCTTGCTCCTCTCTTTCACTCAACGGCACCGGCCACCTCGCGGAGTACTTGCACCACAGGACAACGGCAGCGCCGCCCCCTCGACGACCGGAGGCTCAGCTCTGGTCACCCCCCAAGCCGCACCTCCTCGTCCACAGCAGCTGCTCCTCCTCACCACCACCTCCTTCCCAACCACCTTCTCCACCCCACCATGACTCCTCCCTCCAAACGCAGAAAAAACTATCCCATACCCAAAAAAAACACCGAGGCTGTTGGAGAATGGTATGATCTATCTATTATGTGTCTTGGATGTGAAAATGGGTGCAAAATGGTGGAGATCGGTGAGCTTGTGAGGTTACAGAGAAGAGCGAGAGAGAGAGGAGGAAGCAGAGTCGCGGCGAGAGGAAGGAGACGGCTGGCGAGCCTTATCCCGACTCTTCGGTCAACTCCTCGAAGAGCTCTTCGGCCGCTCGGCCGAAAGAGCCCGCCGGCCTCGCGTCGGCCGGTTACGATTTTCGCCGCCCGCAACCAACACCACCTCTTCGCCCGAGCTCTACGCCAGTCGAAGCACAGACGAAAAGTCCTTTTCGGCCAAACCTGGGCCGAAAACAACCTCTTCGGCCACCGCCAGGCCGATGGGGCCATAGTTTTGCTCTTTTCGCATTTCGTGCTATAGTTTCCGAATTTGCTGCACAATAAGTTATAGTTTTGAAAAAAATTCTGTATTCGCTTGCACCGATGTGTAAGAGCAACTCTTAGCGAATTTGCCTATGTGACGTATATAAAACGCCCCTATAATAATATCATGACGGCTGCCGAGATGATGCGTATCAACAAATAGTGAGCTACCAAAAAAACTGAAAATTTTGGGTCCGTAAAACTATCAAACTAGGATATTCGAATCCTGTCACTCGAACTTCATGTGTTCGGTTTGTGCCACTACCGCTTGTGAATAAATGAGATGCATGCCCTCCGAGTGGGCTTTTGGCACAGTGGCTCTTCTTCCTCGAAACTTTTTGTATAGTTTTTTTTTTCAATTTATTTGAGCTTCCTCGAAACTAACACTGGGCACTGAACTAACAGATTGGTTGTGAAAAATAATTAAAATTGATGCCAAAACTATACCAAAGTAATATAATTGTAGCACAAAAAAAAGATACGGTTTAGGACGTATTGTATATCACGGGTTGCTCCTCGTAGAGAAAACCCACATGTCAAGCGTGTCCTCGACAAAGGGCCACTGTGGTGTGGCATCATTTATGACACCACCTGGGGGAAGTATGTCCTATTAGGCCTCATTTGGTTTCAAGGGAGCAGAAAACTAGGGCAACAAACCCCAAGGGCAAAATATCCACGTGCACAAGCGATCCCCCCTCCCACCACGGGAAAGCTTCCCCTTATCCCCATGACAGTTTGACAGCAAGGGGTGGAAATCCGGCCGTCAGCGGAGGAGCTTGGAACTTAGAAGAGATCGGGTCGCAGTAGTAGGGAGCTGCAGGAGATAGCCGAAGAGAGATCACAGCATGGCGGGGAGAATTCGTCTCATGTCTGGAGGCGTGGGAGAGCAACCCGGAGATTTTGAGTGGATTGGGACGAGAACACCCCCTCCCAAATGTCACAGAATCTGACAGCAGGAAAACCGGGGCAAGTCCTCCACGTGATGGTCTGACCCAGGGAAAGGACGGGGATCCCAGGAGGATCCCTGGCAACCAAATCAGTCCTTAGGGACCTAATTTTGGGGCACCATTTCTCTAGCCATTGTCGGAGGTGTGCTTTGGTGACTTAATAGCAGGGAAAGTGGAGGTGGTTGATAGCATTCAAACCAAAGAGCGGGTCATGGGAAAGTACATGCGGTTGAATGCATGGAGGAGATCGGTAAGAAAAATAAGGATGTGACCTATTTCTGCCTCCCTCTCTCCTCTCTACGTGCGCCACAATTTGTGTGTGTGGAGAAGTGCAAAATTAAGTAAAATACAGACTAACGCCGGTCACAGGGCATCCGATACAAACCACTTCATCATATTGGCATTCTACTAAATGTGACCCATAAACATACGACATAGTACGACGTAAACTTACTCTACTCTAAATCTGCCCTGAACGAAAATATAAACTAAAATATACTTAAACCTCGTCATGTTCACTGGATGAGTCCCAAGAAATTGCAATGACATTGTCAGCAGTGATGGAACTGGCGAGGGAAACTTGGTGCGGCCCCTCTCGAAAGCTTCTTCTCGTATGGCACACCGGTGAGCTTTGTCTTGAATAGCAAGGCAAAAGGAGGCGTCCATGGTCCCGTCGACGATCGGATCTGATCCTCCTTGGATGACTCACTCAGTTAATAGTAGACTATGTCGCTGCTAGATTAGGTGCCTACAGATCGCTCGCAGGGGCGGCTACGGCCGGTGCCGCAGGATGGCACGGTGCGGCGAGATAGCGAGGGTTCACTGGATGCAATGTCGTCTTGTGATGCATTGCCTGCCGGTAGAAGACACCTCCACCAGTGTGACGAAGAGGCGGCCGGGGCGCATTGGGGTCTCCCATGCATAGGTACCACCCCATGCGGGTGTGCTGCCGGAGAGCGGTGTGAGAAGAGGGTTTACCGTTGGAGACAAAGATTTTGAGATGACTTGATCAGTATATAGCTACTCTGCCTTGACATGTGGGCTAACTAGTTGCGAGTCCCTGTGTGAAGCACCTCTTGTGCTTTAAGTTGGGTGGTGGAGTATGCGTGTGGGGTCAAGCCCCACATGTCATTGACTCTAGTTTAAATGAATTTCTACCCACTTATTGAAATCAATTCCATTTTGAACTATAGGTGTATGAAATATAGAATAAAAATTTGCACAAAAATATATACCACATATGTAATTAGATATCATGTGCATGGAATGGATAGACTATTCAATTGCTTTGTAGGAAATAATCAAATGGGAGTTTTTGCTCGTTACTAAAAAATATTTTAAACTTTACCAAATGTTAAAAAAAACTAAAAGTTGGCATTGAGTCCTAGTGTAGGCACATAACCATGGGATAATTTGTTTAGAAGAATACACAAAATTTAAAACAATAGGTTGCTCATAAAATGGACTATCACCAATGAGGTTTCTTAACATTCACTCCCAATACAAAAATCAGGAAATTTGTCCTCAGCCTCAAACAGATTGCAAAGACTTGAAAACAGATGGCAAAGACTACTGGCGGCAAACAAAGTCGGCAAAGAGCTAATTTGTCGTCAGCTTTTCATCAGGTTGACGACAAAGTCTTTGACGTCAGGTTTTTTTTCCGTGGAGACGGCAACGTAAGGTTTACGGACGTCTGTTAGCAGGCGGGCCTCGACAAGGCTTTGTCGTTTGCTGACTATGAAGCTGGTGGCAAAGATTCTTCAGTTAAAAAAACTTGCAGCCTGTCCGGACATGTCAAACAGCCTGCGTCGGTCATGTCCAGACACCCGCATGTGTGCTCGAAGGGTGTCTGCGGACGGGGATGTCCGGACGTGTCCATCCGCTAGTGTGTCTTGGAGCTCTTCAAACATGGATATGCTAAGAGGTCCGCGTCGTCATCGCTAGCCGGCCGTGCCCTGCTGCGGTTCGAGGAGGACGTCGTGCCCTGCTGCCGTTCGAGGAGGACGTCGGTCAAGCATGACAATGGCGGCAACATCTGGGGTTGTCAGATCTGGTCAGGACAGAGGCCAGGGAGGTGCATGTGACCGGCAGCAGCGACGTCCATAGTAGCGGTGTTGCTGCACCTGTGTGAGCGAGTGTGAAGGAGAGAGAATAGAAAGAAAGAAAGGGGCGACAGAGGAGCAAGATGACAGTCGACGATGGAGGATGCTTGAGCTCAAGCCGGATGTCCATGGCGGCCTCGGGTGTCTCCTATAGCACGCGAGGAAGAGAGAGAGAGAGAATTAGAGAGGGAGAACCGGAGAGAGAGATAGAGAGCACGGGGAGAGAGGAGGAGAAGGGACAGAGCCTGAAAAAGGCCGCTTGCCCCCAGCGTCGCTCCCGCAAGGGCGACTCGGACGACGCTAACTCTAGCCCGCCGCTGGCCACCCTTCCCTTCTCCTCTCCCTCGCCACCACTAGAATGTCGCGCAGCCTCCGGGGAAGGTGGTGGTGAGGATTTGACCGTCCTGTCGCGTGCAGGGGGCTTTGGAGCCGAGCCGGCGGCCTCGGGCGATGGAGCGACATTGACCGTAGCCATCGGTTTTCATTGGTGTTATCCGCCCCCTTGACGCACAAGCGGCAAGGCGGCGACAGGTGGTGGTTGTAGGGCGCAGTGGCCTCAGGGGCGCCCATCCCGGATCTGACACCTCTGCATCCAACCCTCTCAGTCCCCCGTGTCTTCCCTCCATTGTTGCTTTGTCATCAGTAGTCACACGGTGCATTTGCTTGTCCTCGCATGCATGTTCCCTCCCAGTGCCCATGTTTCCCTTTGTTGAGCTCAGCGATGCGTGTTGGTGGTGCTATGGTATGGTTTTTCGGGTGCCTATGGCATTGTTTGTACACCCTTGCTCTTGGGAGAGCGTCTACATCGCCCGACGGATCGGCGCCTCGTGACAGGGGAGGGGGCGGGGAGTCCCTTTCTAACATGTAGGAGGTCGTCTCTGACTCGGCGGAAGCCTATGGAGCTATCAGAGTTACTCTCACCTGCTAGTTGTGTCTCCTCAAGGCCTGCTGGTGTGTCTACTGGGTGGTTTGCAAACGGTGGAGGGCTTCATCGTCTTCAAGTTGTATTTGTACCTTAGAATCTTCATCTTCGCTTGTAGATGGCAGGAAGCCTGTTAGCTGCTTGCATAGCACTCTGTACCCTTTCAGATGTTTCTTTGCTTCGACTAATGAAGTTGATGGTTGTTGTAATCCTGGCGGATTGATAGCTTTGCTAATTCAAAGTCAGGCTCGACTTGAGCCTTCGCTCTAAAACAAAGGAGGAGAAGGGACGAGCGAACGGAGAGGGAGGTAGAGGAGGAAGGAGAGAAAGAGAGGAGGATAGGGGGGCGCGTGGGGTGGGGCTGGTGAAGTGTGTAAGTGGTGGGCCTGGCTGCCCCTGCCATGTCACCGATCCATGGGAGGGAGGGCCAAGCCAATAGGAAACAAGCACGATTTTTTGTTTGTTTACCATATAAATTGTGATAAAATAACTGTGTTAAAATTTAGTAAACTTATTCCATACCTTCTAGTAATCATAAACCAATACCACCGCAATTTTCATATTCTTTAGACCCTGATTGCATTTTCAAAATAAAATAAAACATGAATACAGTGATTTTTGCCGTCAATTGTTTTGGAAACATATGGCAAATACTTTGTCGATAGCTAGAGAAAACTGATGGCAAAGTTTGTCTTTGCTGTCAGCTTTCCTGTACCTTTGTCGTCAGTCTTTTTGCAATTTTGCCGTTAGCTTTTCTTTGTCATCAACAGCTGGCAAAAATTGGTCTTTGTCGTCACCCTCACAAAAACTTGACGTCAAAGAGCACAACGGATGGCAAATTTTCTGATTCCTATAGTGGGCCATCTCCTAATTTTAACTACCCAAACCAATTCCAATGACCATTTAGCTCTTTTGCGCTTCAATTTCTTTTTACAGATTGTTTTAAGATTTTTAACGAAAAAATGTGAAATTAAAATCACCATTTGTTATGTAATAATATTATTTTTACCTTGTCTCCATCAATTTAAGGCCAGAAGTAAAATAATGTCAAAATATTGTTTAGAATTAGTAAAGAAAATGATAAGGAGTTGCAATATTGGTATAATATATTATGATAGATATCTTACAAGAATACATTAAGATAAATAATAATTGTTCATCAAATGGACTATCTCCCATGACATCACAAGCTAATATTCACACAACTCATTTTTTATTTAATGACATACTTTTAACATTATTTCTAGTTATTTAAGAGTAAAAAATCAAATCATATTTAAATATTGTCTAAAAATACTAAAAATTAGAGAGGGGTCCTAATATTGGTGCAATATCCTATGATAACAATCTGAGAAGAAGAAACATAAGAGGAATACTAATTGTTCACCTAATGGATTATATCCCGTAATATCGAATGCAAATATGTACACAAGCCAATTTCATCGACCATTTGGGCTCTTCTGGACTTCAAAATTTGTGTACACCTTGATTTAGCATTCATAATTACGACTGTGAATTAAAATCACCATTTATTATGTAATGATTCGCCTTTAATTTTTTCTCCAACTATTTTAAAAAAATTATAAAACTCGTCAAAAATTAGCCACGCTTCACGGTGTCCTAATATTTATACATGTGTGTGTCATTAAAATCTCACGATTTCTCAAAAGATGAAAAAAAAACATTTGTTAGAAAATGGCCCCTTTTGAGCAGAATATGACACCATATTCTAAATTGACTACCAAATCAAGTTTTTATATAAGTTTTTTTTAGAAAAATCGATAATTCCGCATACCGGTGTTTGACAGACTAGAAAAGAACTCCGAGGCTTCTGTCGGCAATGAGTCCCACTCCGATTAGAGGGCATTAGTAATAACTAGGATCTCATCTACAACTATGCATATGTTACTAGTCTTTGTGATAAGATAGAAATCTTCATTTATTACTTTGTAGACTCATTTTATATTGAGAACCGTTATGTGATGATAACATATTATGTTACTCCATTTGCATCTCTCCTCGTTAATTAATTGCCACATCATATTTTTTGTATATGTGCCATGCATGTTACTACATAGAGCAAGTACAATAAGGTGACATAAGCAGCCTATAAGGATTAAAATATTATATTTTTTCTTAGTTGGAGGAGTGAGAAGAGGAGAGAGAAGTGAAGCGGGCTGTAGAATAAGAGCCGGCTATAGCATGAGAACCAAAACACTTTGTGAGATTGTAAGGTGGGGCAACTATAAGTAAGTAGTACGTACATATTTAAAACTTACTATTGTACAAGTCGGCTACAGGTTGGCTCTAAATGACATGACAACTTTTTTTATAGCCGATTGTTGATTGTATTATTAACCATGCTTTTATGTTACTCTCACTATGAGCAGCCTAAAAATATGAGCCTAAAAACAGCAACTTTGGATCTGAGATGTGAAATTGATATACATTAAAAATGATCCTAGAAATTGTGTTTAATAGAAGAAATGCATTAATGGAAAGTTGATCATGTATCTATAAAATGTTAAACAAGTATTTCAAAAATGTTAATCAAGCATTTGAAAAATATTAATCAAGCATTTGAAAAATGTTAAATGTGTATAAAAAATATTGATCATGTATTAAACAAATGTTAATTTTGTATTCACAAAAAGTTAGTCAAGAATTTGAAAATGTTAAAATGTGTACAGAAAAATGTTGACCATGTATTTAGAAAATCTTAATTTAGTATTTAAAAATTGTTAATCAAATGTCTAAAAAATATTCAAAATGTGCATAAAAATATGTTGCTAATGTATTTAAAAATGTAGACTTGTATTTAAAAGAATGTTAAACATGTATTAGAAAAGTGTTCTTGGCGTACGGGAGAAATGTCGAATGAAAATAAAAAAAATCAAAGAAAAAAATGAAAATAAAACCAAAGAAACAAATGCAAAGAGAATGAAAAACAATGAAAACCGATAAATAAAGAAAGAAAAAAGTTAAAACGCAGAAAAGAAAGAAAGAATCGAATAAAAGAACGAAAATGTGAAAGAAAAGAAAAGGCGAAGAGAATGAAGAAAAAAACATAAGAAAATAAACACAGTTTAATAATGAAAAAAGAAAACCAAATAAAACCGTTGTAGAAACAGGAGAAAACAGAACAAGACACAGTAAAAAAATGTGAGCTAACACATAAAGAAAATTAGACATGTGTTTAAGAAAAAAGAAAAAGATGAAAACCAATAAAGAAAGGTAAATAAAAAAGAAAACCAAAGAAAATCAAGAAGAACACAAAGGTATAATGAGGGAAAAATTAAAACCGAGGATGTAACAAAAGAAAACCAAGAAATGCAGAAAGTGAACAAAAACTGGTGTGAAAATGACAAAGAAACAAAGAAAAACAATGGAAAGCTAAAACAAAACTAAAAACTGTAGAAAAATGAAAGAAAATAAATAAACAAAGAAATTCAGTTGAAAAATAGAAAAATAGAAAACTCGTTGAAGAAACAAAAGAAAACTGAATTGAAGTAAAAAACGAAAAAAGGAAGAAAATATCGAAGAATCCAGAGCGAGCGAGCCTCGTCTCCTTTGAAACCGTATTGAAAAAGAAACAGACAAAATTGGGCCAGCTCAATTTACACGTGGGAAAATATCTTTCAGGCGACGGCAGGGGAGCTCCTAACCGGCGCCTTAAGCGCCGGTTCAGGCAGCTGGCGCTCACATTCCGCACCCCATGGGCCGGCCCACCGCGCACAGTAGAAGGAAAAAAGGTCTCGCGAAAATAACACAAAAAACGAGCGGATACAGCCACTCGAACTCACGCCTTGCGGCTACAATGCGAGAACCGTTTTGCTAACCACTACAACCTGGGAGCACCAGCGACTACAAGGAACGCGAACTTTTTAAGACCCATGCATCAGCGCTATTTATTAGATTTGCGAATTATTAGAAAAAAATAATGTATTTTTCGTTTTTTGTTCATGGTTACAAAATGTGTTCATAGTTTTCAAATTTTGTTCACAATTTTAAATTGTTCAGTGTACATCAAAAAATGTTCAATGGGTATTTAAATGGTTTTCAGCACATATCACAAAATTGTTCAATGTGTAGTTAAAAATTGTTCAGATTATATTTTAACAAAAATGTTCAACGTATAAAATTTGTTCATATTATATAAAAAATGTATAAAATGTTTTAAATTATTTCAATGTATATCACAAAAATGTTCGCTGTGTAGTTAAAAATTGTTCATTGTACACCGAAAAAATGTTCAGTATATATTTGAAAATCTCTAGTCGTATGTAAATTTTTGTTCACGTTCTCAATAATTGTTCACGTCTTAAAAAGTTCATGGAATTTTAAAATTTACATCGAATTTTTAAAAAAGTTCATCGATTTGATAAAAGTTCATTCAATTTTAAAACTTTCATGAATTTTAAAAAGAAAATAAAAAAGAAATATGAGAAAAGAAAAAGAAAAAACGAACCAGAAAAAAGCAAGCAGTGAAAGCTGGTTTGGTGGGCTCTCACGGCCTACGTAAATAAAACAAAGAAAATAAGTAAAAGGACACAATCGGTACGGTGGTCTGTTGGTTAGTGCGCTGCTGTTTCAACTGAGAGATCGCGAGTTCGAGCCCTCACATTGGAAATAATGTTTTTTCTGCAGTTTTTAAATAGAAAGAAAAAGAAGGAAACGGGCCAGCCCAGCGCGGCGCTGGGGTATGCGCCCGTTTGCGGCAAGAGAAGAAACGGGCGCTTAAGGCGCCCGTTAGGAAATGCCCGACGGCAGCATATAAATCGGGGCGCGACTATGTCTGGCCTTCAGCTAGTCTTGCTTCGGACTCGCTGAAGTGCGAGCGAGCTGGGCCGGCCCACGAGCACTGAATTTTTCATGTTTTAGCCTTTTAGTTTTTGTTTTTTTTACTTTTCTTATACTTTAAAATATTCTAAATATATACTTTCTTCGTTCCTAAATATAAGTTTTTTAAAGATTTCACTGTAGATCACATACGGATGTATGTAGATGCATTTTAGAGTGTAGATTTACTCATTTTGATCCTTATGTAGTACACAGTGGAATCTCTACAAGCTTTATATTTATGAACGGAGGGAGTATATTCCCAAAAACACTCTTAAAAAACATTTGCACTAAATGTTGATAATGTATATAAAACTTGAACAAGTATTTAAAAGTTGTTGAACAGGTATTTGAAGAAATGTTGAACAAATATTTGACAAAATATTGGTTATGTATATAAAAATATTGAACAGGTATTTGAAATATGTTGAAAAATTATTCGAAAAATATTGAACAGTTATTCAAAAAAATTGAACAATTATTTAAAAAAATATTGATCATGTATATAAAAAGATGAAAAAATATTTAAATAATGTTGAAAATTATTTGAAAATTGTTAAACAAGTATTTAAAAAATATTTGAACAAGTATATGAATAAAAATGTTGATCATGTATATAAAAATGTTGAACAAGTATCTAAAAAGTTTTGACCAAGTATTTGAAAAATGATGAAAAAGTATTTGGAAAAATGTTGATCATGTATATAAGACTGTAATGTGAAGAAAAAGAAACAAACAAAAAATGAAACAAATTGGAGAGAAAAAAAGAATGAAAAAAATCGGAGAAGAAAAAAAAAGAAAACAAAAAAAAAAACAATGAAAAACCGGAGAAGACCGGCTCTGGTTGCCTCTAGTTGGTCGCGATGCTACTTCTAACCAGTAACTCGAACCGGGTGGAGTCGTTAGATGCGCTATTGATCCCCCTGGAGATGAGGGTGCAATACCTGGGTGCGCCCGTTTTCTTCCCATTTTTTTCAATCTGCGCGAAACACGAGGCATCTCTATGGACTCGCTTGATGTATTAAGTAGTCACTACGTATAAATCACTTATATAGGCGCTGTTTTGTGTAAGCGCGAGGTAAAAAAATGCTGAAAAAGGAGGGTGCGAGAGGAACCGAACTAGTGATCTTGCACTACTGAGTGGTACTGCTAGCCACAAGATGGACGGTTGCTAGTAATGATTTTAAGCGCACAATATATAAGGGCATGTACAATTGTTCCGACGCTGGGCGTCTGTAAAACTTCTCCACGTCACGTATAGACATCGTAACGGACAGCCTATACATCAGGGAGTCTATTTGACTGTTGCTATAATCACCAAATTTCACGGGAAAGGAGAGAGGTGGTTTCCGTGGAAGATGGGATCCCATCGACGATGCTCTCGGTACAACGGGAAATAGACTGTCGGTAATCAGCGATTTTCATGCTAATAGACTGTCGTTATTTCTACGGACGGACTGTGCTATTTTTTTCTTCTCTCTCCCCCACGCCATCTAATTTCCTACGTGGCCTGTGTTGCAGACAGCTGACTAGACACTGTTGTACATGCCTTAAGAACTCAATTGGCTGTTACTGAAGAAAGAGCAACGCGAAACATAATGAGCGGTCGTTAGCGGCAGATCTGAATATTTATTAAAAGTTTGAAATTAATTTTGTTAAGTGCACTTTATTAAAATAAGTTTTTTTCTTAATCCCTAAGAATATGTGAAAACATATTGATTTTTTAGAAATTGGGTACAACATTCTAAAAAATTACCTTTTTTGCTTCCGTGATCAATTTTTTAAATACCAAACAAAATTTGAAAAGGCGATTTATTTTTGAATTTGTAAACAAATATTGACAACTGAAACATTTTTTAAGTTCTCAACAATTTTTTATAAGTACGAATAATTTTGAGTTTTTAAATAAAACTTGAAACTCAAACATTTTTTTTGAAGTTTTCAACCATTTAAGGAAAACGTAAAACATTTTTTGAAATTTATGAATATTTAAGAAAACATGACTTTTTTTGGAAAAAATAAACTTGAAAAGAAAAAAAAGAGAAAGAAACAACAAAAAGAAAATTAACATAGCGCACTATGACCAGTGACTAGTCATAGTGGGAGTAACTTAGGTGGGAGTAACTTACGTACTAGTAACATAGCGCACTCCAAATTTTTTTTGCTTATGTGGCATGTAGTTAATGAGGAGAGAGATCTTTAGAGTAACATAGTAATATGTTACAGTACTATAAGTTACTCCCCATATGACCAGCCTTGGCATCTCCCAGTGCTCCATCATGTATAGCTGCTAAGCTTGCCACGTAGGCATAAAATATGATGTTGCAAGTTAATTAAGAAGAGAGAGACTAGTTCGGTGACCCGAGGAAGAAACGGTGGAAAGACAGTTTTGAGTCCATAGCTAATTAAATGAAGCAAGCTTAGCAACAACAAATTAAGCACGTATGCATTGGAGATTTGAGTTGCTAATCCATTTAATGCACTTAGCACCTCATCTAAGCACATTAGCATTGGAAGAGGTCTTAATTCCATATGGTATCATAATATGATACTCAACTCTCTCTTTCTTCATTTAATTCTACGCCACCTCATCAAATTTGCCTACTTCTAGTTGGCATGCATGATACTACTTATAATACTCCCATTACAACCAGCCTGGTAGAATTAAAATACCTAATCTAAATGGTCGCCGCCCGATCTCTTTGTCCTCCTCCAGCATCCAGCAGAAGAAGAATCATGCAAGACACCGGCTGTATTCACCGGCGTCGCCTCGGCGGTGGCCTTCATGGGATACAATCGGCGGCGGCCTCCCGTGTTCTACTTCTCCTCGATGATGGCGGCGGGCAGGGACGTGCTGCCCGTCACCTCGTCAACATCCGCGTAGCCGCATCACCTCGTCGACATCCGCAGCAGCTTCTTTCTCTGCCCGCATTTCGCGGCTACGAGCGCGTCGACGGCAGATGGCGCAGTCGCAGACACTGGAGGCGATGTACAACACGGCACCGTCGAGGGCAGCGACCATGCCCGTGCCGCCGTGCTCCCCGACAAGCCGGTGTGGAGCAAGTCAGCACTCTTCCTCGAGCTGTATTGGAGAGGCCAGCTGCGGAACCACGCGCTGGCTTAGTGCGGCAACTGCCTCCGACGGGCTAGGCGAGGTAGGTGGAGAAGCGAGCTGCCTCGCTCGTAACTGCCGGGCTCGGCGGGCCACCCAGACGGCTTTTATGCCGGAGAACTGCTCTTCCTGCTCGTCGGATGCCGCCGAAAGAGTGGACAAAATGGTGGAAGGAGGAGCTTGGCCGGCGACTTGCTCCTGAATGGACGTGTGTGGCCGGAGTTGGTTTCTCGCATTCCACGCGGTTTTAAATGTAGGTTTTTGAATGCGGCGAGGAGGCGGGTATAGTTGGGAGTGCAGCGGGCGGGGCCCTGGGCCAGCGCGCCGCTTCAAATGGCGGACGCAGTGAGAGGTCGCGTCCGCCCTGACCCCTTGACCGTGGACCTTGACGGTGTACGTCACCTTGTGTCCAGATCTGAGATGCCAAGTGTACCAGATGAATGACTCCAAGCTCGACCACCGTGATGCAAGAGGTGTGAGCCAAGGAACACTGTTGGAGACACCCCCCTCAGACTAGCCACAATGGGTAGTAACATAGACTAGTAACATGCTGATGTTACTCATGTTACTAGTCTATGTTAGTACTACTCCCTCCTTTCCGGTTTATAGGGCTCAATTCAAAAATCTCACCAACCAAGCTAGATGGTGAGTGGTGGAATTTTTTTTGTAGTTTGCAAAAGCACCTAATTAATGCTCTTGTTTTTCTCAAAAAATTATGTTTATCAATGCATTAATTGCAATGCATGCATGCATAAAGTACATGTATTGGTCAATTTTCTCTTAATACTTGCATGCAATGATTTAATGCACCTTGAAATCTTAAAATGTGATGGGGAACAACCAAATTAAGCCTTATAAAATGGAAAAACTAAAATTTTGAGATAAGCCTTATAAACCGAAAAGGAGGGAGTACCTCTATAGTAACAGTATGAGGAAGGGTAACATATGTGTGGTAACATACAACACATTATTTATTAGGCTATAGACACATCTTGCCTTGATATGTGTGATGTTACTACTTTCCCCTCTTTTTTCATTTATTGCTTGCCACATCATCTACTTTATCTAGACATGTGTGATGTTACTACCTACTAGCAAGGTGCCTGTGCGTTGCACGTAACATCAAGATGCATTTGTATGACTAGTTTATCTTGTGAGAGAAAAGGATGAATGAGTGAAGGCCTTATTTGCAAATGTGGAGACGTCTGTGGGTACCTTTTTGCAAAATTGCCATAGTTTCCTTCCTATCCGTCAGATATAAATCGGACGACCTATATTTCAGGATGCAGGCACACCATCATCACCAACTCTGTTTTTTATAAGAGTGTAGATGTTACTACCACTGTGGGTAGTCTCAGTGTGTGCTTCTCGTTGTTCTGCAAGTTGACGGGACACATCAAAGTTAATACGTAGTAGTATTTAGTACTCTCTCCAAAAAGGGCCGACCATGTCCATAGCTACCATCCCGTGCTCGGTCATTGAGTACGTGCACTATTCACGTGCCATCAAGGAGTAAAAATATTGCGTAGCATGATACGTCTCCAACGTATCTATAATTTTTTATTGTTCCATGCTATTATATTATCTGTTTTGGATGTTTAATGGGCTTTAATATGCTCTTTTATATTATTTTGGGACTAACCTATTAATCGGAGGCCCAGTGCCAATTTATGTTTTTTTGCCTATTTTAGAGTTTCGCAGAAAAGGAATACCAATCGGAGTCCAAACGGAATGAAACCTCCACGAGGATCTTTCTTGGACCGAAAGCAATCCAGAAGACTTGGAGTAGAAGTCTGGAATGCCACGAGGCGGCCACGAGGCAGAAGGGCGCGCCCGGGGGGTAGGCGCGCCCCCACCCTCGTGGGCCCCTCGTAGCTCCACCGACGTACTTCTTTCGCCTATATATACTCTTATACCCTAGAAATATCAGGGGAGCCACGAAACAACTTTTCCACCGCCGCAACCTTCATGCACTGTGAGATCCCATCTTGGGGCCTTTTCCGCGATCTCACGAGGGGGGAATCGATCACAGAGGGCTTCTACATCAACACCATAGCCTCTCCGATGAAGCGTGAGTATTTTACCACAGACCTTCGGGTCCATAGTTATTAGCTAGATGGCTTCTTCTCTCTCTTTGATTCTCAATACAAAGTTCTCCTTGATGTTCTCGGAGATCTATTCAATGTAATACTCTTTTGCGGTGTGTTTGCCGAGATCCGATAAATAGTGGATTTGTGAACAAGATTATCTATGAATTTTGGTTCTTCTCTGAATTCTTATATGCATGATTTGATATCTTTGCAAGTCTCTTCGAATTATCGGTTTAGTTTGGCCTACTAGATTGAGTTCAATCTTGCGGTGTCCTTTCCCACTGACAGTAGGGGCAGCAAGGAACGTATTGTATTGTTGCCATCGAGGATAAAAATATGGGGTTTATATCATATTTCTTGAGTTTATCCCTCTACATCGTGTCATCTTGCTTAATGCGTTACTCCGTTCTTATGAACTCAATACTCTAGATGCATGCTAGATAGCGGTCGATGTGTGGAGTAATAGTAGTAGATGCAGAATCATTTCGGTCTACTTGACACGGACGTGATGCCTATATTCATGATCATTGCCTTAGATATCTTCATAATTATGCGCTTTTCTATCAATTGCTCGGCAGTATTTGTTCACCATGTAATACATGCTATCTTGAGAGAAGCCACTAGTGAAACCTATGGCCCCCGGGTCTCTTTCTTATTATATTGCATCTCTTTTATTTACATCGCATCTCGTTTACTATTTTGCAATCTTTACTTTCCAATCTATACAACAAAAATACCAAAAAAATTACTTTACTATCTCTATTAGATCTCACTTTTGCGAGTGACCGTTAAGGGATTGACAACCCCTTTATCACGTTGGTTGCAAGGTTCTTGATTGTTTGTGCAGGTACTAGGTGACTTGTGTGTTGTCTCCTACTGGATTGATACCTTGGTTCTCAAAAACTGAGGGAAATACTTACGCTACTTTGCTGCATCACCCTTTCTCTTCAAGGAAAAACTAACGCATGCTCAAGAGGTAGCAAGAAGGATTTCTGTCACCGTTGTCGGGGAGATCTACGCCAAGTCAAGACACACCAAGCAACCATCATAAAATCTTCTCCCTCGCATTACATTATTTGCCATTCGCCTCTCGTTTTCCTCTCCCCAACTTCTAAAATGATTTTCGAAAACCTTTGCCTTTTCTTCGCCCCTCTTCCGTTCGTCTCTTTTCACTTGCTTCTTGTGTGCTTGTGTGTTGGATTGATTGTTTGTCACGATGGCTCAAGATAATATTAAATTGTTTGACTTTTCCAATACCAACAAAAATGATTTTATTAGCACTCCGATTGCTCCTACTACCGATGCTAAATCTTGTGAAATTAATACCGCTTTGTTGAATCTTGTTATGAAAGATCAATTTTCTGGCCTTCCTAGTGAAGATGCCGCTACCCATCTAAACAACTTTGTTGATTTGTGTGATATGCAAAAGAAGAAAGATGTGGATAATGATATTGTTAAATTGAAGCTATTTCTGTTTTCGCTTAGAGATCGTGCTAAAACTTGGTTCTCTTCTTTGCCTAAAAATAGTATTGATTCATGGAATAAGTGCAAAGATGCTTTTATCTCTAAGTATTTTCCTCCCGCTAAGATCATCTTCTTGATAACCCACAAGTATAGGGGATCAATTGTAGCCTCTTTCGATAAGTAAGAGTGTCGAACCCAATGAGGAGCGAAAGGTAGAACAAATATTCCCTCAAGTTCTATCGACCTCCGATACAACTCTACGCACGCTTGACGTTCGCTTTACCTAGAACAAGTATGGAACTAGAAGTACTTTGTAGGTGTTGTTGGATAGGTTTGCAAGATAATAAAGAGCGCGTAAATAAAATCTAGGGGTTTTTTAGGTAAAGACACAATAAAGTTAGTATAGCGAGTGTGGAAAAGTGGTGGTAGGAGTTGCAAAATTGTCCCTAAGCAATTGACTACTTTACTAGACCGATAGCAAGTTTTATGTGGGAGAGGCCATCGCTAGCATGTCATCCCCGACTTGGAATTCTATGCACTTATGATTGGAACTATTAGCAAGCATCCGCAACTACTAAAGTTCATTAAGGTAAAACCCAACCATAGAATTAAGATATATTGGTCCCCCTTCAATCTCGTGTGCATCAATTTCTATGCTAGGTTGAAGCTTCTGTCACTCTTGCCCTCCAATACATAGTCCTATCAACATACAACTAACCCTATGGTGTGATCCACGCGCGCGCTCATATGATGGGCACCAAAAGGACAACAACATAACCACAAGCAAATTAAACCAATCATAGCAATTCACCAATTACCGTTAGGACAACGAAAATCTACTCAGACATCATAGGATGGCAACACATCATTGGATAATAATATGAAGCATAAAGCACCATGTTCAAGTAGAGGGTACAGCGGGTTGCGGGGGAGTGGACCGCTGTAGATAGATGGGGGAAGGTGATGGAGAGGTGAAGATGACGGAGGTGTTGGTGTAGATTGCGGTGATGATTATGGCCCTGACGGTGTTTCGGCGCCACCGGGAGAGAGAGGGGGAGAGAGCCCCCCTTCTTCTTCTTCTTCCTTGACCTTCTCCCTAGATGGGAGAAGGGTTTCCCCTCTGGTCCATGGACTCAATGGCATGGGAGGAGCGAGAGCCCCTCCGAGATTGAATCTGTCTCTCTGTCTCTCTCTGTTTCTGCATTCCCAGATCTGGCCTTTCACCGTTTCTTTTATAACCGGAGATCCGTAACTACGATTGGATTGCAATTTGAACACGATTTTTATTCAGATATTAGCTTTCTTGCAGCGAAAGAAGGGGAACAACCGCCTTAAAGTGTGTCCACGAGGGTTAGGGGCGCGCCCCCTGCCTCGTGGCCCCCTCGGGCATCGTCTCGCGTTGATTCCACTTCCCGAAAATCAGATATATTCCAAAAAAAATCTCCGTTAGTTTTTATTCCGTTTGGACTACGTTTGATATGGATTTTCTGCGAAACAAAAAACATGCAACAAGCGAGGAACCGACATCGGGCAATCGGATCAATATGTTAGTCCAAAAAGTAGTATAAAAATTTGCCAAAAGTATATGAAAGTTGTATAATATTGGCATGGAACAATCAAAAACTATAGATACGATGGAGACGTATCAGCATCCCCAAGCTTAATTCCTGCTCGTCCTCGAGTAGGTAAATGATAAAAAGATAATTTTTGATGTGGAATGCTACCTAGCATAATCTTGATCATGTAATCTAATCATGGCATGAATATTAAGACACGAGTGATTCAAAGCAATAGTCTATCATTTGACATGAAGACAATAATAATTCAAGCATACCAATAAAGCAATCATGTCTTTTCAAAATAACATGGCCAAAGAAAGTTATCCCTACAAAATCATATAGTCTGGCTATGCTCCATCTTCACCACACAAAATATTCACATCATGCACAACCCTGATGACAAGCCAAGAAATTGTTTTGTACTTTTGACGTTCTCAAACCTTTTCAACTTTCACGCAATACATGAGCATGAGCCATGGACATAGCACTATGGGTGGAATAGAATATGATAATGGGGGTTGTGTGGAGAAGACAAAAAGGAGAAAGTCTCACATTGACGTGGCAAATCAACGGGCTATGGAGATGCCCATCAATTGCTGTCAATGCAAGGAGTAGGGATTGCCATGCAACGGATGCACTAGAGCTATAAGTATATGAATGCTCAAACTGAAAACTAAGTGGGGGTGCATCCAACTTGCTTGCTCATGAAGACCCCGGGCATTTGAGGAAGCCCATCATCGGAATATACAAGCCAAGTTCTATAATGAAAATTCCCACTAGTATATGAAAGTGATAACTCAAGAGACTCTCTATATGAAGAACATGGTGCTACTCTGAAGCACAAGTGTGGTAAAAGGATAGTAACATTGCCCCCTTTTTTTCTCTTTTTGTGGGCTTCTTTGGCCCCCTTTTTTTATTTAGGATTCTTTGGCCTCTTTTTTTGGGGGGAAATGCTCTAATAATGATGATCATCACACTTTTATTTACTTACAACTCAATATTACAACTCGATACTAGAACAAAGATATGACTCTATATGAATGCCTCCGACAGTGTACCGGGATGTACAATGATCTAGCATAGCAATGACATCAAAAAACGGACAAGCCATGAAAACATCATGCTGGCTATCTTACGATCATGCAAAGCAATATGACAATAAATGCTCAAGCCATGTATATGATGATGATGGAAGTTGCATGGCAATATATCTCGGAATGGCTATGGAAATGCCATGATAGGTAGGTCTGGTGGCTGTTTTGAGGAAGATATAATGAGGCTTATGTGTGATAGAGCGTATCGTATCACGGGGTTTGGATGCACCGGTGAAGTTTGCACCAACTCTCGAGGTGAGAAAGGGCAATGCACGGTACCGAAGAGGCTAGCAATGATGGAAGGGTGAGAGTGCGTATAATCCATGGACTCAACATTAGTCATAAGAACTCACATACTTATTGCAAAAATCTATTAGTCATCGAAACAAAGTACTACGCGCATGCTCCTAGGGGGATAGATTGGTAGGAAGAGACCATTGCTCATCCCCGACCGCCACTCATAAGGAAGACAATCAATAAATACCTCATGCTCCAACTTCGTTACATAACGGTTCACCATATGTGCATGCTACGGGAATCACTAACTTCAACACAAGTATTTCTACATCCAAAACTACCCACTAGCATGACTCTAATATCACCATCTTTATATCGCAAAACTATTGCAAGGAATCAAACATATCATATTCAGCGATCTACAAGTTTTATATAGGATTTTATGACTAACCATGTGAATGACCAATTCCTGTCATCTCTCTAAATAGATATAAGTGAAGCAAGAGAGTTTAATTCTTTCTACAAAAGATATGCCCATGCTCTAACAAATATAAGTGAAGCAAAAGATCATTCTACAAATGGCGGTTTTCTATGTGAAGAGAAACAAGCAATCCAAACTTCAAATGATATAAGTGAAGCACATGAAGCATTCTATAAAGCCATACTCAAAAGATATAAGTGAAGTGCAATGAGCATTCTATAAATCAAACAAGGACTATCTCATACCAGCATGGTGCATAAAAGAAAAGTGAAAATTAAATGCAAAAGATCTCTAAAATTTGCACATATCGCATGAACGAAACGAATCCGAAAACATACCGATACTTGTTGAAGAAAGATGGGATGCCTTCAGGGGCATCCCCAAGCTTAGAAGCTTGAGTCTCCTTGAATATTTACTTGGGGTGCCTTGGGCATCCCCAAGCTTGAGCTCTTGCCTCTCCTCCTTATCCTCATATCGAGACATCCTCGATCTTCGAACACTTCATCCACACAAAACTCGGTAAGATACGTTAGTATAATAAAGCAAATCACTACTCTAAGTACTGTGGAAAACCAATTCATATTTTGTTTTTGAATTTTAGCTACTGTAATATAACTTCTACATGCTGTAATCCACTAATAGGAATCGATAGTTTCATCAAAACAATCAAACTATGCATCAAAAACAGAATCTGTCTTAAACAGGACAGTCTGTAATAATCTGAACATTCACCATACTTCTGGTACTCCAAAAATTCTGCCAAAATTATGAAAAATAAAAAAATTGTATAGAAAGGCATTGCAAAAAATTTCAGAACCATTTGACGTTCCAGTAAAAAATGTAAAATCGCGCACTACAGCCAAAGTTTCTGTTCTGCACCGCACAAACCAACAAGCAATGTAAACATCCTAAAGGCAAACGTTGGCACATTATTTTTATTATACAATGGAATTGTACAAGGGGATAATTATTTTTGTTGAAAATTTTCTGTAATCAAGATTCACAAAGTTTCCGTGAGCATGAACAAAGTTCAAGGCTAGCTCCCACTTTAACAATGCTCGTCTTTCTCACTTTCGCTTTTCTTTTTGAAAAATTTTTAGGTTCCCCTCTTTATTTTTTTGTTTTAAACTATATAAAATCATTCAACAGAAATAAATGACTATCTAAAACTTCCGGGTTGTCTCCCTGGCAGCGCTTTCTTTAAAGCCATTAAACTAGGCATATAGTGCTCAAGTAATGAATCCACCCGGATCCCAAGGTATATCAAAGCCAATTTTAATTAATAATGATTTGTAATTTAGTAGTGAGCACAAAGTAACATATATAATGTAATGACGAAGTCTAACTCTCTTCCTATGCATCGGCATGTCATAAAAAAACAATTCATGCACACCTAGTAAAGGCCAATGCATAGTATAAACAGTTTCTTGCAATTTTATCGTGTGGGAAACATAGAGAGGTGGATATATAGTTCCTCTCTCATAATAATTGCAAGTAGGAGCAGCAAGCACATGCATATTATGTTCATCAAAATCATCATGTGCAACGGTAAAAGGCAACCCATCAATATAATCCTTAATAAGGGCAAACTCCTCCGATATAGTGTAGTCGGGAGAATTCAAAAAGATAATAGGACTATCATATGTGGGTGCAATAGCAACAATTTCATGTTTAACATAAGCAATTATAGCAAGTTCATCTCCATAAGCATAATTCATATTGGCATCTTGGCCACAAGCATAGCAAGCATCATCAAAAAGGGATATTTCAAAAGAATCAACGGGATCATAACAATCATCCTTCGGTAAGCACGAAGGGAAGTTAAACAATGTATGAGTTGAAGAGTTACTCTCATTAGGAGGTGGGCACGGGTGATCAATCCGTTCTTCCTCGTTTTGTTCTTCACTCTCCTCCTCATCTTTTTCATCCAATGAGCTCACAATGTCATTAATTTCTTCTTCCATAGACTCCTGCAAAATATTGGTCTCTTCTTGGATAGCGGAGACTCTCTCAACAAAATCATCAATATCGAAATTGAATTCATAATTCTCATAGAAATATTTAAGTATAGCAAAAAATTTAGGTCTATAAATTGAATCATCAAAATCTTCAAACTCTTTAAACAAAGATTCAATTTCATAAGCACCCATAAAAGCAATGAACTCTTCTATTTGTTCCACATCATAGTAATCATATATACCATTAGCATAAGAATCTAAGGTTTCATTATCATTAAATTTGCATGAAAAGGTAAGGTGTGGAGCCTTCATCCTAGAGCAACAAGTATAATCATGTCTCAAGCATAGATCCCGAGCATACCAACGTAACATATAAATTTGATCCCATAATATGTTCCCTTTTTGAGTCAAGTGATAATCCCTAAAGTATTCACGTTGATCCAAAGTGTCTCCCATTACAAAGTTGAATGGGGTTTTCTCAGGATCATCAAAGTAGTAGATAATATCTTTCACATAATGAGCATCGAGGGTTTTAGGAGGTTCCCCGTCTCCATGAGTAGCAAGTAAACCTATTTTTTTGGTATTTCGTGTTCCATATCCAAAAATAAAGATATAGAACAACTTAGAACAACAAATAAAAATTACTTAGTGATAAAGCAAACAAGCACACACGAGAATATTCACCCCACGCTATAACTCCTCAAGAACGGCGCTTAAAAAGGTCTTGATAACCCACAAGTATAGGGGATCAATTGTAGCCTCTTCGATAAGTAAGAGTGTCGAACCCAACGAGGAGCTAAAGGTAGAACAAATATTCCCTCAAGTTCTATCGACCACCGATACAACTCTACGCACGCTTGACGTTCGCTTTACCTAGAACAAGTATGAAACTAGAAGTACTTTGTAGGTGTTGTTGGATAGGTTTGCAAGATAATAAAGAGCGCGTAAATAAAATATAGGGGATGTTTAGGTAAAGACACAATAAAGTTAGTATAGCGAGTGTGGAGAAGTGGTGGTAGGAGTTGCGAAATTGTCCCTAAGCATTTGACTACTTTACTAGACCGATAGCAAGTTTTATGTGGGAGAGGCAACTGCTAGCATGTCATCCCTGACTTGGAATTCTATGCACTTATGATTGGAACTATTAGCAAGCATCCGCAACTACTAATGTTCATTAAGGTAAAACCCAACCATAGCATTAAGATATATTGGTCCCCCTTCAATCCAGTATGCATCAATTTCTATGCTAGGTTGAAGCTTCTGTCACTCTTACCCTCCAATACATAGTCCTTTCAACATACAACTAACCCTATGGTGTGATCCATGCGCACGCTCATATGATGGGCACCAAATGATAGCAACATAATCACAAGCAAATTAAACCAATCATAGCAATTCACCAATTACCGATAGGACAACAAAAATCTACTCAGACATCATAGGATGGAAACACATCATTGTATAATAATATGAAGCATAAAGCACCATGTTCAAGTAGAGGGTACAACGGGTTGTGGGAGAGTGGACCGCTGCAGATAGATGAGGGAAGGTGATGGAGATGTTGGTGAAGATGACGGAGGTGTTAGTGTAGATTGCGGTGATGATGATGGCCCCGACGGCGTTTCGGCGCCACCGGGAGAGAGGGAGAGAGAGCCCCCCTTCTTCTTCTTCTTCCTTGACCTTCTCCCTATATGGGAGAAGGGTTTCCCCTCTAGTCCATGGCCTCCATGGCATGGGAGGGGCGAGAGCCCCTCCGAGATTGGATCTGTCTCTCTGTCTCTCTCTGTTTCTGCGTTCCCAGATCTGGCCTTTCACCGTTTCTTTTATAACCGGAGATCCGTAACTCCGATTGGATTGAAATTTGAACACGATTTTTATCCGGATATTAGCTTTCTTGCGGCCAAAGAAGGGCAACAACCGCCTTACGGTGTGTCCACGAGGGTCAGGGGCGCGCCCCCTGCCTCGTGGCCCCCTCGGGCATCATCTCCGTTGATTCCACTTCCCGAAAATCAGAAATATTCCAAAGAAAATCTCCGTCAGTTTTTATTCCGTTTGGTATGGATTTTCTGTGAAACAAAAAACATGCAACAAACAGGAACTGGCACTGGGCACTGGATCAATATGCTAGTCCCAAAAATAGTATAAAAAGTTACCAAAAGTATATGAAAGTTGTATAATATTGGCATGGAACAATCAAAAATTATAGATACGACGGAGACGTATCACATCTCTCTTAGGAACTATATTATGAATTTTAAGCAACTTGATCATGAGCATGTTGCACAAGCTTGGGAGAGGATGAAATTAGTGATACATAATTGCCCTACACATGGTTTGAATTTGTGGATGATTATACAAAACTTTTATGCCGGATTGAATTTTGCTTCTAGAAAACTTTTAGATTCAGTTGCGGGAGGCACTTTTATGGAAATCACTTTAGGAGAAGCTACTAAACTCCTAGACAATATTATGGTTAATTATTCTCAATGGCACACCGAAAGATCCACTAGTAAAAAAGTTCATGCGATTGAAGAGATTAATGTTTTGAGTGGAAAGATGGATGAACTTATGAAATTGTCTGCTAATAAAAGTGTTTCTTCTGATCCTAATGATATGCCTTTGTCCACTTTAATTGAGAATAATAATGAATCTATGGATGTTGTTGTTAGGAGCTATTTCCTAGTAATTCCTCTAATAATTATGGTAATTACTACAACAACTCTTATGGAAATTTTAATAAGATGCCTCTGATTTTGAGACTAGTGTTAAAGAATTTATGAGCTCGCGAAAGAATTTCAATGCTTTGGTTGAAGTAAAATTGCTTAAGATTGATGAGTTGGCTAGGAACGTGGATAGAATTTCTCTTGATGTTGAGTCTTTGAAACTTAGATCTATTCCACCTAAGCATGACATCAATGAGTCTCTTAAATCCATGAGAATTTCCATTGATGAGTGCAAAGAAAGAACCGCTAGGATGCGTGCTAAAAAGATTGCTTTGTGAAAGCGTGTTCTTCTAGTTTTCATGATAATAATGATGAAGATCTAAAATTGATTGATGTGACTACTATTAAATCTTTGTTTTCCAATATGAATCTTGATAAAGATGGGACTGGAGATGAGTCAACTTTAGTTAAAAGGTGTCCCAATGATTCGGAGTTTGTAGATCTTGATGCAAAAATTAATAAAAGTGGGATTGAAGAGGTCAAAACTTTACATAGCAATGAACCCACTATTTTGAATTTCAAGGAATTTAATTATGATAATTGCTCTTTGATAGATTGTATTTCCTTGTTGCAATCCGTGTTAAATTCTCCTCATGCTTATAATCAAAATAAAGCCTTTACTAAACATATCGTTGATGCTTTAATGCAATCCTATGAAGAAAAGCTTGAACTAGAAGTTTATATCCCTATAAAACTTTATGATGAGTGGAAACCTAATATTAAAATTAAGATTAAAGATTATGAATGCTATGCTTTATGTGATTTGGGTGCTAGTATTTCCACGATTCCAAAAACTTTATGTGATGTGCTAGGTTTCCGTGAATTTGATGATTGTTCTTAAAATTTGCATCTTGTGGATTCCACCATTAAGAAACCTATGGGAAGAATTAATGATGTTCTTATTGTTGCAAATAGGAATTATGTGCCCGTAGATTTCATTATTCTTGATATAGATTGCAATCCTACATGTCCTATTATTCTTGGTAGACCTTTCCTTAGAACGATTGGTGCAATTATTGACATGAAAGAAGGAAATATTAGATTCCAATTTCCGTTAAGAAAAAGCATGGAACACTTTCGTAGAAAGACAATTAAATTACCTTATGAATCTATTATGAGATCCACTTATGGACTGCATACCAAAGATGACAATACCTAGATTTATTCTTGTTTTTATGCCTAGCTAGGGGCGTTAAACGATAGCGCTTGTTGGGAGGCAACCCAATTTTATTTTTGTTCTTTAATTTTTGCTATTGTTTAGTAATAAATAGTTCATCATGCTACTGTTATGATTGTGTTTTAATTAGTGTTTGTGCCAAGTAGAACCTTTAGGATCTTCTTGGATGATAGTTGTTTGATCTTGCTGAAAAAGACAGAAACTTTGCACTTACGAAAATAATTTTCATAAATCACAGAAAAGAGCTTTTTCCCTGATTATTTTTGCATAAGATTAATATACAAATTACCCTGGTCTTCCTAATTTGGTAGATTTTTTGGAGTTCCAGAAGCATTCGAAAAAGTCAGATTGCTACAGACTGTTCTGTTTTTGACAGATTCTGTTTTTCGTGTGTTGTTTGCTTATTTTGATGAATCTATGAGTAGTATCGGGGGGTATGAACCATGGAGAAGTTGTAATACAGTAGGTTTAACACCAATATAAATAAAGAATGAGTTGGAATACAGTAGGTTTAACACCAATCAGGGGGAGCCACGAAACC
The DNA here is from genome assembly GCA_021605145.1 of Aegilops bicornis. Lineage (NCBI taxonomy): Eukaryota > Viridiplantae > Streptophyta > Magnoliopsida > Poales > Poaceae > Aegilops > Aegilops bicornis. The sequence continues at coordinate 431,984,806 of CM038674.1, read as the reverse complement.
ACTTCTCCACCGCCGCAACCTTCTATACCCGTGAGATCCCATCTTGGGGCCTTTTCCGGCGATCTGCCGGAGGGGGAATCGATCACGGAGGGCTTCTACATCAACACCATAGCCTCTCCGATGAAGCGTGAGTAGTTTACCACAGACCTTCGGGTCCATAGTTATTAGCTAGATGGCTTCTTCTCTCTCTTTGATTCTCAATACAAAGTTCTCCTCGATGTTCTTGGAGATCTATTCGATGTAATACTCTTTTGCGGTGTGTTTGTCGAGATCCGATGAATTGTGGATTTATGAACAAGATTATCTATGAATATTATTTGGTTCTTCTCTGAATTCTTATATGCATGATTTGATATCTTTGCAAGTCTCTTCGAATTATCGGTTTAGTTTGGCCTACTAGATTGATCTTTCTTGCAATGGGAGAAGTGCTTAGCTTTGGGTTCAATCTTGCTTTGTCCTTTCCTAGTGATAGTAGGGGCAGCAAGGCACGTATTGTATTGTTGCCATCAAGGATAAAAAGATGGAGTTTATATCATATTGCTTGAGTTTATCCCTCTACATCATGTCATCTTGCTTAACGCGTTACTCCGTTCTTATTAACTTAATACTCTAGATGCATGCTAGATAGCGGTCTATGTGTGAAGTAATAGTAGTAGATGAAGAATCATTTTGGTCTACTTGACACGGACGTGATGCCTATATTCATGATCATTGCCTTAGATATCTTCATAATTATGCGCTTTTCTATCAATTGCTCGGCAGTAATTTGTGCACCCACCATAATACATGCTATCTTGAGAGAAGCCACTAGTGAAACCTATGGCCCCCGAGTATCTTTCTTATTATATTGCATCTATTTTATTTACATCGCATCTTGTTTACTATTTTGCAATCTTTACTTTCCAATCTATACACCAAAAATACCAAAAATATTTACTTTACTATCTCTATTAGATCTCGCTTTTGCGAGTGATCCTGAAGGGATTGACAACCCCTTTATCGCGTTGGTTGCAAGGTTCTTGATTGTTTGTGCAGGTACTAGGTGACTTGTGCGTTGTCTCCTACTGGATTGATACCTTTGTTCTCAAAAACTTAGGGAAATACTTACTCTACTTTGCTGCATCACCCTTTCCTCTTCAAGGGAAAACCAACGCATGCTCAAGAGGTAGCATAGCACTAGGTGCCATCGTAGTGCAGGACTCACTTACACACTACTTATCTCCATTTTCTTGCATGACACATGCACCTTGATGCTAGATGTCCCGCCTGTTGGCAAAAGGTTGAACAAAGTGCGGCAGGCTGGCATTTTCGCCATCTAGTGAGGTCGGTTAACTCATCACATGTTACCAACTCTTGGGTGGGATAGTTTTTTTTGGTGGTTTTGGGGCAACTTGCTCCAATTTAACCCTCATGTTTGGATACTTTAGGGCTATTTGAGCCCCAACTAGCTCAAACTAACTCTAACCCATGGATCCAAACAGGGCCAAAGTTAGTCTCGAAAAACGCATTAAGCCCTATATACATGGATGCAGAGTACATGATACTAGAAAACGCCGCCTTGATGGTAGTAGTTCATTGGTTGGTTTCGATTTTTGATTGATTGCTTTGTCTTTGCTACCGTCCAATATTCGCGTGTGGTTGTTTCTAGAATACAAAAAGGAGGTACCCCTACTTATGTTACTCCCACTATGCCTAGCCTAAGTTAGTAGGTGACCTTGAGCTTGCCTCTTTGCCTCTTCCGGAAGTCGAAAAACAATGATGGTACTACAGTAGTACTTCTGGCAATCTGACACCAAATGAACTGCATCACGTCCGCCGCTTGTAAGCAAAAGTTTCTACTCATGCTGCGAGCCACCGCACACGTGTTGGCGAGGGAGAAGGCGTAGTAAGCAAGCTTCTCGTCATTCTGTGAGTTGACGGGACACATCATAGTTATTTAGTACGCACTCTCTCCAAAAAAGTGTTGACCATGTCATGGATACCCCCCATCCTGTGCTCCGACGTTGAGTACGTGCACTATTCACGTGCCATCGAGGAGAAAAAATATTGCGTAGTAGGTGCCATCGAAGTGCACGACTCACTTATGCACTATTTATCTAATTATCTCCATTTTCTTGCATGACACGTGCACCTTGATGCTAGATGTCTCGCGTGTTGGCAAAAGGATTAAGAAAGCTCGTAAAAAAGAGAGTTGAAGAACATAGATTCCCGACGACTGAGAAGGAGCAAGGAACCTCGCGGTGGAGCGTCTGCAAGGAACCTTACGCGTTTTCCCCTATTTTTGCCGCCTTCCCACCTATAAACAAATAAAAGAACATGAACTCTTCGCTAACCACTACTCCCTCCGTCCGGTGTAAAGTGTACATCTAGAAATTTTAGGACAAATTATAGAGTGAAGTAAAAAACGCATTGGGAAGATGCAAAAGCCACTATCTCTCTCCTATTTAATTACCCAACCCCCAATGAGCTAAGTGCATGTAAAAATTAAGAAGACTATGTATAGAATGCTATTGGTCTTGATTACCGTGTGATGAGAGAAAATACTTTAAAGTGCATTGGAAAGATAGAAGTACACTATTTTGTGGACAAATTTTAAACCCAAACATACACTCTTCACCGGACGGAGGGAGTAGAGACGATACATCAGGACGCTAAGTTGAAGATGTTTTATATTTTATATTGATAACCACGCAAGAAGCCACGCATGTACATGACGCATGCAGCCATGCATGTACACAGGCCAACGCACTAACTCATGCTGATCCAACTCATTCACATACGCGCACAGCATGGAGCACACAAGGCACATACACAACACATACATGCACACACACTTGGCCGCAGAATGCACGTGAATAACACATGCATGCGCACACACTCGGCTGCATGGAGGCGTACGCCATCTGCGGCGATGTCCAGTTCGTCGTGCTACGGCGAAGATCGCACACAACGGCGCCTACGCATCTCTTGCAGCACCTCTTTGCCGTCGTTGGTAAATGACTAGTTGGAGACGAAGACGACCGCAACCTCGGCCTTAGAGCTAGCACCGATGGAAAAGCACGCACGCTGCACGCACACGAGCACGTACGGAGTGCCCACGATGTGGTGCGTCCCCAGTCGCCTCTACTCTTTCTGCGCACGTTGTCTACCAAGGCGGCTGCATGCCTAATGATGATGTGGGTGAGATCTTCTAGGACTCAGATGATGACGAGGAAAATTATGGGGAGTGGGCTCTCATGCAAGAGCCTAGCTATATGTGGATTCCTAGACAAATAGAATAAATGTGAAGAAAGAGAAAGAGAGAAGGTTGAAAAAAGTACTAAGTGATGTTATAGGCAACCTTATAGCCCACACTACTATATGAGTGACTATAAATGATGGCTATACATGACATGGCAGTTCCTTATAGCCATCAGCTGGCTATACTATTAACCATGCTCTTAGGCTAGTCATAGTGCAGAATAACTTAGACTAGTGTCATGCATATGAAACTAGTCTAAGTTACTACCTCCATAATGCAAAGTAACATAGTAGTAGTGTCATACTAGTTGGCTTCATTTATTACCTTGTAGACTCATTGATCCTCTCTTGGAAAGCACTATGTTACAGTAACATATTTTTTCTCTCGAATATGCACGAGTATGCGTATCATTCATTAAAAAAGAGAGGGGAAAGAGCCCCAAATCCACGGTTACAAGCTTATTTACATGCGGAATTAATCCGGCACCATCCTAGTTTCTACAATGGATTACTCGCTTGTGCCCCACACTACATATTATGTTACTCTAAACACATCTCTCCTCATTAAATACATGCCACATAAGCAAACTTGTCTTGGACTGCACTATGTTAGTACCTAGGAGTATGTTACTCCCACTATGAATGCTGCACGTCCACCGCAGCAAAAGTTACTCCTCATGCTGCGAGCCATCGCGCACGCATTGGCGATGGAGAAGGCATAGTAAACAAGCTTATTGTCATTTTGCGAGTTGCCTCGTGTTGGCAAAAGGATGAAAAAAGCTCATGTCAATAAAAAAGAGTGGAAGAGCATAGATTCCCGACGACCGAGAAGGAGCAAGGAACCTCGTGGTGGAGCGTTTGCACTCATAATATTTTATATTCTTCTGCGATATAAAATCAACCAATCATCTCCACAGTGGACTGGAAGAGTACGAAACACAGCAACCCAGTGTAGTTACATCATACTACATGGCTAACCCATGCTATCACCATTTTTCTTGGCCTCCGTGCGACACCTAGCTCTAGTAATCCAGCAGCCCGTATCGCTTCTCGCTCCACGTCTCTCTCAAAGTGCAGCGGCTGGCGTTTTTGCCATCTATTGAGGTCGGTTAACTCATCACATGTTACCGACATGCCAAGAGCATTCTAAACAAACAATGTACTCTATTGTTATGCCAAGAAGAGGAGGCGCTTTGACCGATGGACCAAACAAGACAGGCGTGTCGTGCCGTGAGTGGGTCCAGTTTCTCATTTTGAACTCGTTTAGAACACTTGATTTTGACTATTGATAATATTTTATATAGGGCCTAATGATTCTCCAAGGATGCCTTTGACTATTGATAAGATTTTATATAATTTAAAAATTATATCATTCGAAGATCCTTTCATGTTTCGTTAAAAAAAGATCCTTTCACATACGGATTTGACTGTATGCTTTGAGCAACTTGCATGTCCTATACTGCTCCTGTTTGGATACTCTAACTTAGCTAGAGGTTAGACTAACTCATGACTAACCCTGAACTAACTGTAGCCAAAGAGGTGTTTGGGTGACAGGGTTAGATTGACAATAAATGCACTTGATGGAGAGAGAAAAGTGATTTTCTAGTGGGCCCAATGAGAACTATCTCCAATTAGCACCTCTTTGGTGGGATAGTTTTTTTGGTGGGTTCGGTGCAACTTGGTCCAATTTAACCCTCATGCTTGGATAATTTAGGGCGATTTGAGCCCCAACTAGCTCAAACTAACTCTAACCCATGGATCCAAACAGGACCAAAGTTAGTCTCGGAAAACGCACTAAGCCCTATATACATGGACAGAGTACATGATACTAGCAAACGCTCACCATTAGTAGTAGTTCATTGGTTGGTTTCGTTTTTTATTCAGTTGCTGTGCTGCTACCGCCAATATTCGTGTGTGGTTGTTTCTAGAGTAAAAAAAGAGGTACTAGTACTTATTGTGGGAAAGGTGAAGTGATGGTTGCTTCGTCCGAGCAACTTACTATGGCGAAGGTGGGGCTCTGTGATTTGACTGCTCCCTAGTCATTACTACTGTGGCACAACGACCGGGGTGAATCTTTGATAACACACAAGTATAGGGGATCGCAACAGTTTTCGAGGGTAGAGCATTCAACCCAAATTTATTGATTCGACACAAGGGGAGCCAAAGAATATTCTCAAGTATTAGCAGTTGAGTTGTCAATTCAATCACGCCTGGATAACTTAGTATCTGCAGCAAAGTATTTAGTAGCAAAATAATATGGAAGTAACGATAACGATAGCAAAAGTAATATTTTTGGGTTTTGTAGTGATTATAACAGTAGCAACGGAAAATTAAATAAGCGAAGAACAATATATGAAAAGCTCGTAGGCATTGGATCGGTGATGGAGAATTATGCCGGATGTGGTTCATCATGTAACAATCATAACATAGGGTGACACAGAACTAGCTCCAATTCATCAATGTAATGTAGGCATGTATTCGAATATAGTCATACATGCTTATGGAAAAGAACTTGCATGACATCTTTTGTCCTACCCTCCCATGGCAGCGGGTCCTAACGGAAACTAAGGGATATTAAGGCCTCCTTTTAATAGAGTACCGGACCAAAGCATTAACACATAGTGAATACATGAACTCCTCAAACTAAGGTCATCACCGGAGTGGTCCCAATTATTGTCACTTCGGGTTGCCGGATCATAACACATAGTAGGTGACTATAGACTTGCAAGATAGGATCAAGAACTCACATATATTCATGAAAACATAATAGGTTCAAATCTGAAATCATGGCACTCGGGCCCTAGTGACAAGCATTAAGCATAGCAAAGTTATAGCAACATCAATCTCAGAACATAGTGGATACTAGGGATCAAACCCTAACAAAACTAACTCGATTACATGATAAGTCTCATCCAACCCATCACCGTCCAGCAAGCCTATGATGGAATTACTCACGCACGACGGAGAGCATCATGAGATTGGTGATGGAGGATGGTTGATGATGACGAAGGCGACGGCGACGGATTCCCCTTCGCGGAGCCCCGAACGGACTACAGATCAGCCCTCCCGAGAGGTTTTAGGGCTTGGCGGCGGCTCCGTATCGTAAAACACGATGAGTCCTTCTCTCTGATTTTTTCTCCCCGAACACGAATATATGGAGTTGGAGTTGAGGTCGGTGGAGCGTCAGGGGGCCCACGAGGCAGGGGGCGCGCCCAGGGGGGCAGGCGCGCCTCCCACCCTCGTGGACAGGTGGAGGCCCCCTTGACGTGGATTCTTCTTCCAGTATTTTTTATATTTTCCAAAAATAACTTCCATGGAGTTTCAGGTCATTCCGAGAACGTTTGTTTCTGCACATAAATAACACCATGGAAAGTTTGCTGAAAACAGCGTCAGTCCGGGTTAGTTCCAACCAAATCATGCAAATTAGAGTCCAAAACAAGGACAAAAGTGTTTGGAAAAGTAGATACGACAGAGACGTATCAACTCCCCCAAGCTTAAACCTTTGCTTGTCCTCAAGAAATTCAGTTGATAAACTGAAAGTGATAAAGAAAAAATTTTACAAACTCTGTTTGCTCTCATTGTTGTAAATATGTAAATTCAGCATTCAAGTTTTCAGCAAAGATTATGACTAACCATATTCACAATAACATTTAGGTCTCATGTTTACTCATGTCAATGGCATAATCAACTAGCGAGCAATAATAATAAATCTCGGATGACAACACTTTCTCAAAATAATCATAATATGATATAAAAAGATGGTATCTCGCTAGCCCTTTACGAGACCAAGAAACATAAATGCAGAGCACCTTTAAAGATCAAAGACTGACTAAACATTGTAATTCATGGTAAAAGAGATCCAATCATAGTCATACCCAATATAAATTAATAGTAATGGATGCAAATGACAACTATGCTCTCCAGCTGGTGCTTTTTAATAAGAGGGTGATGACTCAACATAAAAGTAAATAGATAGGCCCATCGCAGAGGGAAGTAGGGATTTGTAGAGGTGCCAGAGCTCGATTTTGAAATAGAGATAAATAATATTTTGAGCGGCATACTTTCATTGTCAACATAACAACCAAGAGATGGCGATATCTTCCATGCTACACACATTATAGGCGGTTCCCAAATAGAATGGTAAAGTTTATACTCCCCTCCACAAACAAGCATCAATCCATGGCTTGCTCGAAACAACGAAAGTGCCTCCAACTAACAACAGTCCCAGGGGGAGTTTTGTTTGCAATTATTTTGATTCGATTTGCATAAAGCATGGGACTGGGCATCCCGGTGACCAGCCATTTTCTCGTGAGTGAGGAGCGGAGTCCACTCCTCTTGAGAATAACATGCCTAACATGGAAGATACGGACAGCCCTAGTTGATACATGAGCTATTCGAGCATACAAAACAGAATTACATTTGAAGGTTTAGAGTTTGGCACATACAAATTTACTTGGAACGGCAGGTAGATACCGCATATATAGGAAGGTATGGTGGACTCATATGGATTAACTTTGGGGTTTAAGGGATTGGATGCACAAGCAGTATTTCCGCTTAGTACAAGTGAAGGCTAGCAAAAGACTGGGAAGCAACCAACTAGAGAGCGACAACAGTCATGAACATGCATTAAAATTAATAGACATTGAGTACAAGCATGAGTAGGATATAATCCATCATGAACATAAATATCGTGAAGGCTATGTTGATTTGTTTCAACTACATGTGCCAAGTCGAGTCACTTAAATCATTTAAAGGAGGATACCACCCTATCATACCACATCACAACCATTTTAATAGCATGTTCACACGCAAGGTAAACCATTATAAGCTCCTAGCTAATTAAGCATGGCATAAGCAACTATAATCTCTAATTGTCATTGCAAACATGTTTATTCATAATAGGCTGAATCAGGAATGATGAACTAATCATATTTACAAAAACAAGAGAGGTCAATTTCATACCAGCTTCTCTCATCTCAATCAGCCCATCATATATCGTCATAATTGCCTTTCACTTGCACGACCGAACGATGTGAATAATAATAATAGTGCACGTGCATTGGACTAAGCTGGAATCTGCGAGCATTCAATAAACAGGAGAAGACAACGCAATATGGGCTCTTGGTTAAATCAACAATAATGCATATAAGAGCCACTTCAACAATTTAATTATGGTCTTCTCCTGTCGACCCCCAAAGAAAAGAAAAGAAAATAAAACTATTTATACGGGAAAGCTCCCAACAAGCAAAATAAGAACGAGAAATCTTTTTGGGTTTTCTTTTTAATTATTACCACTACAGCATGAAAAGTAAACTAGCTAAAAGCTATTACTAATTTTTTTGGTTTTTCTTAAGATTTATCAAACACACAAGAAGAAAGCAGGAAAAAGAAAATAAAATAGCATGGACATTACAGTGAAAGAGTATGAGCACCATCTAGCAATGAATGTGTGAACATGAATGTAATGTCGGTGGGAAATACGTACTCCCCCAAGCTTAGGCTTTTGGCCTAAGTTGGTTTATTGCCACGGATGGCCTGGCGGTTATCCAAAGTTGTAGTTGGGGTCGTACTGAGATGAAAAAGACTCTGATTGCCACTGGTTGGCAATCATCTCCGGATCCCACTGGTAATTAGATTGTCGTGGAGGTTGGAATTGTGGTTCCGGCTCCGGCTCTGTGGCTGATGTAGGGTTTCGGTAGGCGTGAATGGCCGCCAGCGGAACGAGATACGGACCTGCAGATAAATCAAACAAGGAAGGAGCAGGCAAGGTAATAGTATCAGGGTGATGTTTATCAAAGAACAATTTGTATTTAAGCGCCCCTTCCCTATTCTTAACAATAAAGTCATGCACTACCATACTCTTATAATCTAAATAAGCAGTGGGCAGCAATTTTTCTTCTTTTTCATAGTGCCTAATAGGTATGTTATAGTGTGCAGCAAGGTGTGAAGCGTAAATACCTCCATAGATGGGGCCCTTTGTACGGTTCAGACTTAACCGTTTAGAAATAATACCGCCCATACTAACAGAGTTATCACAGAATAAACCATGGAACAAAATAATAATATCAGGAACACTAAGGTTTCCACAGTTTCCGTGACCAGTTAGGCAACGACTAGCAAATATTGCAAAGTAGCGCAAAACAGGAAAATGTATGCTAGTGATTCTTGCATCGGAAACCTTCCTAGTTTCCCCTACAGTAATAGTGTCAATAAACCCGTCCACATCTTTACGATGTGGTTCCTCTAAACTACCCTCGAAAGGTATTTTGCAAACCTTGCAAAATTCATCTAGTGACATCTTCTTAACCACATCATATAAATGAAATTCTACTGAAGGAGGTAATTCTTTAGGATAATAGTAGAATTTTTGCACAAAAGTATTGGTGAGTAAGAGATACTGTTCGCGTTGGTCGCGGAGGAAGCCGGTGAGGCCTGCATTCTTAGCCAATTCATAAAAATCATCATAAATCCCGGTCGCTCTCAAGAAATCATCGGAAGGCCATTCACACGGCCGAACCTCCACGGTACGAGGCAAATTATATTTGGGCTTCTTTGCTTCCTCACTTTGCTTTTCCTTCGAGCTTCGGCTCGATGAGCCCCTCAAAAATTTCTTCATTAATTTCTGAAAAATTCTGAAATTTTTAGTAACTTCAAATAAAAGTGAACCAAGCTCAACAAAATGGATAGCAACTACTCCTACAAGTGCCTAGAGACTATATCAAGCATTAGAACTACTTGGAACCATATAAATTTGACATGCAAGCTCAAGAACATGGTCACCTAGGCAGCACAAATTTGCAATGAATAGAGCACTAGAACAAAAACTAATTGGACCAATGGAGGAGTCACATACCAAGGAACAATCCCCCCAAGCAGTTTTTTGAGAGGTGCTTTGAGCAAGGAGATTGAAAATCGCAGCAAAATGAGCTAGAACTCGTGCTTGAGCTGGATGGTGATTTTTTTGGGAGGAAGAAGAAGTGTGTGGGTGCAGGAATAAGTGGAGGGGAGCCACCATGGCCCAAGAGGCAGGGGCCGTGCCCAGGGGGGTGGGCGCTCCCTGGACCCTCATGGCCAGGTGCTTGCTCCCCCTGCTGTGTTCTCAGTGCCAGATATTCTCAAATATTCCAGAAAAAATCATATTTTAATTTCAGGGCATTTGGAGAACTTTTATTTTCGGGGTATTTTTATATTGCATGGATAAATAAGAAAATAGACAGAAAAATACTACTTTTACTTTATTTCAACTAAATAACAAAAAGTATAGAGAGGGTACAGAAGGTTGTGCCTTCTAGTTTCATCCATCTCATGCTCATCAAAAGGAATCCACTAACAAGGTTGATCAAGTCTTGTTAACAAACTCATTCCGAATAACATGGAACCGGAGAAATTTCGAATAACACTATGTTACCTCAACGGGGATATGCACATCCCCAATAATAAGAATATCATATTTCTTTTTGACAGTAGGAAGAGGAAATTCAAAACCTCCAATAATAATCGATGTAATTTTTCCAATAGAATTGATACTGTGGACTTGAGGTTGTTTCCTCGGAAAGTGTACCGTATGCTCATTACCATTAACATGAAAAGTGACATTGCCTTTGTTGCAATCAATAACAGCCCCTGCAGTATTCAAAAAGGGTCTTCCAAGAATAATGGACATACTATCATCCTCGGGAATATCAAGAATAACAAAGTCCGTTAAAATAGTAACGTTTGCAACCACAACAGGCACATCCTCACAAATACCGACAGGTATAGCAGTTGATTTATCGGCCATTTGCAAAGATATTTCAGTAGGTGTCAACTTATTAAAATCAAGTCTACGATATAAAGAGAGAGGCATAACACTAACACCAGCTCCAAGATCACATAAAGCAGTTTTAACATAGTTTCTTTTAACGGAGCATGGTATACTTGGTACTCCTGGATCTCCTAGTTTCTTTGGTATTCCACCCTTAAAAGTATAATTAGCAAGCATGGTGGAAATATCAGCTTCCGGTATCTTTATTTTATTAGTAACAATTTCTTTCATATACTTAGCATAAGGATTCATTTTGAGCATATCAGTTAATCGCATTCGCAAAAAGATAGGTCTAATCATTTCAGCAAAGCGCTCAAAATCCTCATCATCCTTTTTCTTGGATGGCTTAGGAGGAAAAGGCATGGGTTTCTGAACCCAAGGTTCTCTTTCTTTACCGTGTTTCCTAGCAACAAAGTCTCTTTTATCATAACGTTGATTCTTTGATTGTGGGTTATCAAGATCAACAACAGGTTCAATTTCTACATCATTATTATTGCTAGGTTGAGCATCATCATGAACATCATCATTAACATTATCGCTAGGTTCATGTTCATTACCAGATTGTGTTTCAAAGATCAGAAATAGAAATATCATTTGGATTCTCAGGTGGTTCAGGAATAGGTTCACTAGAAGCATGCAAAGTCCTATCGTTTTTCTTTTTCTTCTTTTTAGAAGGACTAGGTGCATCAATATTATTTCTCAGAGAATCTTGTTCAATTCTCTTAGGGTTGTTGGGGAACGTAGCAGAAATCAAAAAAATTCTACGCATCACCAAGATCAATCTATGGAGTTATCTAGCAAAGAGGGGAAAAGGAGTTCATCTACATACCCTTGTAGATCGCGAGCGGAAGCGTTCAAGAGAACGGGGTTGATGGAGTCGTACTTGTCGTGATCCAAATCACCAATGACCGAGCGCCGAACGGATGGCACCTCCGCATTCAACACACGTACGGTTGGGAAGACGTCTCCTCCTTCTTGATCCAGCAAGGGGGAAGGAGAGGTTGATGGGGATCCAAAGAAGACGACGGCGTGGTGGTGGATGCTGGGGATCTCGGCAGGCTTCGCCAAGCTCTACGGAGGGAGGAGGTGTTGGAGAGGGAGAGGGAGGCGCCAGGCTAGGGTGCGTCTGCCTCCCTCCCCCACTATATATAGGCCCTGGGGCGCCCGCCTAGGAGATCTCGATCTCCAAGGGGCGGCGCCAAGGGGTGGCTTGCCCAAGCCAGGGGGCGCCCCACCCCTAGGGTTTCCTACCCTAGGCGAGGGGAGGCCCAAAGTGCGCACCAGCCACCAGGCTGGTTCACCTCCACTTCAGCCCATGGGGCCCTCCGGATAGGTGGCCCCACCGGTGGACCCTCGGACCCTTCCAGTGGTCCCAGACAATACCGGTGACCCCAAACTTTCCCGATGGTCAAACTTGACTTCCTATATATAAATCTTTACCTCCGGACCATTCCGAACTCCTCATGAAGTCCGGGATCTCATCCGGACTCAACAACTTTCGGTTACTGCATACTCATATCTCTACAACCCTAGCGTCACCGAACCTTAAGTGTGTAGACCCTACGGGTTCGGGAGACACGCAGACATGACCGAGACGACTCTCCGGCCAATAACCAATAGCGGGATCTGGATACCCATGTTGGCTCCCACATGTTCCTCGATGATCTCATCGGATGAACCACGATGTCGAGGATTCAATCAATCCCGTATACAATTCCCTTTGTCAATCGGTACGTTACTTGCCCGAGACTCGATCGTCGGTATCCCAATACCTCGTTCAATATCGTTACCGGCAAGTCACTTTACTCATACCGTAATGCATGATCCCGTGATCAACCACTTGGTCACATTGAGCTCATTATGATGATGCATTACCGAGTGGTCCCAGAGATACCTCTCCGTCATACGGAGTGACAAATCCCAGTCTCGATTCGTGCCAACCCAACAGACACTTTCGGAGATACCCGTAGTGCACCTTTATAGCCACCCAGTTACGTTGTGACGCTTGTACACCCAAAGCACTCCTATGGTATCCGGAGTTGCACAATCTCATGGTCTAAGGAAATGATACTTGACATTTGGAAAAGCTCTAGCAAACGAACTACACGATCTTGTGCTATGCTTAGGATTGGGTCTTGTCCATCACATCATTCTCCTAATGATGTGATCCCGTTATCAATGACATCCAATGTCCATAGTAAGGAAACCATGACTATCTGTTGATCAACAAGCTAGTCAACTAGAGGCTCACTAGGGACATGTTGTGGTCTATGTATTCACACATGTATTACGATTTCCGGATAACACAATTATAGCATGAATAATAGACAATTATCATGAACAAAGAAATATAATAATAACCATTTTATTATTGCCTCTAGGGCATATTTCCAACAAAGATCCCACTTGCACTAGAGTCACTAATCTAGTTACATTGTGATGAATCGATCACCCATAGAGTTCTGGTGTTGATCATGTTTTGCTCTAGGGAGAGGTTTAGTCAATGGATCTGCGACATTCAGGTCCGTATGTAATTTACAAATATCTATGTATCCATCTTGAACATTTTCACGAATGGAGTTGAAGCGACGCTTGATGTGCCTGGTCTTCTTGTGAAACCTGGGCTCCTTGGCTAGTGCAATAGCTCCAGTGTTGTCACAGAAGAGTGTGATCGGCCCCGACGCATTGGGTATGACTCCTAGGTCGGTGATGAACTCCTTCACCCAGATTGCTTCATGCGCTACCTCCGAGGCTGCCATGTACTCCGCTTCACATGTAGATCCTGCCACGACACTTTGCTTGCAATCGCACCACCATCGCCCCACCATTCAAAATAAACACGATCCGGTTTGTGACTTAGAGTCATCCAGATCGTGTCTAAGCTAGCGTCGACGTAACCCTTTACTGACGAGCTCTTCGTCACCTCCATATACGAGAAACATGTCCTTAGTCCTTTTCGGTACTTCAGGATATTCTTGACCGCTGTCCGGTGTTCCATGCCGGGATTACTTTGTTACCTTCCTACCAAACTTACGCAATGTTTACATCAGGTCCGGTACACAGCATGGCATACATAATAGACCCTATGGCGAGGCATAGGGACGGCACTCATCTTTTCTCTATCTTACGCCGTGGTCGGGCATTGAGCCGTGCTCAATCGCACACCTTGCAATACTGTGCAAGAACCCCTTCTTGGACTGATCCATATTGAACTTCTTCAATATCTTGTCAAGGTACGTACTTTGTGGAAGACCAATGAGGCGTCTCGATCTATCTCTATAGATCTTGATGCCTAATATATAAGCAGCTTCTCCAAGGTCCTTCATTGAAAAACACTTGTTCAAGTAGGCCTTTATGCTTTCCAAGAATTCTATATCATTTCCCATCAACAAGATGTCATCCACATATAATATGAGAAATGCTACAGAGCTCCCACTCACTTTCTTGTAAACACAAAGCTTCTCCATAAATCTGTAAACCCAAACGCTTTGATCATCTCATCAAATCGAATGTTTCAACTTCGAGATGCTTGCACCAGCCCATAGATTGAGCGTTGGAGCTTGCACACCTTGTTAGCATTCTCGGGATCGACAAAACCTTCCGCTGCATCATATACAATTCTTCCTTAAGAAAACCGTTAAGGAATGCCGCTTTTGACGCCCATTTGCCATATCTCATAATTATAGAATGCGGCAATTGCTAACATGATTCGGATTGACTTCAGCTTCGCTACGGGTGAGAAAGTCTCATCATAGTCAACCCCTTGAATTTGTCGATAACCCTTAGCGACAAGTCGAGCCTTATAGATGGTCACATTACCATCCGCGTCTGTCTTCTTCTTAAAGATCCATTTATTTTCTATGGCTCGCCGATCATTGGGAAAGTCAGTCAAAGTCCATACTCTTTTCATACATGGATCCTATCTCGGATTTCATGGCTTCTAGCCATTTGTCGGAATCCGGGCCCGCCATCGCTTCTTCATAGTTCGAAGGTTCACCGTTTTCTAACAACATGATTTCTAAGACAGGGTTGCCGTACCACTCTGGTGCGGAACGTGTCGTTGTGGACCTACGAAGTTCATTAGGAGCTTGATCCTAAGTACCTTGATTATCATCATTAAGCTCCTCTCTAGTCAGTGCAGGCACCACAGGAACATCTTCCTGAGCTGCGCTACTTACCGTTTTAAGAGGTAGTAATTCATCAAGCTCTACTTTCCTCCCACTTACTTCTTTCGAGAGAAACTCTTTCTCCAGAAAGGACCCGTTCTTGGCAACAAAGATCTTGCCTTCGGATCTGAGGTAGAAGGTATACCCAATGGTTTCCTTAGGGTATCCTATGAAGACGCATTTTTCCGACTTGGGTTCGAGCTTTTCAGGTTGAAGTTTCTTGACATAAGCATCACATCCCCAAACTTCTAAAAATGACAGCGTAGGTTTCTTCCCAAACCATAATTCACACGGTGTCGTCTCAACGGATTTCGACGGAGCCCTATTTAAAGTGAATGCGGCTGTCTCTAGAGTGTATCCCCAAAATGATAGCGGTAAATCGGTGAGTGACATCATGGATCACACCATATCCAATAGAGTACGACACTGACGCTCAGACACAATTCTGTTACCGAGGTGTTCCAGGCAGCGTGAGTTGTGAAACGATTCCACATTTCCTTAAGTGCGTACCAAATTCGTGACTTAAATATTCTCCCCCACGATCTGATCATAAGAACTTTATTTTCCTGTCACGTTGATTCTCAACCTCACTCTGAAATTCCTTGAACTTTTCAAAGGTCTCAGACTTGTGATTCATCAAGTAGACATATCCATATCTACTCAAGTCATTAGTGAGAGTGAGAACATAACGATATCCTCCACAAGCCTCAACGCTCATTGGACCGCACACATCGGTATGTATGATTTCCAACAAGTTGGTTGCTCGCTCCACTGTTCCGGAGAACGGAGTCTTGGTCATTTTGCCCATAAGGCATGGTTCGCATGTGTCAAATGATTCATAATCGAGAGAATCTAAAAGTCCATCAGCATGGAGCTTCTTCATGCGCTTGACACCTATGTGACCAAAGGCGGCGGTGCCACAAGTATGTGGGACTATCATTATCAACCTTACATGTTTTGGTATTCACACTATGAATATGTGTAACGTTACGCTCGAGATTCATTAAGAATAAACCATTCACCGGTGAGCATGACCATAAAACATATCTCTCATATAAATAGAACAACCATTATTCTCAGATTTAAATGAGTAGCCATCTTGAATTAAACGAGATCCTGATACAATGTTCATGCTCAAAGCTGGCACTAAATAACAATTATTGAGGTTTAAAACTAATCCCGTAGGTAAATGTAGAGGCAGCAGTCGACGGCGATCACATCAACCTTGGAACCATTCCCGACGCCAAGATCGTCACCTCGTCCTTTGCTGGTCTCCGCTTATTTCGCAGCTCCGCTTTGAGTTACAAATATGAGCAACGACACGGTATCAAATACCCGTGGAGCTACTACAGTAATCGGTAAGGTACACATCAATTACATGTATATCACATATACCTTTGGTGTTGCCGGTCTTCTTGTCCGCTAAGTATTTGGGGCAGTTCCGCTTCCAGTGACCACTTCCCTTGCAATAAAAGCACTCAGTCTCAGGCTTGGGTCCATTCTTTGGCTTCTTCCCGGCAATCGGCTTGATCGGGCGGCAACTCCCTTGCCGTCCTTCTTGAAGTTCTTCTTACCCTTGCCTTTCTTGAACTTAGTGGTTTTATTCACCATCAACACTTGATGTTCCTTTTTTATCTCAGGAATGGTCTTTTCCATCCCCTGCATATTGAAGTTCATCACAAAGCTCTTGTAGCTCGGTGGAAGCGACTGAAGGATCATGTCAATGACCGCGTCATCCGGGAGATTAACTCCCAGCTGAGTCAAGCGGTTGTGCAACCAAGACATTTTGAGTATGTGCTCACTGACAGAACTATTTTCCTCCATCTTATAGCTGAAGAACTTGTCGGAGACTTCATATCTCTCGACCCGGGCATGAGCTTGGAAAACCATTTTCAGCTCTTCGAACATCTCATATGCTCCGTGTTTCTCAGAACGAGGGAGTAATCATCAGCACGAGACTGCCAAGCGTTCATAACGTCTTGGTTCTCTGGGATGGGTGCTTCACCTAGCGGTGCTTCTAGGACATAATCTTTCTTGGCAGCTATGAGGATGATCCTCAGGTTCCGGACCCAGTCCATATAGTTGCTGCCATCATCTTTCAGCTTGGTTTTCTCTAGGAACGCGTTGAAGTTGAGGGCAACATTAGCGTGGGCCATTTGATCTACAAGACATATTTTAAAGATTTTAGACTAAGTTCATGATAATTAAGTTCATCTAATCAAATTATTCAATGAACTCCCACTCAGATAGACATCCCTCTAGTCATCTAAGTGAAACATGACCCGAGTCAACTAGGCCGTGTCCGATCATCACGTGAGACGGACTAGTCAATGTCGGTGAACATCTTTATGTTGATCATATCTTCTATACGACTCATGCTCGACCTTTCGGCCTTCCGTGTTCCGAGGCCATGTCTGTACATGCTAGGCTCACAAGTCAACCTAAGTGTATTATGGTGTAAATCTGGCTTACACCCGTTGTATTCGAATGTTAGAATCTATCACACCCGATCATCACGTGGTGCTTCGAAGCAACGAACCTTCGCAACGGTGCACAGTTAGGGGGAACACTTTCTTGAAATTATTATAAGGGATCATCTTATTTACTACCGTCGTACTAAGCAAATAAGAAGCAAAACATGATAAACATCACATGCAATCAAATAGTGACATGATATGGCCAATATCATATTGCTCCTTTGATCTCCATCTTCGGGGCGCCATGATCATCTTCGTCACCGGCATGACACCATGATCTCCATCATCGTGTCTTCATGAAGTTGTCACGCCAATGATTACTTCTACTTCTATGGCTAACGCGTTTAGCAATAAAGTAAAGTAATTTACATGATGCTACTCAATGACACACATGTCATACAAAAATAAAGACAACTCCTATGGCTCTGCCGGTTGTCATACTCATCGACATGCAAGTCGTGATTCCTATTACAAGAACATGATCATCTCATACATCACATATACCATTCATCACATCCTTTGGCCATATCACATCACAAAGCACTTGCTGCAAAAACAAGTTAGACGCCCTCTAATTGTTGTTGCATGTTTTACGATGGCTGTTATAGGTTTCTAGCAAGAACGGTTCTTACCTACGTAAAACCACAACGTGATATGCCAATTTATATTTACCCTTCATAAGGACCCTTTTCACCGAATCCGCTCCAACTAAAGTGGGAGAGACAGACACCCGCTAGCCACCTTATGCAACTAGTGCATGTCAGTCGGTGGAACCTGTCTCACGTAAGCGTACGTGTAAGGTCGGTCCGGGCCGCTTCATCCCACGATGCCGCCGAAGCAAGATAAGACTAGTAGTGGCAAGAAAATTGACAACATCTACGCCCACAATTGCTTTGTGTTCTACTCGTGCATAGTAACTACGCATAGACCTAGCTCATGATGCCACTGTTAGGGAACGTAACAGAAATCAAAAAAATTCTATGCATCACCAAGATCAATTTATGGAGTTATCTAGCAATGAGGGGAAAAGGAGTGCATCTACATACCCTTGTAGATCGCGAGCTGAAGCGTTCAAGAGAACGGGGTTGATGGAGTCGTACTCGTCGTGATCCAAATCACCGATGACCGAGCGCCGAACGGACGGCACCTCCGCGTTCAACACACGTATGGTTGGGAAGACGTCTCCTCCTTCTTGATCCAGCAAGGGCGAAGGAGAGGTTGATGGAGATCCAAAGAAGACTGACGGCGTGGTGGTGGATGCAGTGGGATCTCGGCAGGGCTTCGCCAAGCTCTACGGAGGGGAGGAGGTGTTGGAGAGGGAGAGGGAGGCACCAGGGGCTAGGGTGCGGCTGCCCTCCCTCCCCCCACTATATATAGGCCCCTTGGGGGGGGGGGAAGCCCTAGGAGATCTGATCTCCAGGGGGGCGGCGACCAAGGGGGTGGCTTGCCCCCCAAGCCAAGGGGGCGCCCCCACCCTAGGGTTTCCTGCCCTAGGCGCAGGGGGAGGCCCAAGGGGGGAGCACCAGCCCACCAGGGGCTGGTTCCCCTCCCCACTTCAGCCCATGGGGCCCTCCGGGATAGGTGGCCCCACCCGGTGGACCCCCGGGACCCTTCCGGTGGTCCCGGTACAATACCGGTGACCCCCGAAACTTTCCCGATGATCGAGACTTGACTTCCTATATATAAATCTTTACCTCCGGATCATTCTGGAACTCCTCGTGAAGTCCGGGATCTCATCCGGGACTCCGAACAACTTTCGGGTTACTGCATACTAATATCTCTACAACCCTAGCGTCACCGAACCTTAAGTGTGTAGACCCTACGGGTTCGGGAGACACGCAGACATGACCGAGACGACTCTCCGGCCAATAACCAATAGCGGGATCTGGATACCCATGTTGGATCCCACATGCTCCTCGATGATCTCATCGGATGAACCACGATGTCGAGGATTCAATCAATCCCGTATACAATTCCCTTTGTCAATCGGTACGTTACTTGCCCGAGATTCGATCGTCGGTATCCCAATACCTCGTTCAATCTCGTTACCGGCAAGTCACTTTACTCATACCGTAATGCATGATCCCATGATCAACCACTTGGTCACATTGAGCTCATTATGATGATGCATTACCGAGTGGGCCCAGAGATACCTCTCCGTCATACGGAGTGACAAATCCCAGTCTCGATTCGTGCAACCCAACAGACACTTTCGGAGATACCCGTAGTGCACCTTTATAGCCACCCAGTCACGTTGTGACGTTTGGCACACCCAAAGCACTCCTACGGTATCCGGGAGTTGCACAATCTCATGGTCTAAGGAAATGATACTTGACATTTGGAAAAGCTCTAGCAAACGAACTACACGATCTTGTGCAAACACATGGTCTTGATAACCCGGCACAGGTAGGATTGGGTCTTGTCCATCACATCATTCTCCTAATGATGTGATCCCGTTATCAATGACATCCAATGTCCATAGTCAGGAAACCATGACTATCTGTTGATCAACGAGCTAGTCAACTAGAGGCTCACTAGGGACATGTTGTGGTCTATGTATTTTCACATGCATTACGATTTCCGGATAACACAATTATAGCATGAATAATAGACAATTATCATGAATAAAGAAATATAATAATAACCATTTTATTATTGCCTCTAGGGCATATTTCCAACAAGGGTGGCCTTCAGGATACAAAGGTTCCTGAGTCATTTTACCAGTTCTAGTAGCCACTCTAACAACATAGTCATTATTCTTACTATTCAATTCATTGAGCAAATCATTCTGATCTTTAAGTACTTGTTCTACTTGAGTGGTAACCATAGAAGCATGTTTACTAGTGAGTTTAAGTTCACCTTTAGCATTAGCCATTTAATTACTCAAGTGTTCAAGCATATAAGAATTGTGTTTTAATTCTCTACTAAAATAAGCATTGAAGTTTTCTTGTTTAACAATAAAATTGTCAAACTCATCTAAGCGCTGTCTAGCAGACTTATAACGAGGAATATCACCTTCATCAAATCTATAGAGAGAATTTACCTTTACTACCTGCGTCGGGTTATCAAGACCATGTGTTTCTTCAATAGATAATGGATTAGGATCATATGTTTCTTCGACAGGCGGTAAATCAGGACCATGTATTTCTTCAATAGGAGGTAAATTCTTAACATCTTCAGCTTTAATACCCTTCTCTTTCATAGATTTCTTTGCCTCTTGCATATCTTCAGGACTGAGAAATAGAACACCTCTCTTCTTCGGAGTTGGTTTAGGAATAGGCTCAGGAGTTGGCTCGGGAAGTGTCCAATTATTTTCATTGGTCAACATATTATTCAATAGAATTTCAGCTTCATCCGGTGTTCTTTCCCTGAAAACGGAACCAGCACAACTATCCAGGTAATCTCTGGAAGCATCGGTTAGTCCATTATAAAAGATATCAAGTATTTCATTTTTCTTAAGAGGATGATCAGGCAAAGCATTAAGTAATTGGAGAAGCCTCCCCCAAGCTTGTGGGAGACTCTCTTCTTCAATTTGCACAAAATTATATATTTCCCTTAAAGCAGTTTGTTTCTTATGAGCAGGGAAATATTTAGTGGAGAAGTAATAAATCATATCCTGGGGACTACGCACACAACCAGGATCAAGAGAGTTGAACCATATCTTAGCATCACCCTTTAATGAGAACGGAAATATTTTAAGGATATAAAAGTAGCGAGTTCTCTCATCATTAGTGAACAGGGTGGCTATATCATTTAATTTAGTAAGATGTGCCACAACAGTTTCAAATTCATAACCATAGAAATGATCAGATTCAACCAAAGTAATTATCTCAGGATCAACAGACAATTCATAATCCTTATCAAGAATACGTATAGGTGAAGTAGCAAAAGCGAGGCTGTGTTTCATTCTAGCATTAAGAGATTGCTGCTTCCATTTAGCTAATAACTTCTTAAGATCATATCTATCATTGCAAGCTAAAATAGCTCTAGCAGCTTCTTCATCCATAACATAACCCTCAGGAACAATAGGTAATTCATATTTATTAGGGGGAGAGTCTTCATCATCACTATCATCGATATTATCAGTTTCAATAATTTCATTCTCTCCAGCCCTAGCAAGTTGTTCATCAAGAAATTCACCAAGTGGCACAGTAGTATTAAGCATAGAAGTAGTTTCATCGTAAGTATCATGCATAGCAGAAGTGGCGTCATCAATAACATGTGACGTATCAGAATGAATAGCAGAAGTAGGTTTAGGTGTCGCAAGCTTACTTAAAATAGAAGGTGAATCAAGTGCAGAGCTAGATGGCAGTTCCTTACCTCCCCTCGTAGTTGAGGGATAGATTTTTGTTTTTGCGTCTTTCAAGTTCTTCATAGTGACCAGCAAATATAAATCCCAAGTGACTCAAGGAATAGAGCTATGCTCCCCGGCAACGGCGCCAGAAAATAGTCTTAGTAACCCACAAGTATAGGGGATCACAACAGTTTTCAAGGGTAGAGTAGTCAAACCAAATTTAATGATTCGACACAAGGGGGCCAAAGAATATTCTCAAGTATTAGCAGTTGAGTTGTCAATTCAACCACACCTGGATAACTTAGTATCTGCAGCAAAGTATTTAGTAGCAAAGTAATATGGAAGTAACGGTAACGATAGCAAAAGTAATATTTTTGGGTTTTGTAGTGATTGTAATAGTAGCAACGGAAAAGTAAGTAAGCGAAGAACAATATATGAAAAGCTCGTAGGCATTGGATCGGTGATGGAGAATTATGCCGCATGAGGTTCATCATGTAACAATCATAACATAGGGTGACACAGAACTAGCTCCAATTCATCAATGTAATGTAGGCATGTATTTCGAATATAGTCATATGTGCTTATGGAAAAGAACTTGCATGCCATCTTTTGTCCTACCCACCCGTGGCAGTGGGGTCCTAACGAAAACTAAGGGATATTGAGGCCTCCTTTTAATAGAGTACCGGACCAAAGCATTAACACATAGTGAATACATGAACTCCTGAAACTAAGGTCATCACTGGGAGTGGTCCCGATTATTGTCACTTCAGGTGGTTCTTGCGGATCATAACACATAGTAGGTGACTATAGACTTGCAAGATAGGATCAAGAACTCACATATATTCATGAAAACATAATAGGTTCAGATCTGAAATCATGGCACTCGGGCCCTAGTGACAAGCATTAAGCATAGCAAAGTTATAGCAACATCAATCTCAGAACATAGTGGATACTAGGGATCAAACCCTAACAAAACTAACTTGATTACATGATAAATCTCATCCAACCCATCACCGTCCAGCAAGCCTACGATGGAATTACTCACGCATGGCGGTGAGCATCATGAGATTGGTGATGGAGGATGGTTGATGATGATGACGACGACGGATTCCCCTCTCCGGAGCCCCGAACAGACTCTAGATCAGCCCTCCTGAGAGGTTTTAGGGCTTGGCGGCGGCTCCATATCGTAAAACACGATGAATCCTTCTCTCTGATTTTTTTCTCCCCAAACACGAATATATGGAGTTGGAGTTGAGGTCGGTGGAGCGTCAGGGGGCCCATGAGGCAGGGGGGCGCGCCCAGGGGGGGGCAGGCGCGCCCCCACCCTCCTGGACAGGTGGAGGCCCCCTGACGTGGATTCTTCTTCCAGTATTTTTTTTATATTTTCCAAAAATAAGTTCTGTGGAGTTTCAGGTCATTCCGAGAACATTTGTTTCTGCACATAAATAACACCATGGAAAGTCTGCTGAAAACAGTGTCAGTCTGGGTTAGTTCCATTCAAATCATGCAAGTTAGAGTCCAAAACAAGGTCAAAAGTGTTTGGATTAGTAGATACAACGGAGACGTATCAATCTTTCCCTGCAGTTGTGCACTCAATATTACTGCATGGCAGGTGGAGCCGGATGAAGGATGTCCCACATGTCGGCGAAACGAAGTTGAATTGTTTCTGGCATTGCTATCAATCCTTCAGGATTTGTTTATATGTACGCATAATTTTAATGAAATTGTACTGTGATGCTATGAAAGTTTCAAATTTGGTTCCCGCATGAAAAAAAAGGTTTCAACTTAGGATTGATGTGTCCTCTTGCCTCAAGATTATCTCGTTACAACATTCCATCAAATACAAATGAAACTACCATGGATGCTAATGCATCTCAATGGTTCGCAGAGCAACACCAATATTCAGATCACAACTGAAGACAAAGTTGTGAGAAGGTGTACAAATAAAGAAAAATATATAATTGATCAATGTTGTTTGTAGGCATGGCTCCATTTCCTGGGCACAGTGTTCATTGCTTGGCAGCTAGTTTCACCCAGCTCTGTAGCCAAAAAAGAGGTGTATGGAGGACACCACAATCCGATAATTTTGTGCAGCTCCACTAAAACCAAGCGGACCATCCCTGTTTGCAAAGATATCCAGTCAGTGTGATTACAATAATAATGGAACTAGATGATGAAACATAACACACACAAATAGAAGCCGATCACCTCTACGATCTCTCTTTAGGACTAACTACTTGTTGGAGAAGATTAGGCACGGAGTTGGATGAGGAGGATAGAAAAACCAATCTCCCTTTCTGCAGTCCCACAGAAATGTAAAAACATTGCCCATGTGACATTTTGGCGGAACTGCACAAAACACTCTTAAGAAAAAAGTGATTTGTGCAGTTCACCAAAAGGTCGCAATAGCAACGAGGTGAAAATGGATAGCCCTGTTTGCAAAAGGAGGTAGAAAGGAAACAATTACTGCCCAATAACACGAGTTGAAGACACATAGGCCGACAAAAAAGAAGTATATTCCATGTAATAACGGAAATATAGCGGCATGGTGGTTTACCAAAAATGGTTTGAGGACGAGATTGCAAGATGGAAAGTACACCGGCCGAGATATGTTTTAAGCAAACAACTAAAGAAGATCCACATGAAGCAACGCGGGAAGATGGGCAGTGGAACAAGGCCGGAGGAAGCTGTACCTGAGGGTCGTCGGGATGTTACTAGGAGGGCGCCGGCGGCAGGGATCTTCCCATACTGCGGTAGCGAGAAGTGGCGAAGGCCCTACCACGCCGGAGTTTGGTCAAAGAGAACGGCGGGCACCGCAGATCGGGACGTGCTGCCTCAATGCCGTCGAACGGAGAAACGATGCACATCCTCCCTTTCCGCCGGCGGACGGGATGTGGCCGGATCACTAACCAACAGTGAGAGAGAGAGGCCACCGCCGCCTTGTGTGAGATGGTGTGACGAGAGACAAACCCTGGCAGGCAGGCTCCGTTCTATATAGTGGAGCAGATTTTTCCATTTTCCCCATGGCAATCATTTTATTTAATACTAATGCGTCAAGTAGAAATTTGTTCCGTCTAGGCGTGGTACCCGACCCTCCTTCGAGTAAACAACCGCTACACGCGTCAAATTATCACATGGGCTGACTTTTCGTACAGGAATGAACTCCACCGTGTACCCGCGCGGGTGTGGCCGGGAACGAGACGTGAGTATGTGTGCCCTGCGTGCACCTCTTCTTTAGGTGCAGGTACGTACATGGGTGGGTGTGAGATAGATGTTTTGTGTGAAACAGAGGCAATGTGTGGATGATATCTCAAACAAAAAAAACGTAAGGTATGCAATGTGTGTGAAATGGAGTCATGGATGTGAGATATCAATAGAATCGAAAACAGGGATGAAGTGTGTGGCTGCGCAATCGATAAAGAGTGCCATCGAATTTGTGTTTGCCCACATCAAAGATACAGGGCGGCCGGCCTACTGGAATTTGAGAGGGCAGAGGTGCAGTTTTTCTCTGTGGCATGGATACCTACCTACAACGTTCGACTATCGGTGTGTGTGGGCGAGGGGGGGGGGCAGCGACCGATTGACTAGTATATGTGTGGCGAAGGAGAGGGACCTAGCTATGAATTGAGGGAGATCGACCGGCATCCATGGATATGTGTAGTAGAGGAATAAGGTTGGGAGAAAGACAAAGGTAGAGCGTCAGAGGGTTGGTGGTGGAGTGGCGTCTTACAAATGGTGGGAGAGGCCTGCTAGACGAACGGAGGGTACGAGTGCAATATCAATAAGAGAGGGCGGGGGATGTCTGTCTGTCTATGCACGTGCGTGTGAGAGACGGGTCGGGGGGTATGCAAGGATTATGAGGGGAGACGATATGGCTGTGGTAAGCATACGTAACTACATAGGAAGATCAACCATCGTGGGTCCAAGAAAGGGAGAGACATAACTAGTGAGGTAAGTCTATCAGTGCGTGGGGAAAACGAATTATAGTCGACCTGGCTATATGTAGGGAGATCGGTACGTATACATGGATGCATGTGTTAGAAGCAAATAAGGCCCGGAGAGACAGACAGGAGGAGAAGGGTGCGGCTAGGAGGTGGTGCGAGAGGCCTACCATGTCGAGGGGGGAGGAGTGTGCGAGTATGAGATCGATGAAAAGAGGGGCGGGTGTGTGCACCTACGTGGAATCGTATTGGACATAGGGGGGCATGGACGGTGAGAAGAGAAGAGGGGAAGTATGTGTTTGTGGTAGGCACACTTGGCTAGAGAGGTATATCGACCGGTGTGTGCCGGAAAGAAGGAGCCGGGGGGCCTACACGCACCACGGGTGAACGACCTAAAGAGAAATAACGAACATGCGCGATGGAGGGGACGTTGAGGGAGGGTGAGAGGGGGGCAGGAGTGTGCATGCACGATAGAAAGTTAGCGCTAGCTACCTACAAAGAGAAGAGGATCGTGAAGGTGTAAAAGACGAACAAAGATCATAATTCATTATAAAAAAGTGGATACGGATACTTGAAGAAGATATCATAATGTAGAACATTGATTATAATTTGGGCCATTGTGTGGCTTTTGTAGCTCAGGGCTAAATACCTGTCATAATGTAGGGGGCGGGGCACTATACTTTGTGTGATAAACACGGTGTACGTATGGAACATGGTTTAGATTATGAATATATAGTTAGTACATCAAATGTACTATTATTTGGAATCAACATAAAGTGTATTCAAAAAATTGAATTCGAGTTCATACAGTACACATAGTTTATATCTATCTCTATAGTAATCATGTGGTGTGTTCTTAAGGTAATACACGAATGATGGTTGAAGTTGGCAACAATCATGATTGTAGATTCTTATTGAAATAGAGAACGAATTCAAATTTAGTTCGAATTGCAGCGGTAGTATAGACATTTGGAATGCACTAAAATGTTGGTATGAGTACGTTACATGCATTATACAGCCAACGAAAAAATTTAATTGGACATAACATGTTGGTATGAGTAGCTTTGAATAGCATTTGTATAGTAAAACGGAACAAGACTCTCTCTTTGTGTGGTGTGACTAGTTTTATTTTTTTTCGTTTTTTTCGTTGAGGGAAGTGCGAATTGATTTGGTACGTACAAGTACAATATTACACGTTAGGCTTGTCCCTAAAATTTAACACGCGCCTTATTATATCCCGAAAATTCAGATATCGTGCTCCCAAAACTGGCGCCTTCACAACCCGCACCTTGCTATCCCGAAATTACAACGTGCGCGAAAACTCCCTCCAGCTGCCAAATCCCGACACGTGAAATCCCCCTTCTAACCCGGAGCCGAAAGGCCGCTAGATCAAATCCGAGGGGGTACAATTGTAACACACCCTACAAAATGGACAATCGCGTCCCTAAGTCATGGTTCGGCCCTCCCATCACCTTCTTTTCACCATTCGAAATCCCAGGCCGCCATAACCTCTCCGCTCCAGCCGTGAAACCCCACCCTCCTCCATCCGCCACCTCACCACTGCCCAGCCGGAGCCTCTTCCCCGACGACGTCGTCCACCGCAATAGCTCGACGTCCCTCATCCACCCCCCTAGGATGAGGATCCGTCGTCCATCTCGTCGTCCCGCCGGTTCAGCCACCCCGTCCTCCACTTCCAAGGAGCTGCTCCGACGATCGCCTCGTCTATCACGGCTGCTCCATCCCCACAGCACCGCCTTAACCCAATCCACCGGAACCGCATCATCCTCACCGAATCCTCGGATGAAGCCGAGGCCTAATCGGCGCCACCAAAGAGGTTGTACACTCATTGCATCACACCTTCTCCATAACTCGACCTCCCTGCGCCAACGGTGCTCCATCCCGCACCCCCATGGAGCGGCTACCTCGAAGGCGGCACCGCGGGCGACATCTCCACGGCGGCTCTCCCCCAGTGTGAGGCCCATTTGGCGGCGGCGTCCATACCATCCGGATCTGCTGCTGCTGCTCTGGCTCTCGTTCGCTCGCGCTGCTGCTGCTGCTCCGACTCTCGCTCGCGCTCCTGCTGATGCTCCCCCCTCGCTCGTGCTGCTGCTCTGCTTCGATTTATCTATACTTCAGTCCACTGAATCGACTTTTGGGTCAGCCGATTTTGAGGGGGTGGGGGGGGCTCGCCGGAGTTAAGGAAGAACCACCCGCAGCGGGGAGGGGGGTTTCACCAAGAGGTACCCCACTATCTATCTTAGGGTTCAGGGTGGGGGCGGTGGTCACCGGTGTTGGGGGCGCGGTGGTGGGGCGGTGGCGTGGGGACCGCCGGAGAAAAAGCTCGGCGCGGGGGGCAGGGGGGCTAGAGGGCTAGCCGGGGCTGCGGCGGACCGGCAGTGGGGAGTTGTTTCAGGGCGGCGGACCGGCGGTGGGGAGTTTTATCGGGGCGGCGAGGCGGCGCGGGGGCCGGCGACGAGGCTGGTGGTGGTTGGCGGCTCAGGGGGGGTGCAGGTTGAAGATGAACTCCAGGCCCTCCCTAAACTACATGTCAAGTGCCTCTCTGCTACCATTGCGTTCAGTTTCGACAGTAACGTTCAGATTCCACATGAAATTTCAGTTTCGACAGTTAAGTTCAGAGTCGACAGTTTTTGCCTCATCTGTTGTAGTGAGGTGGTTTTTGGTGATGTAAATTTTACATCTATTTTACATCATCTATTACAGATGCTACTAGAATCCTACTTGAGATTAACGATGTTTGTCTTGTGCTGCTTCAGCCTTGACGTCTTATGGCTCACCGGAGCTGCTCCAATGACAGAACGATCCATCACAACAGAGCAGTGCCCTGGACGCCGTCTACAGATTCCTCAGATCTTCGTCCACACCTCCGTCAGGCACCTCTGCCTCAACTTCTTCAGCAACCAACCAATGATGCTGAGGTCGACACGGCTACGGCAAAGAGGTTGTACACTTGTTGCATCACTTATTACTCTACATTCATGCCGATCCATTAGGGCAACGGAAAAACATAGCAATAGGAAATTTTCCTATGGCACTCTACTATTCAATTATTCATGCATTTTGTTGAAAGGAATGGAGAAAAACATCCACCTGGACCTACTTTTCAAAATCCTATGCATGAAAACAAGACCAAGTGCATTAGTGGCAGAATAACATTCTAACTGTACACGCTTTTGCATGGTTTCACTTTATTTTGGCCATGTTTCTTTGCATTCCTCTGCTCTTCAAATTCCTGTGAACCAAACACCCAAGTTGACAGAAATCATGTGTTTACAAATGCTCTGTTTACCATGTGCATTCCTATCCTATTCCGGTATTTTTCCTATCCCTGCGTTTTTAGAATCATGCAAGCCAAATGAGCCCTTACAGAATTACTTGATTCTGGTGTAGGTGTCGAAGGAAAAGTTGTGTGGTTTGTCCTGCTCCTACCGCGATGTCGTCCACCTCACCTGAGCTGCTCCATCGATAAAAGCATCGACCAAACCAGACATCACGACTCCTGGCCATATTTCGCCGCCTTAGATCTCCTTCCCTGCCGCCGGCACCCACCGCAACGGCATCACCATCATCGACTCAGCAGATGAACCTGAGTGTACACGGGTCCACAAGAGAGGTGGCACTCTTTTGTTTCTGCTTATGTTATGCATTGCTTAAAATTACCTGCTACTTTATCGTCCTGTTCACCTCTTAGACTCCAAGTCAGGTCCAAATTAATGTTCAAACTTGAGTTCTAAATTACTTGTGTGGCACATATCGAGGCAGCAATGAATAGTATCTACATCTAATATCTGGTTCACCTAGGGTATGCCTATGTTGTTCATCTTGGGTGGGAAACAAATAGTAAAGCAATCATCATCTGTCTTTTATTAAATTAAAGCAATCATCAGCCTGCTATCATTATTTTTGGATCCATCCACTGGTTGTTACCATCACTCTAGATTTCTGCATGCTCTCCTTACATAATCTCACCATATTCTTTTCGTATGCATGTCAGATATTGTACACAACCATGTTGAACATGTAGAGAAAAAGAGAAGAGTTTTGCGCGGCAATACAATGTCATGCAAACATCGCTCCATGATGTGTTCAATGGCAAACCCTCCCCCCTCTCTACTGATTGTAATCCAGAGGAAGATATCTGTTCTGAGGTGGATTCAGACGCAGCTGACCACTCCTATTTACCCCCCCCCCAAGGTGTTTTCTCTACCTTGGCATGATGATGTTAGTCATATCATGCATATGTTGCCTTGCACTGCCTACTTTTGACTGTCATATGCTTAGTTTAGACATGTTCTATAATGCCACATGTTTAGTTTCTATATCATATATGGGAATTATGCAGTCTCATGTCTTTTAGCCAGCCATAATACATGTGAAATGTGCAATGCCATCCTGTTTAACCAGGCATCATATATTTGAATGATATCTTGCCCATCCTTTTCTTCATTACATTTCCATTTGTCGACAATGTTTGTAAATTAAACTACTCTTCCCATGAATCAGCCATTTGGGTGGGAGATGGTAAAATCTGGAGTGAAAACAAGGCCTTCAGAGCAGACAGTGCTACCCGTCAAAGCAGATCTCTTGTTGGGTCCTGATAGCTCTTCAGAGATGGATTCAGAGACAGATGACCAGTCCTATTCCCCCACCGAGGTGTATGCTCTAACTTGGCATGGTTATACTGCTCATATCATGCATATGGTGTCTTGCATTGCATAGTTTAGACATCATATACACAATATTCAACACCATGTTCTTAGTTCAGACATCATATCGAATGCCCTCTGTTTAGCATATAAATCACATATGTGAATTAAATCATGCGATCCTGATTACTTAGATAACATGTATGCGAATTATGTCATGCAATACTGTTTAGTTATTCATCATATCTTTGAATTATGTTATGCTATGCTATCCAGTTTAGATAGACATCATATATGTGAAATTATGTCATGCTATCCGTTTTAGTTAAACAATATACATGTCAACAACTTCATGCCCTCTTTTTCCACACTATCTATTGCATCATCTCTCTCATACAATGTCTGTACATTCAACTATGTTTCCTGTTTATCAGCCATTTGAATTGGAGCGGGTGATGCCAGTATCTAGCGGAGTAAAAACATGGTCTTCAAATAAAACAGTGCTACCTCTTGGTGGAGATAGCACCTCGGTTGTACATGCATGAGAACCAGCCCTACCACACATAACCAGACTCTCGCAGATTGTACCCCTACTGCGATGGTCAGAGAAGCAGCTTCACCCAATCTAACCCCAACCCCAGCAGATAGTAACCCAGTTCTGTTGACACAACACCATCTCCACCACAGAGCTTCCAAACAAGAGCAGTTAGTAAGGCAGCTCCATTGCCCAAAGGGCCAGTACTACCACGACGAACCCCAACTCCACTAGTTAGTAAGCCTATTCCTGTGGAGGAAGCACAACTAGCCAGTCATAGTTTAGCATCTATCGCATTTGATGTTAAATCCTATGTGCGTAGCTTCCCATCTTGGAAATATTATACTGAAGATGAAGGAAAATGCCAGTTGCAGGTGTTTTTCCAGGAGTTATGTGTAAGTAATGTTATTCATGACAATTACTTTGCTTTGTCCCATACATTCTACCTCCATGATGGTTATAATACAGCAAATTTTCCCATTTTTCTCTATAGAGAAGGACCGATTTGGAAACTCAGGATGAGGTAACCTGTGCTCTATCTTCAAGAATGCTTGGTGGCAGTATCTGAATTACCCGAAGAAAACGTACTTCACTGGCAAAGAAACTGATCAAATTCCCTTACGTTCTCCTGAGACACATTTACTGGACGATGACTGGGAACACCTTGTTCTGTACTGGTCCCGAACCAAGAATGTGGTAAGGTCTATGAGATCATTTTTTAAGTACCGTATTCTTGTGTCTTACTATAGTCTGTTCATTTAGAACAAGTTCTTAAACCTGAAGAACAACTGTTCTAATTTAAGATTCCATTGCTATCGTGCATACTGCTTTGCTCTTGTATCACTGTATTTACGCATACAAACTTATTTTTAAATTGAAGGATCCAGTCGAAACTCCAATGGCGCAACAGGTATGTTCACGCATGTTTCTTTAACAGGTTTGCTCTTATCAATAGCTCTGTTGACTTCAATTTCAATTATGTATACAGTTGACTTCTCATATCATGCACATTACTAGCATCACAACAGAGCCAATAGTGTTGTTGTACATGTAGACCCGTGGTACCCATCTGAAATATTGTTGTGCCGTGTAGTTTCCCACTCTTTGTATTCTTTCACTGCTGCTTTGTCTTGAAATGATATGATTTGAACCGTGTCTCTATTTTGATTTGGCAAGACAATGCAGTGACCATAGGACATAGATATATGTTTGTTTGATGCTTTTATTATGTACTAGTACTTGGCAATAGAAGATTTGGTAGTTTAATCCTGTCCACCTTACTAATGAACTGGTTCACCAAAATAAGTTTCATATACTAGTACATGCTAAACCTGTTATGTGTCTGCTTGTTTCTTCTTTTAGAATGCTGATAGAATATTGGGGAAGAGTTCCTTATTAAGCAATGTTAAAGGAAGTAATGCAGATAAGGTTCAGGATAGTGAGATATCCTTGCTGGTCTCCAACAAAGCTGATAAAACAGCTAAGGAAGACTATCTTGAAGACAGTGAGACAACCCCAAAGTCCTGTCTTGGTTTAGTGTTCGAGTTACTGGCCACTACCTCTTGCACAAGCTATTCAAACTCACTGTCTGAATCAGTTCGGTTTCTTGAGTCTCAACTACAAGATGAAAGACATCGATCAACTGTGATGCGACAAGAAGCGGAAGGACTGCGGAAGTCCCTGGAGCATTCAGGTGCATACTTTATGGTGCAAATGCAGGAGTTGGCGGATTTTAGCGCCAAACAGGACAAAGCTAATAAGCTTGCTAAGCTTATTGCCAGCATGGTGGATACCCAGAATAATATTTCTTGAGCTCTTCTGAAGTTGTTTCAGTTATGCTCTTGTTTTACTGCCACGTTTATTTGCACTTGTGGCCAATTTTGACGGCCAATGTATGTAATATGCTGCTTTGTTCCCTATATTTGCGCTGGTGGCAAACTTTGATGCCCAGTGGATGTAATATGTGTAATAGCTGTAATAGTCTCGTGTTAGTTGCTTGCTTATTTATTTCCTTATTGTCTTGTTACTTGTTTGCTTGTAGTCACTGCAGTTCTTTTTCCGCGTTTTTCTAGTGGCCACAATAACCTATTTTCGGTAACTAGGCCACAATAATCATGGCAACACACGGGCTGTTGTAACCATGGGCCTCCCGCGGGCTGTAGGATCCATGGGCCTTCTACGGGCCGTAGGATCCATGGGCCTTCTACGGGCCATAGGATCCATGGGCCTTCTACGGGCCGTAGGACCCATGGACTTTCTACGGGCCTTATGATCCATGGGCCTTCTATGGGTCGTACGGTCCATTGGTCTTCTACGGGCCGTAGGATCCATGGGCCTTCTACGGGGCATATAATCATTTCGCCAAACATGGGCCGTACTATTCGTGGACCATAATGGGCCGTTAATAGGCCGTATTTGAGAACGCTATGAAAACAGCCCAATGGGTTAACGGGCCACAAACGGGCCCAATGTAACCACTGGCTGAATTTGGCCCACAAACGGAACAGGCCAGTAACGGACCATAACTAACCGAATTCTAGAAATGAGCCCAAGAATAAATGGGCCCATAGAAGGCCGAAAGTTAACACGGGCTGGAAACGGCCGACGGAATAATGGGTCGTTAATACTATAAAGTGATACATTGTTCATTATGTGCCACGTGTTTCTCTGGCCAATGAGAATTTTACACGTGGAAAATCCCCATCTGTCCGGGCTGTTAACGGGTTATTGGATCCGAATTCGGACCTGATAGCTTAACGGCGACCAGTTACGGTGGATGCCACGTGTCGGTCACCCTTGACGAAAACACTTCTATGACGCGTGATTTATTGTCATGGAAGTGGACACTTGCGTGATGATAATTTTGGTAATGTCATGAAACACTTCTACGACAGCACATGTATGACTATCTTGATTCTGTCATAAAATCGTCATGGATGTACATGCATGACAGAAAACGTGGCCTACTGTGACAAACATGTATCATCACGGAAGTGTATTTTTTTGGTAGTGTACAGTGGCCGAGTTGTTACCCGCGCCAATGGCCCGGCCCAATCAGGCACTCTTGTGTGCACAACTCGTCGCTTAATGCTTCCTATAGGAGGTCTCCTATTCTCTGTAAAGAAAAAGAGCTAGCCAAAGCATTTCTCGTAAAATACAAGAGCCTAAAGCAAACTCGGCGGCTTACATGGAAAGAGCCTCAAAACAAGAAATGGAAACACTTTAAATCCCCCAGCTGATTTTGTCAATGCGTCCGCTGAGCACATGGTCGTCAAATGTGGGTTGATCTTCATCCTCCAAAAAAATAACAGCAGTATCCTCTCCCTCATGTGAGTATCAACCTTATCCCCATCTCTCTTGCTCTCTCTCTCTCTCTCTCTCTCCACCTCCCATGGACGACTGCTACGAGCACGACGACCACCCAATCAGTAGATGTGGCAATTGGGATAGGTGGATTGCAACGTCGATGATGTTTCCGGAACATAACCAATGTTGCAATGCGTGGGGCAGGGATCTGCTTGATGGATTGCAGCGTCGATGATGTTCCTAAAAATATGGTCAATATTGCAATGCGGGAGGCGAGTGGACTGCATGAATTGCAATGTCGTTGTTTATGTTTCTGAAACAAAAGCCTTGTTTCAAAGCCAAAAAAGAAAAATGATTTGGCGGGGACCGCAGTAAGTCATGTGTTGCAAAGCTTCAAGCGCAACACGAGCTTTGTTGCAAAGGCCGCTCCTCGCCTGGAGATATCGGACGACTGTTCGGGGATCTCGGACGGCTGTTCAGGGCTCCATCCAACGGCGGCGAAGGGGTTCGCTCTTTTCAGATTATCAGTCGACCAACATGTAGCGCTCCCCAACAACAAAAGGCCTCTCATCTCTGCGTTTCGCGAGCAAACAAAAAATGCCCAAGCCTCGCCTGGATGGGCCACTCCATTATCCAACTACCAGTGACTTGGCTGAGATTTAGTTAATCCCTAATTCGGTCTAACAAAATTTAATTATTAACTGATTGGAAATTTGAACCAAGAAATGGATTAGAAAGTAGTAAAACCTTCATTTTTTCTATACCATTTAAAAATTGGACATTGAACGAAGCCATTTAACACTAAGGAGATGACAAATACAAACACTGTTGGTTATTGGATATCATCTTCACTCATGTACTATCCAGAAAATTACATGGTTGAGCTTAATCAGAATGTACAAATATGAAAACAAAACCATTTCCTCTTTCTTTGTTCCATAATATTTCATACTTTAATATTCTACGTTTCTTGCTAAATGAATTAGTGCTCCTTTTTTTACTAATTATTTGCAACATCACATGCACTTCTCATTTATTCTAGACTCTTTCATATTTTAGTTTCCCCGTGTTTTTTTGCTTCTAAAAGAATTGCCATTCACTTTAGTTTTTTTACAGCACCTTTATAAATTTCATTTGTCTTCGAAAATGCAATAGTAGCTACTCAAAAGTGCAACATGAGATACCTAAAGACAATTGTGTTGGACATATATATATTTCACATGAGTCATATTTTGTGGCTATAATTTGAATTTTTGTGGGATGAACTACGTAAATATCAACATCTATGTCATGCACATGTGACTCCAAACTTACATATTTACCTTTCCTAAATGATATGCTGATATTCATTTATACTTTGGTTATCTAAGCTCCTACATGCATTGCATGCAGTGGCAGAGACAGGGATGGCCAGGGCCCTCCTCATGGGCATGATTTTGCTTGTATTATGGCCATGAACAGTGAAAATTAGTCTAATCTTCCTCCACTGGCCCCCTCAACACGAGATTTTAGGGAATCCTGCCTCCCCCACTGATTGCATCCGTATATATACCTTACTAGTTGGGCTTTAGACATCTCTAGTCGATCCTTTAAAAGTCGTTAGAGGAATAAAAAATTGGTTTTGAGGGGTTAAACCCCATCTAGTCGATCCCTATCCCCTTCGGAGGAGTAAAAGTATCGGCCGCTCTCCCCTTTATATTTACCCCTTATCAGTCGTGATGAGTATAAATTTTTTGCCTCTATTCTTGCCCACCGCTCGGCTGCATCCACTCCAGTGCCAGCCTCCTTGCTTCTGCCAACCATCACATGCCACCAATGACACCCCGCAGCACCGTTGACCTCCACCACCAAATTCTGACGAGATTGTGATAGGATTTCGATGATCTTTTTCCCTTTATTTTTTGTCTTTCCATCGTCTCCAGTCGCGGCGGTGCTCCTTCTATCATACCCAGTCACGAGGAAAGGTGCACCCAGTCACCATCGTGATTCCAATGAATGCTTGCATTTTGGACCACACTATCGCGCCACTAGGAGAAGGATGGACGGAAGAACCCATTAAACGCAAAGTCGTTTCTCATGGAGGAAGAATTTCCCCTACTTTCTCGACTATTTTTCACACACTTGCGTCGCTCGGGGTGAGATTGTATCAAATTACTTTTGCGAAGCATCTATCCTAGGTCCTAGTTAGCTCATGGATATCATCTAATGACGAGAAGTCATCGTTCGCCGCGGGAAAGGATGAAGAAGGAAGAAGGGGGAGAGGCTTACCTAAAAAGGCTTTCGTCCTGCTTTATAGGTAAAGCAAACATCCCAAGGTAAACATCCAACAAGGTTCACACACACACACACACACACACACACACACACACAAGTTCATGTTGGGGAACATAGTATTTCAAAATTTTCCTACCATCATGCAAGCTCTATCTAGGAGAAGCATAGCAACGAGCGGGGACAGTGTGTCCACGTACCCTCGTAGACCGAAAGTGGAAGCGTTTAGTAACGCGGTTGATGTAGTCGAGCGTCTTCGCGATCCAACCGATCCAAGTACCGAACGCACGGCACCTCCGCGATCTACACACGTTCAGCTCGGTGACGTCCCTCGAACTCTTGATCCAGTTGAGGCCGAGGGAGAGTTTCCTCAGCACGACGGCGTGGTGAAGGTGATGATGAAGTTACCGACGCTGGGCTTCGCCTAAGCACTACGACAATATGACTGAGGTGGAAAACTGTGGAGGGGGGCGCCGCACACGGCTTAATATCAACTTGTGTGTCTATGGGGTGCCCCCCTCCCCCGTATATAAAGGAGGGGAGGAGGAGGCCGGCCGGCCCTAAGGGGCGCGCCCAAGGGGGGGAATCCTACTCCAAGTAGGAATCGCCCCCTCCTTTCCTAGTCCAAGTAGGAGAAGAAGGAAGGAGAGGGAGAGGGAGAGAGAAAGAGGGGCCGCACCCCCTCCCCTAGTCCTATTCGAACTCCCCTTGGAGGGGGCGCCACCTCCTGGCTGCTGCCCTCTCTCTCCCCTAAAGCCCACTAAGGCCCATTACTTCCCCGGGGGGTTCCGGTAACCCCTCCGGCACTCCGATTTTATCCGAAACTACCCGTAACACTTCCAGTGTCCGAATAACATGGTCCAATATATCAATCTTTATGTCTCGACCATTTCGAGACTCCTTGTCATGCCCGTGGTCTCATCCAGGACTCCGAACAACCTTCGGCACATCAAATCACATAACTCATAATTCAAATCGTCATCGAATGTTAAGCGTGCGGACCCTACGGGTTCGAGAACTATGTAGACATGACCGAGCCACATCTCCGGTCAATAACCAATAGAGGAACCTGGATGCTCATATTGGCACCTACATATTCTACGAAGATCTTTATCGGACAAACCGCATACGAACATACGTTGTTCCCTTTGTCATTGGTATGTTACTTGCTCGAGATTCGATCGTCGATATCACATACCTAGTTCAATCTCGTTACCGGCAAGTCTCTTTACTCGTTTTGTAATGTATCATCTCATAACTGACTCATTAGTCACATTTCTTGCAAGGCTTATAGTGATGTGCATTACCGAGAGGGCCCAGAGATACCTCTCCGACAATCGGACTGACAAATCCTAATCTCGATCTATGCCAACTCAACAAACACCATCGATGACACCTGTAGATCATATTTATAATCACCCAATTATGTTGTGACGTTTGATAGCACACTAAGTGTTCCTCCGGTATTCGGGAGTTGCATAATCTCATAGTCACAGGAACATGTATAAGTCATGAAGAAAGCAATAGCAATAAACTAAACGATCATAGTGCTAAGCTAACGGATGGGTTTTGTCCATCACATCATTCTCTAATGATGTGATCCCGTTCATCAAATGACAACACATATCTATGGCTAGGAAACTTAACCATCTTTGATTAACGAGCTAGTCTAGTAGAGGCATACTAGGGACACTCTGTTTGTCTATCTACTCACACATGTACTAAGTTTCCGATTCATACAATTCTAGCATGAATAATAAACATTTATCATGATATAAGGAAATATAAATAACAACTTTATTATTGCTTCTAGGGCATATTTCCTTCAGTCTCCCACTTGCACTAGAGTCAATAATCTAGATTACACAGTAATTATTCCAACACCCATGGAGTCCTGGTGCTGATCAGGTTTTTTTCGTGAGAGAGGCTTAGTCAACGGGTCTGCAACATTCATATCCGTATGTATCTTGCAAATCTCCATGTCTCCCTCCTTGACTTGATCGCGGATGGAATTGAAGCGTCTCTTGATGTGCTTGGTTCATTTGTGAAATCTAGATCCCTTTGCCAAGGCAGTTGCACCAGTATTGTCACAAAAGATTTTCATTGGACCAGATGCACTAGGTATGACACCTAGATCGGATATGAACTCATTCATCCAGACTCCTTCATTTGCTGCTTCCGAAGCATCTATGTACACTGCTTCACACGTAGATCCCGCCACGAGGCTCTGCTTGGAACTGCGCCAACTTATAGCTCCACCATTCAATATAAACACATATCCGGTTTGTGACTTAGAGTCATTCGGATCAGTGTCAAAGCTTGCATCGACGTAACCGTTTACGACGAGCTCTTTGTCACCTCCATAAACAAGAAACATATTGATACGTCTCCATCGTATCTACTTTTCCAAATACTTTTGCCCTTGTTTTGGACTCTAACTTGCATGATTTGAATGGAACTAACCCGGACTGACGCTGTTTTCAGCATTATTGCCGTGGTGTTATTTTTGTGCAGAAATAAAAGTTCTCGGGATGACCTAAAACTTCACGGAGAATATTTTTGGAATTAATAAAAAATACTGGCGAAAGAATCAAGGCCAGGGGCCACACCATGCCCACGAGGGTGGGGGCGCGCCTACCCCCTGGGTGCGCCCCCTGCCTCGTGGGCTGTGTCGGTGTCAAAATCGGTGGATCTCGGGTAGGGGGTCCCGAACTGTGCGTCTAAGGCGGATCGTAACAGGAGGCGGGGGACACGATGTTTACCCAGGTTCGGGCCCTCTCGATGGAGGTAATACCCTACTTCCGGCTTGATTGATCTTGATGATATGAGTATTACAAGAGTTGATCTACCGCGAGATCGTAGAGGCTAAACCCTAGAAGCTAGCCTATGGTATGATTGTTGTTGTCCTTTGGACTAAACCCTCCGGTTTATATAGACACCGGAGGGGGCTAGGGTTACACAGAGTCGGTTACAAGGGAGGGGATCTACATATCCGTATTGCCAAGCTTGCCTTCCACGCCAAGGAGAGTCCCATCCGGACACGGGACGGAGTTTTCAATCTTGTATCTTCATAGTCAAACAGTTCGGCCAAAGGATATAGTCTGGCTGTCCGGATACCCCCTAATCCAGGACTCCCTCAGTAGCCCCTGAACCTGGCTTCAATGACGATGACTCCGGCACGCAGATTTATCTTCGGCATTGCAAGGCGGGTTCCTCCTCCGAATACTCCATAGAAGATTTTGAACACAAGGATAGTGTCCGGCTCTGCAAAACAAATTCCACGTACCACCGTAGAGAGAATAATACTTCCACAAATCTAATCTGCTGACACACTCGGTAGCATGACATCACACTATGGCCCGGTCATTATTCGAACCGTTTTCTCAACCAGCCTCGACGCATATCACGAGGCAGTTTCCTTGGCACGTCTTGTCGAACCAGAGATCGTGTCCCCCTTATTACGGAATTCTCATCAACACGGACATGGGTAACCCAATCGTGCCTGTTGGTATGACTCCTTGATTGTAGGCAAGTCCCAAACGGTTACGAGGAGGACACTTGGTATCCGCCCTCTTTATAAAGAGACCAAGGCTTGTCCTTTTTTCCTCTCGAACTCAATCGAATCCTCCCCCCCCCCCCGCCCTGAGTTTCAACACCCGAGGCTTAGGTCACGCGCTTCGGACCTTCAACCATGTCCGGATCCAACCTTCAAGGTCGGTGGATGTCTTCCTCTGTCACCGAGGAAGACGTCAAGAAGCTAAGAGAGGCCGGGTTTCTGACCGGCGAGATCTCGCACAGGCTTCCTGCTCAAGGGCAGGTCATTCCCACTCCCGAACCCGGCGAGAGCGTTGTATTCATCTCTCACTTTCTCCGAGGGCTAGGCCTCGCTCTAGATCCTTTTGTCAGGGGGCTCATGTACTATTACGGGCTGGATTTCCATGACTGGCCCCGGATTCAGTCCTTCATATTTCTTCATTCATCGTCGTATGTGAGGCCTTCCTCCGCGTTACCCCTCACTTCGGCCTGTGGCTCAAGACTTTAAATGTGGAGCCGAAGATGATCGAGGGGCAACACGCAGAGTGTGGAGGTGTCGTACTAAGAAAAAGTGCCGATGCCCCATGGCCAGAGGGTTCCTTCCAGGAGGTGTCCAGCTTATGGCAACGGGAGTGGTTTTATATCACAGCTCCCCGAGGTACCAAGTGGGTGGCCGCCCTTGCTTTTCGCTCAGGCCCCCTGCCACGACTGACGTCATGGATCAACAAGGGGCTAGACTGGGGGCCAGTAAAGGATGTGCTGACATTGCAGAGCCGCATCTGAGATCTCCTCGAGAGAGATGTCAGTCTGGCCACGGTAATGGAAGTCATGTTAGTTCGTCGAGTCCTGCCCTGCAAACGACGACCCCTCCGCATGTGGGAGTTCAACCCGGAAGGACCGCGAGCTATTCAGCACTTCCTCGGCATGACGCTCGAAGAGATGCACAAATTGTTCTTCGGACAACAAATAAGGTGTCCGGACACCACCGAGGACGCGGGTCTGAGCTGCAATCGTCCAGATACCCAAGTAAGTAGTCCCGTAGCCGAACACGTTGTCTTTTTATTTATCACAACATCATTCTGAAAAGTCACTCCTTGACCAGGACTGGATAACAAAGGCGAAGATGATCAGGTGTCCGACCCCCCTTCGTGAGGTCTCACCAGATCCTGTACTTACCAGGATGCTGGAGCTTGCGCCTTATCAAGCGTCCTCAGGGGAAGATAAAGGGGGGAATAAAGAGGCTGAAAGTGGACCTCGCCCACAGTTCATCAAAACCGGGGGAGTTAGCGCCTCCGCGAAGGAGGATAACCGGGGAGAAGAATCTGAAATTCCCTCTCCCCAAGGAAGGAAGAGGACCACCTCTGAAGACCCGAAAACAATGGTTTCCAAACGGGGGAAGAAATCTTTGCCAGAGGGTCCTGCCCCGGGGGGTACCCTTGCCGCACAGTGCCCGCAAGGGGACTGCTATGTCTTGAGCTTGCGTTGGGTTTCCCCGAAGAGAAGAGGATGATGCAGCAGAGTAGCGTAAGTATTTCCCTCAGTTTTTGAGAACCAAGGTATCAATCCAGTAGGAGGCCACGCGCGAGTCCCTCGTACCTACATAAAACAAATAGCTCCTCGCAACCAACGCGAATAGGGCTTGTCAATCCCTTCACGGTCACTTACGATAGTGAGATCTGATAGAGATGATAGATAATATTTTTGGTATTTTTGGTATAAAGATGCAAAGTAAAATAAAAGGCAAAGTAAAGAGCAAAGCAATAATAAAGCGTAGGAAGATTAATATGATGAAAATAGACCCGGGGGCCATAGACTTCACTAGTGGCTTCTCTCAAGAGCATAGGTATTTTACGGCGGGTGAACGAATTACTGTTGAGCAATTGACAAAATTGAGCATAGTTATGAGAGTATCTAGGTATGATCATGTATATAGGCATAACGTCCGAGACAAGTAGACCGACTCCTGCCTGCATCTACTACTATTACTTCACTCATCGACCGCTATCCAAAGATGCATCTAGAGCATTAAGTTAATGAAAACAGAGTAACGCCTTAAGCAAGATGACATGATGTAGAGGAATAAATTCATGCAATATGATAAATACCCCATCTTGTTATCCTTGATGGCAACAATACAATACGTGCCTTGCTGCCCTTACTGTCACTGGGAAAGGACACCGCAAGAGTGAACCCAAAACTAAACACTTCTTCCATTGCAAGAACTACCAATCTAGTTGGCCAAACCAAACGGATAATTCGAAGAGACTTGTAAAGATAACTCAATCATACGTAAAATAATTCAGAAAAGATTCAAATATTGCTCATAGATAATCTTGATCATAAACCCACAATTCATCGGTCTCAACAAACACACCGTAAAAAGAAGATTACATCG
Organism: Aegilops bicornis; assembly: GCA_021605145.1. Classification (NCBI taxonomy): domain Eukaryota; kingdom Viridiplantae; phylum Streptophyta; class Magnoliopsida; order Poales; family Poaceae; genus Aegilops; species Aegilops bicornis. The sequence continues at coordinate 431,942,179 of CM038674.1, read as the reverse complement.
AATAGATCTCCATGAGAGAGGGGGGGGGGGGACATTGTATTGAGATCCAAAAAGAGAGAAGAAGCCATCTAGCTACTAACTATGGACCCGAAGGTCTGAGGTAAACTACTCACACTTCACCGGAGAGGCTATGATGTTGATGTACAAGCCCTCCGTGATGGAATCCCCTTCCGGCGGAGCTCCGAAACAAGCCCCAAGATGGGATCTCGTGGATACAAAAAGTTGCGGCGGTGGAATTAGGTTTTTGGCTCCGATTCGATCCGACGGCAATGAGGGTATATATAGGAGGAAGAAGTATGTCGGTGGAGCCTCAAGGGGCCCACGAGGTAGAGGCGGCATACAGGGGCGCCCTCCACCCTCATGGCCGCCTCGGAGCTTTCTTGACGGAGGGTCCAAGTCTCATGGGTCTTATCTGATGAGAAAATCACGTTCCCGAAGATTTCATTCCGTTTGGACTCCGTTTGATATTCCGTTTCTTCAAAACAATGAAATAGGCAAAAAATAGCAATTCTGGGCTGGGCCTCCGGTTAATAGGTTAGTCCCAAAAGTAATATAAAAGTGGAAAATAAAGCCCAATATAGTCCAAAACAATAGATAATATAGCATGGAGCAATAAAAATTATAGATACGTTGGAGACGATCGAGGCATCCCCAAGCTTAATTCTTGCTCGTCCTCGAGTAAGTAAATGATAAAAAAGAATTTTTGATGCGGAGTGCTACTTGGCATAATTTCAATGTAATTCTTCTTAATTGTGGTATGAATATTCAGATCCGAAAGATTCAAGACAAAAGTTCATATTGACATAAAAATAATAATACTTCAAGCATACTAACAAAGCAATTATGTCTTCTCAAAATAACATGGCCAAAAAAAGTTATCCCTACAAAATCATATAGTCTGGCTATGCTCTATCTTCACCACACAAAGTATATAAATCATGCACAACCCCGATGACAAGCCAAGCAATTGTTTCATACTTTTGACATTTTCAAAACTTTTTCAATATTCGCGCAATAGATGAGCGTGAGCCATGGATATAGCACTATATGTGGAATAGAATGGTGGTTGTGGAGAACACAAAAAGAGGGAAGATAGTCTCACATCAACTAGGCATATCAACGGGCTATGGAGATGCCCATCAATATATATCGATATGAGTGAGTAGGGATTGCCATGCAACAGATGCACTAGAGCTATAAGTATATGAATGCTCAACAAAAGAAACTAAGTGGGTGTGCATCCAACTCGCTTGCTCATGAAGACCTAGGGCAATTTGAGGAAGCCCATCATTGGAATATACAAGCCAAGTTCTATAATGAAAAATTCCCACTAGTATATGAAAGTGACAAAACGAGAGACTCTCTATCATGAAGATCATGGTGCTACTTTGAAGCACAAGTGTGGTAAAAGGATAGTAACATTGTCCCTTCTCTCTTTTCCTCTCATTTTTTTGTTGGGCCCTTTTCTCCCTTTTTATGGCCTCTTTTCCTTTTTTTCGTCCGGAGCCTCATCCGGACTTACGGGGGAATCATAGTCTCCATCATCCTTTCCTCACTTGGGACAATGCTCTAAAAATGATGATCATCACACTTTTTATTTACTTACAACTCAACAATTACAACTCGATACTTAGAACAAAATATGACTCTATATGTGTGCCTCCGGCGGTGTACCGGGATATGCAATGATTCATAAGTGACATGTATGAAAGAATTATGAATGGTGGCTTTGCCACAAATACGATGTCAACTAAATGATCATGCTAAGCAATAGACAATGATGGAGCGTGTCATAATAAACGGAACGGTGGAAAGTTGCATGGCAATATATCTCGGAATGGCTATGGAAATGCCATGATAGGTAGGTATGGTGGCTGTTTTGAGGAAGGTTTACGGTGGGTGTATGATACCGGTGAAAAGTGTGCGGTATTAGAAAGGCTAGCAATGGTGGAAGGGTGAGAAAAGTGCGTATAATCCATGGACTCAACATTAGTCATAAAGAACTCATATAGTTATTGCAAAAATCTACAAGTTATCAAAGCAAAGTATTACGCGCATGCTCCTAGGGGGATAGATTGGTAGGAAAAGACCATCGCTTGTCCCCGACCGCCACTCATAAGGAAGACAATCAATAAATAAACCATGCTCCGACTTCATCACATAACGGTTCACCATACGCATGCTACGGAATCACAAAGTTTAACACAAGTATTCCTCAAATTCACAACTAATCAACTAGCATGACTCTAATATTATCACCTCCATATCTCAAAACAATTATCAAGCATCAAACTTTTCTTAGTATTCAACACACTCAAAAGAAAGTTTTACAAATCTTGAATACCAAGCATATTATTGTTAAGCAAATTACCATGCTATTTAAGACTCTCAAAATAATCTAAGTGAAGCATGAGAGATCAATAGTTTCTTTAAAACAAATCCACCACCGTGCTCTAAAAGATATAAGTGAAGTACTAGAGCAAAACTATAAAGCTCAAAAGATATAAGTGAAGCACATAGAGCAAAACTATCAAGCTCAAAATATATAAGTGAAGCACATAGAGTATTCTAACAAATTCCAATTCATGTAAGGCTATCTCAAAAGGTGTGTACATCAAGTATGATTGTGGTAAACTAACAAACAAAGACGCAAATAATACAAGACGCTCCAAGCAAAACACATATCATGTGGTGAATAAAAATATAGCTCCAAGTAAAGTTACCGATGGAAGTGGACGAAAGAGGGGATGCCTTCCGGGGCATCCCCAAGCTTTGAATTTTTTGTGGCATCCCCAAACTTAGGCTCTTGCCACTCCTTGTTCCATAATCCATCAAAAAAATTCACCCAAAACTTGAAAACTTCACAACACAAAACTCAACAGAAATCTCGTGAGCTCCGTTAGCGAAACAAAACAAAAGATCACTTCAAGGTACTGTAATGAACTCATTCTTTATTTATATTGGTGTTAAACCTACTGTATTCCAACTTCCCTATGGATCATAAACTATTTTACAAGCCATAGATTCATCAAAATAAGCAGACAACACACGAAAAACAGAATCTGTCAAAAACAGAACAGTCTGTAGTAATCTGTAACTAACGCAAACTTCTGGAACTCCAAACATTCGGACAAAATAGGACGACCTAGGAAATTTGTTTATTGATCAGAAGCAATTGGAATCACTATTTTATCACGTTCTGGTGATCTTCAAAAATTGTTTTCGTGGACCGAAAGTTTCTGGAAATTACAGCAAGATCAAATAACTATTATCCAAGAAGATCCTATAGGTTTAACTTGGAACAAACACTAATTAAAACATAAAACCACATCTAAAAAGAAGGTAGATGGATTATTTATTCTTAAGCAGCAAGGAAAAATATTGGGTTGTCTCCCAACAAGCGCTTTTCTTTAAAGCCTTTTAGCTAGGCATTGAGATTTCAATGATGCTCACAAGAAAGACAAGAATTGAGGCACAAAGAGAGCATCATAAAACATGTGACAAACACACTTAAGTATAACATACTTCCTATGCATAGGCATATTATAGGCAAACAAATTATCGTAGCAAGAAAAAACTAGCATATGCAAGGAAGCGGAAAGGAACAATAGCAATTTCAACATAACGAGAGGTAATTTAGTAACATGAAAATTTCTATAACCATATTTTCCTCTCTCATAATAATTACATGTAGGATCATAAGAAAATTCAACAATATAGCTATCACATAACATATTCTCAACACGATCCACATGCATGCGAAGTTGACACTCTTCCAAAATAGTGGGATTATCATTAACTAAAGTCATGATTTCTCCAAGCCCACTTTTATCAAAAATTTCAAAAGATTGAATGTTATCCAAATATGTGGGATCTAAATTTGACACTCTTCCAAACCCACTTTCAACATTATTTCAAACACTATTATCAATCTTATATTCATCATGGGGCTTAAATAAATTTTCAAGATCATAAGAAGAATCTCCCCAATCATGACTATTGGACATAGCAAAACTAGCATCCCCAAGATTAGGGTTTTGCATATTATTAGCATAATTTACATCAATAGAATTTATAATAAAATCATTGCAATCATGCTTTTTATTCAAAGATCTATCGTGAAGCACTTCATCACAATTTTCAGATTTACGGATTTCAGGCAAAAGCTTATAAAGATAATCTAGTGCATCCAAACCACTAGAAATTGGTTCATCATAATTGGATCTCTTAAAAAGATTGGCAAGCGGATGAGGATCCATAGATATTAGCTTCTCTGTTTAGGAATAAATACTCAACTATTTCAACCAAGCGAGAAAACAAGCCAAGAAAGACATCAAGACGAACATAGAAAGGGCGAATAAAACGGCAAGGGTGAAGTGGGGGAGAGGAAAATGAGAGGCAAATGGCACATAATGTAATGCGAGAGATAAGGGATTGTGATGGGTACTTGGTATGTTGACTTGTGCGTAGACTCCCCGGCAACAGCGCCAGAAATGGCTCGTTGTCGGGAGTCCAAATCTTGACTTGACTTTTGCGTAAGCCTCCCGAAGAACGGCGCCGTAAATCCTTCTTGCTATGTCTTGAGCTTATGCGTTGGTTTTCCCTCAAGAGGAGAGGATGATGCAGCAGAGTAGCGTAAGTATTTCCCTCAGTTTTGAGAACCAAGGTATCAATCCAAAGAGGAGGCCACGCCAAGTCCCTCGTACCTACACAAAACAAATAGCTCCTCGCAACCAACATGAATAGGGGTCGTCCATCCCTTCACGGTCACTTACGAGAGTGAGATCTGATAGAGATGATAGATAATATTTTTGGTATTTTTGGTATGAAGATGCAAAGTAAAATAAAAGGCAAAGTAAAGAGCAAAGCAATAATAAAGCGTAGGAAGATTAATATGATGAAAATAGACCCGGGGGCCATAGATTTCACTAGTGGCTTCTCTCAAGGGCATAGGTATTTTACGGCGGGTGAACAAATTACTGTTGAGCAATTGACAGAATTGAGCATAGTTATGAGAGTATCTAGGTATGATCATGTATATAGGCATCACGCCCGAGAAAAGTAGACCGACTCCTGCCTACATCTACTACTATTACTCCACTCATCGACCAATATCCAGCATGCCTCTAGAGTATTAAGTTAATGAAAACAGAGTAACGCCTTAAGCAAGATGACATGATGTAGAGGAATAAATTCATGCAGTATGATAAATACCCCATCTTGTTATCCTCGATGGCAACAATACAATACGTGCCTTGCTGCCCCATCATCACTAGGAAAGGACACCGCAAGATTGAACCCAAAGCTAAACACTTCTCCCATTGCAAGAACTACCAATCTAGTTGGCCAAACCAAACGGATAATTCGAAGAGACTTGTAAAGATAACTCAATCATACATAAAAGAATTCAGAAAAGATTCAAATATTGCTCATAGATAATCTTGATCATAAACCCACAATTCATCGGTCTCAACAAACACACCACAAAAAGAAGATTACATCGAATAGATCTCCACGAGAGAGGGGGAGAACATTGTATTGAGATCCAAAAAGATAGAAGAAGCCATCTAGCTACTAACTATGGACCCGAAGGTCTGAGGTAAACTACTCACACTTCATCGGAGAGGCTATGATGTTGATGTAGAAGCCCTCTGTGATGGAATCCCCTTCCGGCGGAGCTCCGGAACAGGCCCCAAGACGGGATCTTGTGGATACAGAAAGTTGCGGCGGTGGAATTAGGTTTTTGGCTCCGTATCTGATCTGACGGGGGTACGTAGGTATATATAGGAGGAAGAAATGCACGTCAGGAGCCTCGAGGGGCCCACAAGGTAGGGGGGCGCACCCTCCACCCTCGTGGCCGCCTCGGAGCTTTCTTGACGGAGGGTCCAAGTCTCCTGGGTCTTATCCGATGAGAAAATCACGTTCCCGAAGATTTCATTCCGTTTGGACTCCGGTTGATATTCCGTTTCTTCAAAACACTGAAATAGGCAAAAAACAGCAATTCTGGGCTGGGCCTCCGGTTAATATCTTAGTCCCAAAAGTAATATAAAAGTGGAAAATAAAGCCCAATATAGTCTAAAACACTAGATAATGTAGCATGGAGCAATAAAAAATTATAGATACGTTGGAGACGTATCAGGGACCAACCCTCCACCAAGCTGTAAGTAAGAAGGTACTTAATAGTAAAAACATCCTGCTTTACTTCTGAGGACAATAACCGAAGCATTTAACTTGTAGTTCGGATCGTAGGCCTTCTCGACAGAGTTCGTCTTCGGGGGATCTTCTTCCGGAGATGATGGAGAGCGAAACACCTCCCCATGCCACCCCACCTCATGAGGCGGGCGACCCTGAAGTATCGTCGCGGAGGGTTTCTCCTGATCCGGCAAGGCCAGAGGGTAATCCTTCGGCCACCCGAAGTCCTCATTATTCGGCTCCTGAAGAGAGCAACCGAAAGAGTCCGGCACCGTTTGGTGTGCGATCGGACGCACTGAAGGATCTGCTAGAGCAAGCGGCTATCTCAGAAGCGCATCGTATGCTAATGGGTATGGTGATTGAGAGGATTTAGTCCGCCGAAAGCAGTTTGCATGAAGCTTTTATGAGTCTACTGAAAGGCTTTGAGGTATGTGAAATAGTGTATGTTTTTGTCGGTACCGCACACGTTAGGTGTGCCCTGTGCAGATAGTAGCCCCTGAGACTCTGGTTGCTGTCGAGAATGGCGACAAACAGAGGATCATAGTCCCAGGTAATAATCAGGCCGCCTTCATATGCAGGTGGCGGAAGGTCCGGTGGCTAGCCGGACTGGTGAGTTGGCCGAGCTAAAGCGGCAACTTGATGCGGCGGATGCCGACATCATGCTTGTGAACGAACGGCTTGACGAGGCACAGGGTATGTGATTTCTCCTGTGATCAACACATAGTAAGAGGAGCATGATGCTAGTATCTTTAATATGTTGTGACTGCAGATGGGGCTGCCGCCATGGAGACCCTTCGGGCGGAACTTGCCCGAGCCAAGGAACAAGCCAGGAAAAGTGATGCGGCCGCTCTAAAGGTAGTCGAAGAGCTGAGAGCCGAATAGGCTGCGCATTGCCAAAGCAAGGATGAAATAGCCAAGATGGCTGTGGAATTGAAGGATGCAGCCGGCCGTTACGAGCTTCTCGAAAATAAAAATCGAGCGAAGATGACGGACCTGGAGAAGGCCACGGTGGCGGCCAAGGAGGCCCGCTCTACAATTAGAGCGATGAAGGAGGAGCTGCATCAAGCCAGGGATATCGTGGCTGGGAAGCCTTTTATGCTGCGGATGAAGTTCAGAGATCCTAAGTACGCTCCTCTTGATCGGCTGTGGAGTTCTGCAGACGCATATCTGGATTTGGCAGCAAGTGCAACTGATGCGGCCGAATACTTCAAAGATTAAAAAGATCGTGAAGTAGAAAAGCTGTTCTGGTCACAATTTAATGTTACAGCGCGTCCGCTTCCATTGAATGAGCGGATGGCCGAATGGGCCGAGCTCCATAGGTTGTCCGGGCTTGCCATGAGGTCTGTTGTGGATCATCTGTAGCCGGAAGGGCCAAGGCCGAACAGTTATTTTAATTTGGTGCAACAGTTCCTTGGTGCTGTGCCGCGCATCGACGCTATGAAGAGGTCGGCGTGCATAGAGGGTGCATGGATGGCACTTGCCCGTGTCAAAACATACTGGGCAGAGATGGAGGCCACCGCAATTGCAACCCAGAGTTCGGCCGGGGGCCGAGTATCTGCCGAGCACTACTTTGAAGAAATCCTTGAAGGCGCTCGTTCAATAGAGTCTCAGTGCTCGAAGAATATTATGTTCTAATGACATGTATTCCCAGTGTAAAAACAATTTTTATTAAATTATAAAGGCTGCATTTATACTTTTTGCCTGAAAGTACTATGATGCCTCTTGTGCGACCATTTGTGTATATATGTATATAACCTAAAAGTTTGCAGTCGTCGGCTTCAGCCCCCACGCATATAATGCGGGGGTGTTCGCAAAAGACGCATGTTCACACTTGATCCAACATCTTGGTCCGTTAAGGAGGTGATACCGCAGCTATCTAGGCAATCGGACTATATTGCTTTAACACTTTCACTTAGCCATAGGAGTTTGACGGTGGGGCTACTATATAGCCCCTAGTGGCTCCGCGCTCGTCCGAATATGGGGCGCGTACATGCCTGGACGAGAAATGGCCCTTTGTTAATGCGGAGGAATCCCGAAGATTCCGCTAAGTCATCGAGTGGTTGACCAATCTTGCGCTTTATCATGACAGTCAGTTTTCGGCTTTCTCTACTGAGGTGCTCGTCCGGATGAACCAGCGCACAATCACAGTAGTTCTCCTGGTGCCACCTTAGCCGATAGAGCGGAACATAAGGTAGCAAAACACAGGAGCCGGGCAAACCCAACATTTGACCAAAGACATGATTCGGAGCTGATGCATATAAGGCCAAACTCGTGACGGCGAACACTCCCTAAGGTATTCGGTCTTTATAACATATGTCGGGCTGAACAATGCCCTTGATAATGAACCCCGAGTGTCCAGGTACGTGCAATATTCTGACGTGGCCAAATGATAACGTCAGCATCCTTCTAGGTTGTACTGAGAATCCAAAGGATGTGAACAACAAGAGACAGTAAAAAAGGTTTACGCAGGGTCTTAATCTAAAAAGAAACCTTTGAGCGGGTCCCTGCTGCACGTCTGCGCCTGTGTCTCAGTTGTGCCGTATCCTGGACGGGTGTAGCACGATTGTCATCTGTAAAAGAGAGGAACTTAGTTGAAAGTTGTCATGCAAAAAATTGGTTATCTAAATAACCATTTAAAATTCAAGATAAGTAAAGTTGAGCCGAACTAGCACTGTTTACACGCGGGAAGCCCCTGGTACCGTCTATAAGGGTATAACCATCAAACCAATCTCAAGTATGTCTAATGATGCGCCGAACTCGTCTAACCGTGTCCGTGGTCCTAACGACCGGTCATTTGTTCTGATTGGTGAGGCCGTCTAGTGTTCGGCTGCTAAAACAGCCGCACGTTCTTCTGCGCATAAGGAATGCTCAATATTTCCATTAACTGTGATGGTGTCGCGCGGACCAGGCATCTTAAGCTTGAGAAGCGTAATGCGGTATAGTGTTGAAACGAGCGAAAGCTGTTCGTCCGAGTAGTGCTTGATAGCCACTTCGGAATGGATTGATGTCGAAGTTTAACTTTTCACTTCGGTAGTTGTCGGGTGAACCGAATACGACCTCTAGTATTAGAGAGCCCGTGGAGCGGGCCTCTGGGCCTAGTAATACTCCCTTGAAGGTAGTATTACTGTGGCTGATCTTTGTCGGGTCTATCCCCATTTTGCGGATCGTGTCACGATATATCGATTTAGACTACTGCCGCCGTCCATAAGGACTCGTGTGAGATGGTATCTGTTTATTATTGGGTCTAACATCAAGGCAGCCAATCCTTCGTGCCAGATGTTTGTCAGGTGATCCCTGCGATCAAAAGTAATCGGGTGGGCCAACCAGGGGTTGGGCTTACTGGTGACGGGCACTATAGCTCGTGTGTCTCGGAGTTCATGTTTGCTTCTCATCTTCGTCACATGGATCATGTTCACTGTTTTGACCCGTGGTGGGAATTTTCTATCCCCCAGTGCTTTGTTGGCAAGGCTCGTCCTTGTCTTCACTTGGTGTCTCCCTCCCCTTGTGTTTGGCATTTAGCTTACCGGCCTGCTTGAAGACCCAACATTCTCTGTGGGTGTGATTTGTAGGTTTATCGGGGGTGCCATGAATCTGCCATAGTTTGTCTAGGATCTTGTTTAGGCTGGACGGTCCATCTCTGTTGCCTTTGAAAGGCTTTTTCCGCCGACCTGGTCGAGAGCCCCTGAATCCGGCGTTTACTGCCGTGTTATCTGGGCTGTCTTCTTTATTTCGGCGCTTGTTTTTGTTGCGTCGTGGTTTTCCATTGCCATCCCTGACTTCGGATGTGCCTCGGTCGCTGGTGCTCCTACGAGCTAGCCAGCTATCTTCGTCCGCGCAAAAGCGGGTCATGAGGCTTGTCAGGGCTGCCATTGTTCTCGGTTTTTCTTGGCCGAGGTGTCTAGCGAGCCATTCGTCTCGGACGCTGTGTTTGAAAGCTGCTAAGGCTTCGGTGTCCGGGCAGTCGACGATTTGGTTCTTCTTAGTGAGAAATCTGTTCCAAAGCTTTCGGGCTGACTCTCCGGGCTGTTGAATTATATGACTTAAATCGTCTGCATCCGGAGGTCGGACATAAGTTCCTTGAAAATTAGCCCGAAAAGCATCCTCAAGCTCCTCCCAACTTCCAATTGAGTTTTCAGGGAGGCTTTTCAGCCAGTGCCGAGGTGGTCCTTTCAGCTTGAGGGGCAAGTACTTGATGGCGTGGAGATCGTCTCCGCGAGCCATACGAATATGGAGGACAAAGTCCTCAATCCAGACTCCAGGGTCTATGGTTCCGTCGTACGCCTCTATGTTCACTGGTTTGAATCCTTCTGGAAATTCGTGGTCCAGCACCTCATCGATGAAGCATAGGGGGTGTGCGACGCCCCTGTATTTTGTTGTGTCGAGGCATTCTAACGGTTGTAGTGTTCGGTTTTGGTTGTGCGCTGGAGCGCGTTTCCTTGATCCGTAGATGGATCTGGTTGCGCCGGTCTTCTGATGCGAGTCTTCATGTGAGGCGTGTGCAAACTTATGTGCGGCCTTGTTAGCCGCTCTATCGCCGCCACAAGGTGGTTGATCTGGCCGGTCGACCATTTTATTCTTCGGCTGTGTGGGCTCTAAGGCTTCGTCATCAAATTCAAGCAACAACTTGCGCTTTGGATAGCTCTTCGTGTGGTAACTACCACCATACTTTTCTTCGTTGTCGAGCACTTTGTTCCATCTACTGCTGAGCGTATTCTGCGCGGCTTTAAGCCTTTGCTTTTGCTTCTTCAGACTCCTCACAGTGGCAATAAGCCTTCTGCAGAGGTTCTCTTGTTCCAAGTGCCTTTCCAGGATGATGTGTGCCTCTTCGTCCGGACTGTTTTCCTCTTCGGAGGGAGGTTTATGAGCTATATCCTCGGCGTCGCCGTGTCCGGACAGCGGATCCGTACTACGTTCGCCGTTTGCTGGTTCACTACTGTTATCGCTGTTTTTGCTAATGCGGGATTTGGAGCGGCGCTTACGCCGACGCTTTGGTTGCTTCTCGAGGGAGCTATCCTTCACTGCATCCTCCCGTTCCTCGTCATCGTTTTCTTTGTGTGTATCCACCATGTATATGTCGTGTGATGAAGTGGCGGTCCAGCGCCCTGTGGGCGGTGGTTCCAGTTCGTCCCCTGTATCATCGTCCATGCCGTCGATGTCTTCAGAGTCGAAGTCGAGCATGTCGGGTAAATCATCGACAGTAGCTACTAAGTGGGTGGTGGGTGGGGAACGAATTTCTTCGTCGTCCGCATCCCATCCTAGCCGGACATAGTTTGACCAAGGTTCTCCTGACAAGGAGAGACTTTAATGAATTTAGCATGTCGCCGAAAGGCGAGTGCTGAAAGATATCCGCGGAGGTAAACTCCATGATTGGTGCCCAATCGGATTCGATAGGCACGGACGTAGGCGGTTCGGAGCCTGTGGCCGGGGACGAATCCAATGGTTCGGCAGCACGGCTCTTGCGAGGGGTAAAGTCAGTATTCGACTCTATCGCCATTGAGAGTGCGACCTCCAAGGCGGGGTCTATCCACCCGTCCTTGGATGGCGCAATTTGCTCCGGATCGAGGGCCGGAGTGGTCGCAGGTGTGATCTCCCGAGCACTGTCCGATGGCAGAGCAAAATCATGCTTGTCGTGATTGTGCGGTGCACCTGACATGGGTTCGAATCCGTCGAAGATCAAGTCTCCACGGATGTCGGCGGTGTAGTTCAAGTTTTCGAACCTGACCTGGTGGCCAGGGACGTAGCTCTTAATCTGCTCCAGATGGCCAAGCGAGTTGGCCCGCAGTGCGAAGCCGTCGAATACAAAGATCTTTCCGGGGAGGAAGACCTCAACCTGGACCGCATCGTTACCGATGATCGAAGGAGCCATCAAGCCTTACGGTGACGACACAGTGGAACTCTCAATGAAAGCACCAATGTCGGTGTCAAAACCGGCGGATCTCGGGTAGGGGGTCCCAATCAGGCGCCTAAGGTGGATGGTAGCAGAGGCGGGGACACGATGTTTACCTGTGTTCGGGCCCTCTCGATGGAGGTAATACCCTACTTCCTGCTTGATTGATCTTGATGATATGAGTATTACAAGAGTTGATCTACCGCGAGATCGTAGAGGCTAAACCCTAGAAGCTAGCCTATGGTATGATTTTTGTTGTCCTTCGGACTAAACCCTCCGGTTTATATAGACACCGGAGGGGGCTAGGGTTACACACGGTCGGTTACAAGGGAGGAGATCTACATATCCGTATTGCCAAGCTTGCCTTCCTCGCCAAGGAGAGTCCCATCCGGACACGGGACAAAGTCTTCAATCTTGTATCTTCATAGTCCAACAGTCTTGCCAAAGGATATAGTTCGGCTGTCCGGATACCCCCTAATCCAGGACTTCCTCAGGCCCCCTGGAGATCCACCGACCTCAACTCCAACTCTATATATTCATGTTCGGGGAGCAAAAAATCAGAGAGAAGGATTCATCGCGTTTTACGATACGGAGCCACCGCCAAGCCCTAATCTCTCTCAGGAGGGCTGATCTGGAGTCCGTTTGGGGTCCCGGAGAGGGGAATCCATCGCCATCATCATCATCAACCTTCCTCCATCACCAATTTCATGATGCTCACGGCCGTGCGTGAGTAATTCCATCGTAGGTTTGCTGGACGGTGATGGGTTGGATGAGATTTACCATGTAATCGAGTTAGTTTTGTTAGGGTTTGATCCCTAGTATTCACTATGTTCTGAGATTGATGTTGCTATGACTTTGCTATGCTTAATGCTTGTCACTAGGGCCCGAGTGCCATGATTTCAGATCTGAACCTATTATGTTTTCATGAATACATGTGAGTTCTTGATCCTATCTTGCAAGTCTATAGTCACCTACTATGTGTTATGATCCGGCAACCCTGAAGTGACAATAATTGGGACCACTCCCGGTGATGACCGTAGTTTGAGGAGTTCATGTATTCACTAAGTGTTAATGCTTTGGTCCGGTACTCTATTAAAAGTAGGCCTTAATATCCCTTAGTTTCCAATAGGACCCCGCTGCCACGGGAGGGCAGGACAAAAGATGTCATGCAAGTTCTTTTCCATAAGCACGTATGACTATATTCGGAATACGTGCCTACATTACATTGATGAATTGGAGCTAGTTCTGTGTCACCCTATGTTATAACTATTTCATGAGGAATCGCATCCGGCATAATTCTCCATCACCGATCCAATGCCTACGAGCTTTTCACATATTGTTCTCTGCTTAGTTACTTTACCGTTGCCGCTGTTACAAGTACTACAAAACTACTACTGTTACTATTGCTACCGCTACCGTTACTTCCATACTACTTTTCTACTAAATACTTTGCTACAGATATTAAGTTATCCAGGTGTGGTTGAATTGACAAGTCAACTGCTAATACTTGAGAATATTCTTTGGCTCCCCTTGTGTCGAGTCAATAAATTTGGGTTGAATACTCTACCCTCGAAAACTGTTGCGATCTCCTATACTTGTGGGTTATCATGACTATTTTCTGGCGCCATTGCCGGGGAGCATAGCTCTATTCTTTGAGTCACTTGGGATTTATATCTGCTGGTAACTATGAGGAACTTGAAAGACGAAAGAACTAAGATTTTTCCCTCAACTACGAGGGGAGGTAAGGAACTGCCATCTAGCTTTGCACTTGATTCACCTTCTGTTTTGAGTAAGCTTGCGACACCTAAACCTGCTTCTACTATTAATTCTAATATGTCGCATGTTATTGATGATGCCACTTCTGCTATGCATGATACTTTTGATGAAACTACTTCTATGCTTGATACTACTGTGCCACTAGGTGAATTTCTTGATGAAAAACTTGCTAGGGCTAGAGAGAATGAAATTATTGAAACTGATAATATTGATGAAAGTGATGATGAAGATTCTCCCCCTAGATATGAATTGCCTGTCGTGCCTGAGGGTTATGTTATGGATGAAGAAACTGCTAGAGACTTTCTTGCTTGCAATTGATAGATATGATCTTAAGAAATTATTAGCTAAGCTAAAACAAAAATCTTTGAATGCTAGAATGAAATATGACCCTTCTTTTGCTACTTCACCTATTTGTGTTACTGATAAGGATTATGATTTCTCTGTTGATCCTAAGATAATTACTTTGGTTGAATCTGATCCTTTCTATGGCTATGAAACTGAAATTGTTGTGGCACATCTTACTAAATTAAATGATATAGCCACCCTATTCACTAATGATGAGAAAACTCGCTAATACTATATCCTTAAATTATTTCTGTTCTCATTAAAGGGTGATGCTAAAGCATGGTTTAATTCTCTTGATCCTGGTTGTGTGCGTAGTCCCTAGGATATGATTTATTAGTTCTCTGCTAAATATTTCCCCGCTCATAAGAAAAAAACTGCATTAAGGGAAATATATAATTTTGTGCAAATTGAAGAAGAGAGTCTCCCACAAGCATGGGGGAGGCTTCTCCAATTACTTAATGCTTTGCCTGATCATCCTCTCAAGAAAAATGAAATACTTGATATCTTTTATAATGGACTAACCGATGCTTCTTGAAACCACCTGGATAGTTGTCCTGGTTGTGTTTTCAGGGAAAGAACTGTTGATCAAGCTGAATTGCTATTGAATAATATTTTGACTAATGAAAATAATTGGACACTTCCTGAGCCAACTCCTAAGCCAACTCCGAAGAAGAGGGGTATTCTATTTCTCAGTCATGAAGATATGCAAGAGGCAAAGAAATCTATGAAAGAAAAGGGTATTAAAGCTGATGATGTTAAGAATTTACCTCCTATTGAAGAAATAAATGGTCTTAATTTGTCACTTTGTTGAAGAAATACATGGTCCTGATAACCCGACACAGGTAGTAAAGGTAAATTCTCTCTATAGATTTGATGAAGGTGATATTCCTCGTTATAACACTACAAAAAAATACACTTCCGTGATGATACGTGTTTGTCACAGTAGGTCGCATTTTCTGTCATGCATGTACATCCATGACAAATTTATGACAGAATCAAGATAGTCATACCTGTCTTTGTCTTAGAAGTGTTCCATGACATTGCCAAAATTATCATCACGGAAGTGTCCACTTCCATGATGATAAATCGCGCGTCACAGAAGTGCTTTCGTCAAGGGTGACCGACACGTGGCATCCACCGTGACGGAACGTCGTTAAGCTATCGGGTCAGATTTTGGATCCGATAACCCGTTAACAGCCACGACTAGTGCCTATTTTCCACATGTTAAATTCTCATTGGCTGACGGATCCACGCGGCAGCTCCGCGTTGGCACATGTGTCACTCATACAACGGCCGAGATGGGCCTATGATATTTTGACATGTGGACCGGCCCAAAAGTGGCCCACAAGTTTAAATGGGCCGGCCCAACCGAAGGCCCATAAGATTTGGCAGACCATAATGGGCCGGCCCAGTTAAAGGCCCACAAAATTTAGCAGACCATAATTGTCCGGCCCAGCTAAAGGCCCACAAAATTTAGCAGACCATAATGGGCCGGCCCAGCTAAAGGCCCAACATTCTCTGTCAAATCGCCCCGTCAACATCCTGTCCTAAACTTGTCATCAACGCGGCCCATGGTCAGTTCTGGCCCGTTAACAATCCGCTAAGTAATTGGGCCGAATTACGGCCCGGTGTATTTCCGGTCTGTTAAAGGTCCGGCTTCACTTGGGCCCATTTACAGGCCATCAAAACTTTCGGCCCATAAACGGCCGTGAAGGATTTGGGTCATATTCGCCATGTCGACATTCGACTGTTAGAGGCCCACTATAGCTTTGGGCCACTTCGGCTGTTGTCATTTTCGGCCTGTTAACGCCGGATGTAAACCATGGGCCATATGTGGCCCAACATCATATCGGGCCCATTAACGGCCCATATAGAAATGACGATAATCTAGCCCGACCGAAGTTCCGGCCTGTTAAAGGCCCGTGTATTAGGTCGGCGCATTTACGGCCCGTCCGAATTTTGGCCTGCCAAAGATCTGCATCGTAAATGGGCCACCATGTCGGCCTGCTAAGTCCAGTGGGTTATTTGGCACAACCAGAGCCCAATCTCACTTTCGGTCTATTAAAGGCCCATGTTTTTTATGGGCTCGAGATATTTACACACAGAACGGCCTATTTTTACTGAGGGCCCAAATTATGTTTAGGCCTGTTAAAGGCCCACTATGGGCACAGGCCTGCCAGAAAAATATGAAAGCTTATGCTGATTTAGGCCCAGATATTTTTATTGGGCTACATGCCAATTTCGGCCCGTAATCGTTTTTAGCCCAATTGGAATGGGCCCGGCGAATGTTGGCATGTTGGGCTCCTACGAAGCTTTCGGCCGAATACAGTACTAAGATAAACCTACATTATACAAAAATAGCGTCGTAATTATCGCGGCTGAGGCAGCATCATAAATGTTGTATCACAACAAAATAAATTCCAACCATACAACAAAAGCCTTGTTGGCATAAAGTTGATGATCCTTCGGATAAAAGCACCATCAGATGTATAGAAGCATAGATCATTTGACCTGAGTGCTAATGTTTCAGGCTGTAGAATCTGATGGAGCAGCACGATCTCCACCTTTTTTCCGCCATTGCTCTTGAACAACGAAGCGAATGTCTGATAGTCTGGTTTCAAAACCATTCATATCTTGACGACATTTCTCAACCACTATTCTTGTTTCCGAAACAACGTCCATTTGGGATTGGACTTGTGTGCGAACCTGAGATATATCACTACATCTAGCAGGAAGATTTTGTTCAAGATGGCGATTTGGACGAGGTTACCTTGACAACCAACCCGTAATTACGCAGAAGGTGCTTTTTGCCTTTGTTAGTGGAGAGATCTTGACGACTGCAGCAATAGGTGACATTGTGCTGTAGTAGCCTCGTCACCTTCAGGTGGTTGTGGCTGTTCAATCATTTGTTCCATAGCTTCACGAAAGTTTGAACTTGTAGATTAGTGTACCGGATAAGTTACTAATGAGACAAAAACAAACAAAGTAGGTTAAGCGTTTATACATAACTTATTTTGGTGAACTACCGTAATACATTAGCATGTATTGTAGTGCCAACTACATATAGAATCACTTCGGAACATATGTCCATGTAGCATGCCCTCTTGTATTGTCTATTTCCTCACATTCGTTGACATCTAAGGATAAAGAGACATGGTTTAAAGTAGGATGAACATAGTATGACATCATTCATATCATGGGCAAACAAATATAAAACAAACATGCTATTTTATCATTGTGTGCGCACGTGAACATAACAACTAGATTACAGATCAAGACCAAAAGAATATCCTTCATTTCTTTTAAACCATGTAAGGTGAAATGATACGTTAAGACAACTGTGAATAAAAGTGAAAAGAGTAACTGACATTGGCTGCAAACCAAGTAGTTAAATGAACACATCACAATACCAATCAGTTCAAGGCAGGAGGAGTAAGGACTTATAGCATTGGCTTGAACTGGTGTGCTCATGCCCTTCATCTTGCTGGTGTGGCAATCCTTGAAGATTTGCACTGCATTCGGTTCAGGTTCTTTTTTTGATCCATGCGGGATTTCCTCCGTATCTGGAACAAATCAATATAGATACGATAATATGGCACAAAAAAAAGAAGGAAGTAGCAGCTATTTACAAGAGCCTCGCAGTGTGCAATATAGCTACGAGATCCTGTTGTCTATTGGAATTTCACTTTAGAACGGTTGGTTTTGTTCTTCAAATAGTTAGCCTAGAAGAAGATACACTTGTAAGGCACATACATAATTAAAAGTTCAATATGTGGTGCGATCAAATACATATACCCCTACACGATACTTTGGATCAGACCGGTGTTTAACGAGGGCTACCGGTCTTCATCTGTAATATATTCCACTTTGGAGATGTTTGGGCGATTTCATTGTTAGCCTTGCCTTCAAGTGAGATTTTCTAAGGTGGTACCGATCTTGTCGCAGAAGCGGTGAAAAACATGAGTGCATGTTTGTTTAGTTGCATCATCTTTCGGATCCAACTTGAACCTCATCTGTTGAAAAAAGAATGTGAGTCTTATTAGGAGGAAGCTAGAAAGTATGGTACAGAACAAGACAATATTACTAATTGTGATGAATAACATTATTTACGGATAAATGGTCAAGGAAGGTGTTAAACTGGGTATTGTCTTTCTCATTCTGTCTTTGGATCCTCGTTGGGAGGATACGTGCATGACACCTAACGACAACGGCTGCCTCGATACTAACTTGGTTGACTCTATAGCATCACGTGGCCTTTTTAAACCTGCCTCAAAATGGATCTCCATTCTTCCTCCTTTAGATTTTGTTAATCATCGAGCATTATCCCGATGTCTGTTTCCACTTGCGCCGTGGTGCTAGTTCAACAACGAATATGGAAAGTGTTAGTGTACATCAAGCGTGAGAGTACATATAAAGGAGCATGCAAGCGCAACTTGACTCGGTCAGTACCGTCTTGGTATTGATGCTCATGAGGTTCATCTGATCTTGCCAAGTCCTGTTGTGTCGTGAGTGCTTGAAGTAGTGTTAGGTGTGAAGGCAGCTTGGTAACTGGCGATTCGAGAGCAAACGAACGAGTAATCGGTTGAGATGCTGAAATGCAGTTGAAGCGGATCTGCGGCTGGTGGAAGCGGTGATCTTGTGTTTGTATATTTAGCCGGTGGCCTTGGACCTTCTCTTGCACTATAAGTACCAGCAGAATCTCGGCGAGAACCTTTTCCGTTTCACCCGATGAGTAACAAAGACCTCCCTACTATATTATTTTCCTTGCTCTTTTTGACTTTGCCATGTCAAGCTATACCCACAACACAAAAGAATAAAATCACTCTTGTAACTCATTGATGCATGATCTGAGACAAGCAATACTTTGATGTAAGACAACCGTATGAGGATGGAATATGTAAGAAAAAGCAGGACAACATGACATATTCACAGCTACGATGTGCAAACTAAGCGAAGGATTTTCAAGAAAATAGAAGTAATGCAAGCTAGACACCATATGAAAGATGCAACCAATATTACTCTGCCAAGTTAAAAGTGTCTTGTCATAAGTGGCTATTCGAAAAATTAGAAGCAGTACAAAGTAGAAATCAATTCAAGATGCAACCACTATCAAACTGCCATGTTAAAAGCGTCGAATCATGAGTGACTGATGCGGGATACACAACAGCAGTACTTTGATGTAAGAACATGGTATGATAGATAGATGCAGTGTATTCTAGACACAGAAATCCATGTCATATGCACATGTATAACGTATAAACTCAGCAGGTACAATTTAATCAAAATAGAAGAAATACAGGCTAGACAACATATGCAACATGAAACCAATTATCACACTGTGAACTTAGAGCAAGCACCTGTGATGGTGGAGTACGGGAGATGAAATCATCATGTAGACTTGGGACTTCAACTTCATTAGCAGTAGCAGTGGCAAATCTAGAGAGTCTCTGTTTTGCGTCGGTGCGGAGGACCACCAACATCCCTAACTTACTCTTTTCCTTCCTATTTTACGATATTGCCTTATGAAGTCAAAACCACAAGAAGATGAATAAAATTAGCTCTGCATAACTGGTTGATGCATTATACAGACGAACACTACTTTGATGTAAGGCAAGCGCAGGATAGGAGGATGGAGTATATACAAAAAAAGACAGCGTTTCATATTCACACGTACGATAGGAGGATGGAATATGTATGAAAAAACATTAAGCGGAAGGCATTTCAACAAAATTAGAAGAAATGAAAGCTAGGCACCATATGAACATGCAACCAATATCACTCTATCAGGTAAAAAGTGTCTCGTCGTAAGTGCCATTTCAAGAAATTAGAAGCAGTACAAGCTAGAAGACAATGCAAGATGCAACCTACATCATCCCAAGTTAAATGTGTCTTATGGGTAAGTGATCGTTGCAGGTATAAGTTGTAAGCTACGCAGATGCAATTCAACATAATCAGAAGCAATACAAACTAGACATCATACGGAAAACGCAACCACGTTTAATAGTTCCAAGTAAGAGCAAGCACCTGTGATGGTGGAGTAGGGGAGATGTGCTCATCATGTACACGTATGTTCTAGAAATAGGAACACGGGTCATATTCACAGGCATTATGTGTAAAGTAAGCAGATGCAATTCAAGTTAGAAGCAATAGAAGCTAGACATCATACGCAAGATGCAACCACATATAATAGTGTCAAGTTAGAGCAAGCACCTATGATGGTGGAGTAGGGGAGATGTACTCATCATCTACACAGCTACGTTAACTGTCCAACCTTGTGTTGTCTTGCGAATCTTGTTGGGAGGATGGCGGAGTAGAATCTGTAGAGATCCCCTGTTTGAGTTGCTCCGAAGGACCACCATCATCCACTGTCGGATAATTTCCTTCAGCTGTAATGATTTTGCATTGTGAAGTCAAACCAATAAGAAAAAGGAATAAAATTCGCTCTTCAGAACTCATTCATGCATGATACTGATGAACACTACTTGGATGAAAGGCAAAAACATGATGCGAGGATGGAATATGTATGAAAAATAGGATGGTGTGACATATTCACACCTATGATGTGGTAACTAAGCAGAAGGCATTTCAACAAATTAGAAGCACTGCAAGCTAGACACCATATGAAAGACGCAACCAATATCACTCTGCCAAGTCCAAACTGTATGGTGTTTCAACAAATTAGAAGCAGTACATGCTAGAAATCGTATGCAAGACACAACCAATATCACAGTGGCGACTTAAAGGTGCCTTATCATAAGATATAGTACGTACCAAAAATAGGAAAGCGTGTCATATTCACATGTATCATGTGTAAGCTAAGCAGATGCAGTTTACACTACTTAGGAGCAATACAAGCTAGACACCATATGCAACATGCAACCAGATATCACACTGCCAAGTTAGAGCAAGCACCTTGGATGGTGGAGTAGGGGAGCAGAGACTTGGACCTTGTAATGCACTATCAAGACAAGGAGAATCGCAGATGCTCCGTTTACGTTCTTCTGCAGAGGACCACCATCATCGCCTTCCTTACTCTTTTCCTTCCTCTTTCTTGATTTTGCCTTGTCAAGTCAAACCCACAAGAAAAAGGAATAAAATTTGCTCTTCATAAATCATTGATGCATCATACTGACGAACACTACTTTCATGTAAGGCAGCCGCATGATAGGAGGATGGAATATGTATGAAAAATAGGATGACGTATTGACATATTGACATGTATGATGTATAAAGTGTAAACTAAGAACAAGGTGCTTGAACTTGTTAGAATCGATGCAAGCTAGAAACCATATGAAAGATGAAACCAATATCACTCTGCCAAATTAAAAGGGTGCCCTAACAAATGTATTTGACCAAATTAGAAGCAATACATGGCAACAGGCTAGAGATAATATGCAATATGCAGCGAATAAAGGTGACTCATCGTAAGTGATTGATGCAGGATCTGTAAGAGAGGTAGTTTCATGTAAGAACAAGGTTAACACATAGATGTAGTGTGTACCAAAAATAGGAAGGCATGTCATATTCACAGGTATAGTGTGTAAACTAAGCAGATGCAATTTACCCTAATTAGAAGCATTACAAGCTAGACACCGTATGCAACATGCAACCACATATCACACTGCTAAGTTAGAGCAAGAACCTGTGATGGTGGTGTAGGGGAAGTGCGGTCTTCAGGTACAGAGCTACGTTCAATATCTTCACTTAGGCTTGTTGTTTCTTGAGAATCATGTGGAGAGGATGAAATTGCATTCTTTATAAGAGTATTGCGTCTCATATTAACCAACGCAGCGGACTGTCTCATCATAAGCGATAGATGCAGGATACACAAGAACGATGAGTTTGATGTAAGAACATGGTCTGATTGGCAGATGTAGTATGTACCAAAAACAGGAAGACTTGTCATATTCACATGTATAATGTGTAAGCTAAGGAGATGCAATTTAACAAATTAGGAGCATTGATGAGGGATACACAAGAAAAGTAGTTTGATGTAAGAACATGGTTAATAGAAATACGTAGTATGTACCAAAAACAGGAAGGCATGTCATATTCATAGGTATAATGTGTTAACTAAGCAGATGCAATTTACCCTAATTATAAGCATTACAAGGTAGACACCATATGCAACATGCAACCACATATCACACTGCCAAGTAAGAGCAAGCACCTGCGATGGTGGTGTGGGGGAATTGCGGTGATCAACTAGAGAGCTACGTTGACTATCTTCATTTAGCCTTGCTGTTTCTTGAGAATCATGTGGGGAGGATGACACTACACTCTTTAAACGAATATGGCGTCTCACAGTAACCCACCCGGGTGACTGTCTCATCATAAGTGATTGACGAGGGATACAAAAGAGCATTAGTTTGATGTACGAACATGGTTAATAGACATATGTAGTATGTATCAAAAACAGGAAGGCATGTCATTATCAAAGGTATAATGTGTAAAGTAAGAAGATGCAATTTAACCAAATTGGAAGCAATACAAGCTAGACACCATATGCAACATGCAACCACATTTGACAGCGCGAAGTTAAAGCAAGCACCTGGGATGGTTGTGTGTGGGAATTGAGATCATCAACTCTAGAGCTACGTTTACTGTCTCCAACTGCTGACATTGCACCCGTTAGAGCGCTGGAACGCTTAGTGTTTATCTTCGAATTACACTGGAGCGACTTCTGTCTTTTATTTTCTGCATTCATCAACACCGCGTTAGAGTCTGAAATACCCATGCATAAAAAACAATAGTGTGAGTATGGGTGAAGTGTGTGCACAGTTAGTATAGTGTAAAGGTAGCAGATAGCAGGTCGGTGAGAAATAAATGACGTGAGACATATGATATCTCTACAACATGCATGGCACACTAAATTACAACAGGATAATATGAAAATAACAGTCGACGGAAAGCAAATAGGCCAGTCCATTTTTTCTGCATCGTCCGATGTACAAAGAACGGGCAGATCGCCTTCATCTACCTCCAGCCAGTCAGTGTTGACGATCTTCCACGAAATGCGGCGACCACACAGCCGATTGTACAAAAAGAGGGTATGCTTTTGCACCCCTATAATCGTGCGGGCAGTCCGAGCCACGCAGACGCCGCCACACTGAGCAAGGCGAGGCAGGTGAGCCAAGGTAAGGCCAACGCTCAAGAGGAACAGAACAAGCGCCAAGACCAAGACCGCAAAGAGCAAAGGGGACGGAGCGGACTCCCCCGGCAAGATCCTTGCCGGGGGGCAGTTCTAGCAAACCCGGCAAGACCCTTGCCGGGGCAGCTCGCCCCACACCTACGGAGCGAATCACCCTTGAGTCCACTACCCCATGGGGCAAGGATTCGGGAGACATCCCCGTGGTGCCATGCAGATCTTTGTGAAGACATTCAAAGATCAGATACATAGTATCAAGGATGACGACCCTTGGCGGGATCCCGGCGGGGAGGACCACGAGGCCCCCGGCCAGAGCCTTGCCGGGGATGACAGTGGGCGCCGCGGCAAGACCCTTGTCGGGGCCCCGACAAGGCCCTTGCCAGGGCTGCGGCAAGACCCTTGCCGGGGCTGCGACAAAGCCTCTGCCAAGGACACCCGTGGGGCCACTATCAGGCCCGCACCAATCAAGCCTCCATCATGCAGCTGCCGACCCAACCAGTTGGGCAGGCACCTGCGTGGCGGCGAGTGAACCTTCGTGGAGGCCCACCACGGCGCCACCTCAGCTGCCTGCCTGCCTACATGGCACCACAGGCACCGCTGGCCAGGGCGCGTGTCAACGCGAAAGGAAGCGGCGGCGGACGAGACTGGGCTCTCCCCCGTCCCCGGTAAAGCAAGGACACCTAAGCAAGACGCATTTATGGCGCCTTGTCATGTAATGCGAGGGATAAACTCGTATGATCAGAGCCTGTCCCACCTCCTCAGACGCCACCGTGGCAACCCCTTTCCCTATAAAAGGAGGCCCAAGGCGACCAAGAGGGGGATTCGGCTTTTTGGAGCTCCTCGAGCCCCATAGCTAGCTCAGGAACGCAAATAAGCTAACCACCAAGCAGGAGTAGGGTTTTACGCACCTCGTGGCCCGAACCTGGGTAAAAGTACCTGTGTGCTATCTGTTTGATCTGCTCTTCTCACGACCCCGCGCCCCGCAACCGTAGTAGGGATTTTTGTGATCCCATAGGTGTCGTCTCCGCACCGACATCTTTGGCGCGCCGGGTAGGGGGCGCAGTTGTGAGAATCGGCTCTAGCAATTAGCCCGGCACTCCTCCATCTTCGTGATCCTGGAAGAAGAAAGGAGGCCAGAAGGTCGACGCTCGAGCGATCGCCAACAGAAGCTAAGTTGCACTGACCTTTTATGTGTGCTACCCTTCTTATTTGAGGTTATCCCCCCCCCGGAGATGTCACGCCTTTGTATGAGAAACCCGCACGCCAGGGGGCTCTCCCACGATCGGCAACGCCCTTGCCCTGTTTCGAGTCCGCTCAACAGCTCAAGCGGCTGCGTCAAGAATGGCAGAGTAACCTTCCGCGATCGACAACGCCCTCGATTCTGACTCGAGTCAAGCTCGACAATTCGAGCGGCCACGTTTGGAACGGAAAGGTGGCTCGTCCGGCGGCACGCGTACCCAGCAGGCCTTGGGGATCCGTCCCCAAAACGCTGCTAGGGGCTTTCGCGCCGGCAAGCCTACCCGATCGACGAGGGGCACACATACAAAGGGGGAATTGAACGGGGAAATAACGTGCAAGAAAATTAAGAGCATTCCAAAGTTATATTACACCACATCATAGCTGCAGTCCTAATCGAAGATAAAATTTGTCTTGGTCGGGAACTGCGTGGCGAAGAAGAACAGGATACTCAATCCCGGCGCTGGCTTTCCACCCTCTTGATTTCATCGATGCCGTTGGTGATGGGCTTGATGCGCTCTTTGAGCACCGCGAGGTCGACGCCATCCGGCAAGCTCTTCATCGAGGCCGCGAAGTCAAGGTTGGGATTCCAGTGCGCCACCTTGGTGAGGACCTTGGTCACAACCCTCCAGCAAAGTCGCCGGGCCTCATCGGCCGGCGTGGCCATCCTGTTGGAGTGGAGATAGGACAAGGCCCCGAGGACGCCTTCGAAGAACAGGGTCAGCTTGGCGTTGATGGTCCCGCTGCGCTCGGGGGCGTACCTCACGTTTGGCAACCCCATGGTGGCCAATTGCGAGGTGACCCTGCCAGCGATGACCTCCAGATGGCTGATCCACTTGCTCTCGCCCACCACATATTCTTGGTGGGAGGCGGCCTCGTTTGCCCGCAGCTGCTTCTCCTCCTCGAGGCTCCTGGTCAAGGTCTCCTCCCGAGCCCTGCTCTCCGACAGCATCTTCTCGAGACCTTCCAGGTTCAACTTGAGGTCTCTGATGGAGTTTTGCGCGTTGGAGAGCTCCCCAGTCCTGCTGATGACTGCTCCCTGCGCCTCTGTCAAGGTGCGGTTGAGCGTGTTCTTCTCGCCGGACAGCTTGAAGACCTGCTCCTTCAGCTCGTCCCGCTCCGTTTCCAGCTCCCGCACCTTGCCGGCATGGGCCAGAGCCTGGGCATCGAGTTCTTCCTTGTGCCTCTACTCTAGCTCGCGGGTCCGTTGCGCGACAAGGGCCTCAAGCTCCTCGTCCTTGCCACGTAGCGTTGCGTTAAGCTTCGCTTCACGCGCGGAGAGGTCCTCTTCCTGGGAATCCAAGGCGGCTTGATGTTGGTTCCGGGCGGCTTTGGCCGCGGCGGCCAAGTTCGCCGCCTCTTCCTGAGCCTTCTCGATGTCGGCCATTCTCATGGTGAGCTCCACGTCGCGCTTGGCCAACTCCTCCAGAAAGGCCCTCTGCTCCTCACGAGTTTGGTGGAACCAGGTCTGCCTCAAAGAACGCTACGCCTTTGAAGTCCACCTCCGCGTTGTCCACCGTTGCCATCCTGGCCTTGATCTTGTCCACGCGGGCACGGTAGAGCACCTGGAGCTTCCGGAAGTCGGCCCCCATGGCACGGAAAAGTTGCTCTTCTGGAGAACCATCGCCACCAACGCCTGGCTCATCAACCACCTTGAGCCCGGTGGCGGCAAGCACTTCGCTGTCCAAGGTTTCCCCTTCGGCGGGCGCCCGGCTTGCCGTTCCCGGGAGATGGACGAAAAGATCATCGCCCACCTTCAAATAATTGCCGGGGCCCGGGGTTGAGGAAGAGGGAGGCTGGTCACCCGCCACCTCTTCCTCGGCAGGGCCTTGCTGCCCTTGTGGGACCACTGCTAGCGCCCTCGGCAGAAGCTTCGCTGGGCGCCTTGGCGGCCTCTGCAGCGGCGTCCTCGGCAGCACCCTCGGCGGTTTCATCATCGGCAGCTTCGGCAGCAGCCTTGGCGGCCTCCTCGGCAGCAATCCTGCTAGCCTCCGCCGCGGCCTCCTCAGCAATGTCTCCCACAACCGTGTCCACGTCCTCCATGTCCATTGAAGGAGGGCCTGGGCGGTAATGGGGGCGATGAAACCAAGAAGGGAATAGGGGGAAAACAGAGACGAAGGACAGGCGACTCACCAGTGCCAGGCTGTGAAGCAGAAGTCCCCTCTCCGCTAGCATTTGGCGCCGCGGCACAGTCATCAGCGCCTAAGTTCCCCTCCTCCTCCTCCATGGGTACAGGCTCTATGCCTGGTGCCCTTGCCGGGGACGCCCCCCGCGGCGGTGTAGTCGATGGGGGTGGTGTGTTAGGAGCAGCCCTCTATGGCTCCTCCTGCTGCCGCCCCCTCCTGCAAAACCCGGCAAGGTTAGCATCATGGCATCAAGCGCCTACCGCATGTCGAGAAGGAAAAGGGCGATGAACTTACGCTGGGGGCTGCGCCGGGGGCTGCTATCCGGGCGGCTCAGCACCACCAGTGGTGTCTCTGAAGCCCCGGTCGGGGGCTGATTGCTCGCCAAGGTCCTCGCCCTCTTCGCCCTCTGGGCCAACGTCTCCGTCTCCCTGCAAAAGCAAAAATAGATCAAGACAAGCGACCCGATTCGGGGAAGCGGAAACAACAGTGAGGAATGGAGTACTTACTCGTCGTCCGTCTCCTCCTCCTCCACCAGCTTCCTCTTCCTATCCGGGCTGAGGGACCCGAGATCAAAAGGGAGCTCCACCTCGTCATCCGAATCGACGCTTGCCGGAGGAGGCGAAGAGGGCAGCGGGGTTTGTGCGCGCCTGGATGAGGAAGGGGGCGTCGCCTTCTTCTTCTCAGCGGCCCTCGTCAGCCCCTTCGCCGCCGTGGCCCTCGTGTGGCGCCCAGACCCCTGAGGTCAATCGAGGTCAGCGTGGCCTCGCTGGGCCGGACCGGCTCGCCGGAGCCAGCCCGCCGCAGGACTCGCCCTCTTCCCCTGATTGGCGTCGAGCCCGCCGCCACGTCCTCCCCCTCCGACGACGACTCGTCGGCCGCGTCCTCAACAAGCGGAGCTCCAGCATCGGCGCTGCTGACCTCCCCGGTGGCCGCCGCCCACAAAGTGAACTGTTCCTCCTCTGCAGCCGTCGCGGCTTTGTCCTCCACACCCCCGGCGCTGCCGGCCTCCATGGCAAGCTGTGCCTCCCTCACCCTAGTGGTGATGTAGTCCAGCTCCGCTTGGGTGGTGTCCATGACAAGCCACCGCTCGACGTCAGCATTGACGTACACCTCGACCAAGGAATCGAAGAACTGCTGCACATCCGCTTCCGTCGGCTCCCGCCAGCTCGGGACAGGGCCGTGCGCGTTACAGTCCGGCATCATAGCAATGATCTCGGACCGGCGTGAGTTATTGCACAACGGGACCACCCCCAGTGGCAACTTGAAGAACGACTTTGAGGGCCTTGCCGACCTTCGGCGGCAGACCTCGCGGCCTTGCCGGTCCGTTCAATCTTGCCGTCGCGATCCACGTCAAGTGGAAAAGCGGCGGCAGAAGTGGGCATGCCCCATCACCGTGAAATTATGGTCGAGGCCAGGGCGGAGCCGCATAATGTCGGCCGGGTTCGTGAAAAGCCAGGCTGACCTCCCCTTGTTATGCAACGGGGCGATCCGGCGGCGAATGAAGTCCGCCCCGATCATCTCCAGAGTGAGCCCCGCCTGGGTCAGCCGGAGGATCCTGCTGGTGGCGACGGTGAGCCTCCCATCGGCAGCATAGACATCCCCCCAGTCGCTGCCACGGACCGGCGGCGTTCGACGGACCTTGCAGAATTCCGGCGGGTCTTCGTCCTCAATCCAGCACCACCGGCCGCGCCATTCATCCCACTTCTCCTTCATGGAACCTTCCGGATACGTCCCCTTGGATCTTGTGATCCAGGCGATACATCCGGAGACGGCGCCTCCAGGCTGGATTCGAGGGGAGAAATAGTGGCAAAAGAGTGCCGTATTGGGCTGCACTCCGGCGAAGCCTTCGCAGAGATGCGCGAAGAGAGCCAAGCATGCCACCGTGTTCGGGGTGAAATCCAAAAGGCGAAAGCTGAAGGTGTGCATGATGTCGCAGAAGAAATCGGAAAAAGGGGGGCATAACCCGCAAGAAAGGTAATCGACGAAAAAGGGATACCGGTTTGGGGCAGGATCGGCGCAGGCGGCAGGAATGATGCATGTCGCCGGGTGCCCCGAATTCTCTTCCCCCGTCTTCACTCCCCATAAGGGCTTGAAGGAGGTCAGGAGATCTTGAACACCAATCGACGAGGGGATGAAGAAGGCAGACTTCGTCCGATCCCCCGACAGCGCGCTCTCCGGCGGCTCCACAGACCCGGAGCTCTTAGCCACCACCTTGCCCTTGGCGGATTTGGGCGCCATGGCGGCCAAGAAGTCTAGAGGAGCAAGGAAGGAGGGCAGCAAAACAGCGGCGGCGGGCGACGGCGAAAGCTCAGAAGGGAAGGAAGAGAGAAAATGGCGGCTCTGAGAATGGAAAAGGTACGAGGGAAGAGGTGAAAGTGAGCAGCGCGCCCGCGATTATTCCTTCTTATGGGGGAAAACACGGGCCGCCTCCTTTCACATTTACAACGACGTGACGCATGTGCGCAGGGCTCAACCCCACGCACGCCACCCACGTCACGCGCGCCTCCCCATGCCGAGCCACGCGCGGGAGGAATGGGAAGCCTTGTGGCCAAGAAACTTACCGCGGTAAAAACTACCCCGCCTGCCCGCGCACCGTTTTTGGGCCTAGCCCAACGACGCGATTGCGCTTACGTGTGGCCCAGGCCCGGGGGCTCCTGTCGGTGTACAAAAAGAGGGGTATGCTTTTTGCACCCCTATAACTGTGCACGGGCAGTCCGAGCCACGGACGCCGCCACACTGAGCGAGGCGAGGGAGGTGAGCCAAGGTAAGGCCAACGCTCAAGAGGAACAGAACAAACACCAAGACCAAGACCGCAAAGAGCAAAGGGGACGGAGCGGACTCCCCTGGCAAGATCCTTGCCAGGGGGGGGGGGGGGGGCAGTTATAGCAAACCCGGCAAGACCCTTGCCGGGGCAGATCGCCCCACACCTACGGAGCGAATCACCCTTGAGTCCACTACCCCATGGGGCAAGGATTCGGGAGACATCCCCGTGGTGCCATGCAGATCTTTGTGAAGACATTCAAAGATCAGATACATAGTATCAAGGATGACGACCCTTGGCGGGATCCTGGCGGGGAGGACCACGAGGCCCCGGAGTAGCCTTGCCGGGGATGACAGTGGGCGCCGCGGCAAGACCCTTGCCGGGGCCCCGACAAGGCCCTTGCCGGGGCTGCACCAAAGCCCCTGCCAAGGACACCCGTGGGGCCACTATCAGGCCCGCACCAATCAAGCCTCCATCATGCAGCTGCCGACCCAACCAGTTGGGCAGGCACCTGCGTGGCGGCGAGCGAACCTTCATGGAGGCCCACCACGGCGCCACCTTAGCTGCCTGCCTGCCTACATGGCACCACAGGCACCGCTGGCCAGGGCGGGTGTCAACGCGAAAGGAAGCGGCGGCGGACGAGACTGGGCTCTCCCCCATCCCGGTAAAGCAAGGACACCTAAGCAAGACGCATTTATGGCGCCTTGTCATGTAATGCGAGGGATAAACTCGTATGAGACCTGCCCACCTCCTCACATGACGCCACTGTGGCAACTCCTTTCCCTATAAAAGGAGGCCCAAGGCGACCAAGACGGGGTTTCGGCTTTTTGGAGCTCCTCACGCCCCATAGCTAGCTCAGGAACGCAAATAAGCTAACCACCAAAGCAGGAGTAGGGTTTTATGCACCTCGCAGCCCAAACCTGGGTAAAAGAACCCGTGTGCTATCTGTTTGATCTGCTCTTCTCACGACCCCGCGCCCCGCAACCGTAGTAGGGATTCTTGTAATCCCATAGGTGCCGTCTCCGCACCAACACCACCGGCCCAGTATTCCTCCCGTGCCTGCGCCCTCCCCTCGACCTCACTGCACCGCCGTGCTTGGCACCGCCCCTCGGCCATCCATTCAAGCCCCGCCGACCTCCAGATCAGGCGCAAGCAGCTCCTGCGCCCCACACCCCTATGATAGACACCGATGCGCCGCTTCCCCGAGGAACAGGCGGACTAGGTGCTCCGCGCGCCTAAGCGGGACCTGCTTCTTTTATTTGCGGTTCGTGACCGACTGAATTGAAATCTAGGCGGGCTATTGACCTCTAGCAAAGGTGAAATAGTAAAGGGAGGAAACCTTGTGCATTTAGTATCACGAAGAAGATGCGAAGAAGCACTCAACTAGTTTCTTTCGTGGGATGAATACGGTGTGAGCGGAGACGTAAGATTTGCACGAATAAGGGAAGAGGAGTACCTCTTCTGCTGGCGATGTTGTGTCCTCCTACATTTTTCCGACGATCTTCTTGTTGTTTGCCGGAAACCAGAAGTTGTGGAGGATGGTGCAGCCTTGGACGAACCCATGGCCAAGTTGTTGAGTGTGGTGCGGTGGCCGTCTGTCGGCGGCGGGGAAGCAGATCCGAGGCGGCGAACGACGACGTAGCGGGAACAACTCCGGTGCGGTGGACGGTTGCGACAGTGGAGCCGCAGCAGTGAGGCGCAGGACGGTGTGGTCGGAGTGGTTCTGGTACGGCGCACGTCGGCGTCGGCGTCGTGGAGGCAGCTCTGCCTCGGCTTCAGCTGCTAAGTCCTTGAGGGCGTTGTGGTTGCGGTTGCGTTGGACGACAACGTCGGGGTACCGGCTCCGGCATGATGGAGGAGGGCGGTGGTGGATTGGCCGCTATGGGGTGGAGGACGGAGGAGGCTGGGGTTTCGCGGCTGCTGGAGAGGGCGTTTTTGCGCCCATGGAGTATGAATGGGGAAACTGAGGGAGGCGGGGAACTAAGGGGGAACAATATTTCGGTTTGAGACACGCTTGTTTGAAATTTGGGGAAAGTTAGAAACTTTGCCCCCATCTAAAATTTTGGACATATTGCGGGTTGGGGGTAGGACAGTCATGTCAGGTGTCCCAAATGTGGGCGGGATAGGTTTCGGCCGAGCGCATGGGTAGGCGCCCACGGCGTATGGATGCTTCTCTGGCGTCTTGGTGAAGTTACAAACCTACCCCGGTTTAGACCTTTGGACATCGGGCTGATAGGCTACACGGGCCAGAGTCAGGACAGTAATTTCCTACCACCAAAACATTAGTCTCGCGCGGTTTCGGGTGACCAGAGGCCTATTTGGCGCTTCGTTCAATATTTGGGAGCAGAAGCATTAACGTTTTCGGTTCTCTTGAATTGAACTTTCAGGATTTGTCAAACTTCACAAATCTTTACTCTTGAAAATCCTAAAGCTACGATTATTTTGGAATGGAGGGTACATTTGAATATACATTGTACACGAGTATATATTAAAAAATATGTAACTTACCTCAGTTCATGCATGGTTCGGTATATAATCTCCTTCGTTGCAAAAAAAGTTAGATATGCGTATGAATATATATAGCATGTTCAAACTCACAACAAAAATTGATGCCCCTTTTACATCTGATTTACAAATGCCATTATCTCGGGTTCAAATAGATGAATGCACTTCCTATGAATTTGAATCTTCGAAACCCCCTTTATGTTGAATTCGACATGTATTCTATTTCGTAGCTAGCAATTTAGAATGTATCCATGCAAGTGACAAATGTATAAAGTGCTTCACACTAACAACATGGAGTGCACTAATTAATGTTTATATATGAATTGCAAAAGCATCCATTGCCTGTATTTCAAACCGCTCTCACTCTATGGATCGATAATATGAAATAAACACATGCACATGCTAGAATTCAATTGCAGTTGAAGAAAGAGCCTACTCCTGGTACTGTATATTAGTGATAGGGGTGTGTACAAAGTACACGTGAATACCAGGCATTGTGCGTGTGTGTATACTATCGACGAACTAGCCCCCAAGCTTGTATAACATACTAAGGGCCTAGGGTTACAAATCATATATAGTCGGCTTATCACCAGTGGGGATAGAGTCCTCCGCGACTCTGGTAGCTTCGTGTTGTACGCCGAGTCCTCCACATGGGTCTTCGTATAACACATCTCGGTCCAACCTATATGTGGCGCAGGATGGAACCGACCCATGAGTCTTCATGTTGACCCACCACAACTAGAAATGATGTGCCCACCACACCACACACACAATCGGCCACTAAGAAAATAAGCATATACAATAGTACAATGGTATCTAGCTCACGATACGTCTCCATATTTTGTTGATGACACTGACGGACTTTGCATTTGATGCGTGCTCCGTATTTTGTTGACGACACTTATGGTCATTGTATTTGAAGCGAAAGCATGATATGGTCACTGGACTTCAGAATAAGCTCATCACGGTCACCACATACATTTTGTCGTGCTAACCAACATGTGGTTGGATGGTTAGAGGACGATGGTTTCTCGAGGCCACCAAGGTTAAAGTCCCGGCGCTCGCATTTATCTTATGTTAATTTCAGTATTTTTCGGCGATGTACGTTCAGTGGGAGGAGACGTTCCACTCGACTACGAGGCACCTATGGTGACTTCGTAAAATCTCAAGATCACATATGCTGGCCCACTCTCTCGAAGGTGCTCATAGGGGTAGGGTTCGCGTGTGTGCGCTTATAGCGATGAGTGCTTGCGCGTATATATGAGCCCTTGCGTCTATACCATGTTAAACAAATACATATCATGATTATGCGGTCACTGGCTCACCCGTACAACTCCGTATTTTGTTGATGACACAATCAATTGACCAGTCAAACGTTCCACGCGGCGCAACTAGTGTTGCACCATCGAGGCGCGTAACCATGGGGCCCACCTGTCAGCCCGTATATGAAAGAAAGAAATGGTAGTTTGAGTGCATCTTTGTGTTAATAAAATAGGAGTACATTTTAGGGTGATCATACGGTCACTGGCTCACCATACAGCTCCGTAATTTGTTGATAACACGATCAATTGACCAGTCAAATGGTCCACGTTCAGCAGCGCACATTACTATAGGGCCCACCCGTCAGCGCGTATATGAAGGACAGAAATGGTAATAAATTAGTGGTCGGTGGGTATTCGAAGTCATGAGACCTCTGGTTGGCAGTCACCGACGGTTGGGGGGCGTTCATTGGGCGGTGGGGTGGGGATTCCCGGAGAAAAAGCTCGGCGGGGGGGGGGGGGCTAGAGGGATGGCCGGTGCGGCGGTGGACCGGCGGTGGGGAGTGGTTTCGGGGAGGGTGGGCCGGCCGCGGGCGGCGGGTGCTGGCGGTTTGGCTGGTGATGGCTGGTGGCTCAGGGGGTGGAGTTTGACGATAAACTGGAGGCCCTTGATTTCATATCCAACGGCTGGAAAATCTAATGACCAGAGATGAAAAAGTCAGTCGGCTGACGTGTAGCCTCACCCTGCACGTACACATGCATGCACGCAAGACATGCACGCATGTAGGCGTGCAACACTGACACGTACACATGCACTCACAAACACACGCACGTACGCACCCATGCATGCAACACTGAAACGTACCCTTGCACGCACGCAACACTCGCACGCCTGCATGCACACAGCACACGACGCAAGACACACGCTCAACCTATACGTGCATGCACCCTTTGTTAAGGACATGGATTGTTATGGGTATTAATCAATCTTATCTGTGATAAGCAGAACATTGATGTTTGCAGCGGTCTTTATGAATCACAACGTATCGAACGGGCTATCAACATCGTATGCTTATCTACATCAAAAAGATGATGTCACACTCAATGAACAACCATCGGTTTATGAAATGCCCGCTTCTGACCGCCCTGGCCCACCACAGGTTCCTCTGCTGTGCGCTGCCTGCGTTGGGTCACTGACATGCAGGCCATGCACCCAAAGAGCCTACACGTCAGTGGAAGAACGGCGTGGTGTCCTAGGTCAGAGTCGAGGGCGCCACTCGCGGCACGCCCGTCTGAACACGCCTCCGTGCCGCATTCAAACGCCTCCAGGAAACCCGCCCGTGTGGAAGCCGAGAAACCCACTCTGGACACACGTTCGTTCATGACCGGCCCGACGTTAAACGCAACGCCGGCCGAGCTCCTCCCGTCCGCCGTCTATTTAATCTCCTATTTAAACGAGGCCAAATGCCAGCCAAGAATCGCACACCTCCGTCGCTCTCCTATCTCCTCCACCATTTTGTCCACTCTTACAATGGCTTACGAAGAGTAGTTATTCCGCATCCAAGCCGACTGGGTAGCCCGTCGGATACGAGCTATGCAGCTCACTGATCCACCTCCCTCCCCTCGCCTGACGGAGCCAGTTGCCGCCCCAAGCCGGTAGCAGTTCAACAACTTCGCTTCTCGAGCCAGCTCGACGAGGAGCGGCGCATGGGCGTCGTTGCTGCCGTCCACGCCGCCGCCTCGTACCTCGTCTGCCGTTTCTGTGGCTGAGACTCCCATGCCGGCGGTCGCGCCATGCAAGCAGCGACAGAAGCCGAGTGCGCGGAGAGCGACGATTCGGTGGCCAGCGCCTCCGCGTCCGCCGCCATAATCGAGGAGAAGTAGAACACGGGAGGCCGCCACCGCTTGGGTCCCATGAAGGCCAGCGCGGAGGCGATGCCGGTGTACACAACATGTGTCTTGCCGGATCCTTTTGTTGCGAGGACCTTCGTTGACCCCGCATGGGCTCCACGGAAGAGGGGAATGTTAGGATGAACTCGAGCTGGTGCCGGCCATGGCGAAGTAGTCGCCAATATTTTGGCTACCCCGGGCAAGATCCAAACAGCCCCTCCCAACAAATTCAAATCCCTCGTTCGCCGTGGAATTTTGCCATGTGTTGTTTTCATGGACTAGCAAGATGCCCGTGCATTGCACGGAACATCAAGATGCATTTTTTTACAAACTCCCACATGCATGCAAGGGATAATTAATGTCCTCCTTTGCTAGTACCACGAGGCAAACACCATTAATATTGCATCGATTAGTGTTAGTGGCTATGTATATCTGCAAATTGTAATTTTGATAGTGGCCCCTTGTATATAAAAATGGAGGGAGAAAGATGAGAGATAAGGTGAGGAGGACTGGGGCGTGGTGGTGACTGGTGGTCGGACTGGGCGGAGCATGGGGATGGAAGGCGCATTATGTCTAGGTTTGTATCTCTCTCACACACACCCACGTAGGTGGGGGACGTGCACGAAGAGAAGAGGTGCACGCACGGCGCGCACGTACTCTGCCTCTTTCCCAACCACACCAGCGGGTGGTGCACGGTGGAGCTCATTTCTATACAAAAAGGCAGCCCACGTGGTAATTTGGCACGATGTCTTGGTTGTCCACTTGGTGGAGGGAGGATCCTCTACCACGGGTGAACAAACAAATTGCAACTTGACGCGTTATGTTAAATTAAAAAAAGAGGCAAACCATGTGGGGCCTACCTTAGAGGCAAGGCTCTATACACTGGAGTACTTTTGATGTGTCCCGTCAACTCGCAGAACGAGGAGAAGCTTGCTTAGTACACCATCGCCCCCGCCCACGGGCGCGGTGGCTCACAGGATGAGGTGAATCTTGCTTACGAGTAGTAGTAGTAGTAGTACTACTACTACTATACGCCTTTACGCCCGCTCCCTCGCCCACGCGCGCGGTGGCTCACAGCACGAGGAGAAAATTTTACTACTCCCTTCGTTTACTCCTCGTCCCTACTACATACTTTGGTTAGTACTCCCTCCATTTACTTATACAAGGCCACTATAAAAAATTACATTTTGCATCTATACAAGACCACAAATAGTAATCGAGACAAAAGTTACTACTCCCTCCTTTCCAGTTTATGGCTCAATTTCAAAATCTCTCCAACCAAGGTAGACGGTGAGTGGTCGAATTAATTTCGTAGTTTGCACAAGTAATTAGTATGCTAGTTTTTCTCAAGAAGTTATGTTTTCCGAGGCATTAATTAGAACGAATGCATGAATGACCATTAAATTTCCATGAACTTGTACATGCATTGGTTAGTTTCCTCTTGACACTGCTTGCGTCGGGTGATCTAACGCACCTCGAAATCCAACATGTAATGGTACTACTACTAGTATAGTAGAATTGAGACTTATCAAGCGGAAAAATGAATGTTTGTTAGATGAGCCCTATAAACCCTAGTGGGTACGTACTCCGTAAAAACAGATTTTTCCGAAACTAAGTCGCTCCCTTTCATGAATTCTGTAGTATACTCCTCCGTCGATGCTCCCTTTCATGAATTCTATACTTCCTGTCGCTGACATGTGGGACATATAGCAACCGAGTCGACGTGTCAAGCACCAAATAACAAAGGCAGAACAGCAGGGGGGACGACCCCACTGCATCCGGTCCAAAGAGTAGTAATGAGCAATGAGACGTCAAATCACAATGCCGCACCTTCCCAGACGGACGAAGCAACCATTATTTCACACTTCGGTTTGCCATCATCTCAAACCACGTACTAGTATTGCTTCTGCCTCAAGAGGGACACGCGCATCACCTTGGTACATCATGACACATGGGACCGCATGACAAGCCATGCTCCCCCGCCAATCGCTCGGTAAAATCACCTCATTTTTACTATACTTCCTCCGTATCGGTTTACTACATGGCATGCACATCGTTCGAGGTTGAGAATTTAACTGGCTATATATGTGATGAACAGTACTCTAGCCTTGTAAAAAATGTATACTTTTGTACAGTAGTACTTTCGATGGATTGTGCCATGGAGCAAAAATTGAAATTAAAAAAAAGGTGGTACATATAGAGAGCGCTCGTCGCCAAATTATGCATATAGTACTATTAAAAAAGCTAGTACGTGCTTAATTGGGGTGCTAAATTCTATTTAAGAAATACTAGTAGTATGTACATACTGAAGAGTTAAAGTAACGAGTAGAAACATAACATAGTTCTGCTGGGGGCTCAGCACAACACACCCATCAAATTAAACTAAGAACACCTGAAATTAAACTATGCAACTAATCCGGTAGACACTGCATTAGAAGTTTAGAACCACAATGAGCAACGACACTGCCACCTTACTCGGAGTCCTTGTCCACGTCCTCGACTTCGTCCTTGTCCCTATTCCTCTTGGCCGATACGTCTTTGCTTGAACCGCACACTTGGATGTTGCTCTTCATCCAACCCTTGAGATATTGAAACAAAGGTAGCCATCCATTGCAGCATAGTGGATGTGGTCTATATCTAGTACATTCCGCTGCCATGCATGACGATGAAACGTGTAATGAGGTTTCTCCGGTTCTGATGCGAAGGATGAACCATGGCTCCTGCCAGGGTCAGCATTGAAGGCTGACGAGAGGGCACCAGCCGATTCTTCTGGAGGTCGAAGGGGTTGCCTACAACGAGGCCGATCCGACCCAGGACTTCTTCGTCGTTCTTAAAGTCTACAGTAACGAAGTTAACTGTTTTGTCCTTAAGAAGTTCTTAAAATCCTAGCACTCAACGTCGGCATGGCATATGTGGTAGACCAAGCAAACGTTCTGTACGCAAACCTGGATCACGGCGGGCTTCTTCCTCTCTTCGTCCTTTAGATCCTTCTCTCGTCCCAGGACTGTGGTGTACTCAACATCTAGCCCAGCGACCCACTCATCATCTGAGTTTTCGAACATGCGTCTGAAGCGAGAAAGGCATCCATTCACCGTCACGGAAGAACGAGTGTAGATAACGTCGAACTCATCGCCGGTGATGGTTCTAACCTTGTACTAACCGCCGATCGTGGAGATTTGGGACGCCATGGATTTGGGAGGAGGGTTAGGATTAGTGGAACTGCCGTAATGTGAATGGACGGGACGACTAGGAGCGAACCGCCGTAGTATTGAAGGACGTGCGTGGACGAGTAGGAGCGAACTGCCATCGTGCAAACGGCGGGGTAGTGGCTTTACATTCTCCCATGATACGGGCTTCTGAGAGCCCTTGGATCTGAGATCGAACGGTTGCATGGCGTGATTCTAGACCTATGGGTGAATATCCTATCCTGGAGGGTTATTACGCAAATTTTCAGCAACTTAGCATGCGATCGCTTGATCTCAGATCCAAGGGCTGCCCGGCAGCCGTATCATGGTCGCGCCTACCGCCACGACCGTCAGCGTCATTTCGTGGTCGTGCCCTTGGAGATTTAACACGGTGCGTTCGGCTATCTGATGTTGGCATGTCATACATAGTCATCACTTAGTCACTGATACTACAACAAGGTTGGCTATAGGTGTATTTTTTTACTCCTCTCTATCTCTTTCTTCGTACTCCCCCTGTCCCATAATATAAGAACGTTTTTGACACTAGTGTAGTGCCAAAAACATTCTTATATTATGGGACACAGGGAGTACTAGTATTTATTGCATTTGCCAAGGTGTGACCTCTTCCAATGAAATGGTGTTGCTAAGTTTTCTTCATTTAATTAGCTATAGACTCAAAATTGTCTTTTCACCTAGTTACACGCGCTTAGCACCGTTTCTTCCTTGGGTCACCAAACTAGTCTCTCTCTTCTTGATTAACTTGGCACATCAGACTTTATTCCTATGTGGCAAGCTTAAGCACCTATAGGAGCAAGTAAAAGTAAGTACAATAGTGCGCTTTACATGGCATTTTTGCATATGTGGAGGAAAGATAGGCAAGGAAAAAGTGGAGAAGTGGGCTCTCATGCAAGAGCCAGCCTCTACTACATGGTGGAGCATTGGGAGAGGCACCTGTATGGAGGTGGTCAGGAATCTAGGAGACTCACGCCGGTCGTAGCGCTGCAGTTAAAATGATAATGGCAAGTCAAATCACGGGGCCCCACCTGTCCAGTAGTAACTCGCTGTCAAATCACACAACCCTATGTTTGCAGCAGCTTACTCCCTCGTCTTCTCGCGTCTCTGTCGAACCGACTATGCGGAACTGCCCCGCCTACCGCGCAGGAAAATCCCCGCCCTCGACTTTTAAATACAACTACATCCACTTAAGAATCTAATGATATAATTTTTGTGACATAGTAACTCATATTTAGTTAGTCAAATGGATGACCTAGAACTATGTGCAGGTCCTATAAACCGAGACGCTTAAAAATAAAAAAACCGAGACGGAGAGGGTAGTTCAACACGTATCTTTTTAGATCAATATAGTCGGGATTCACCAAGGAGCAAAACCAAGTGGTAGGCTGCTCCTGTCGTGTTGGCATAGCAAATCAAGCAGGTCGATCCACACACTAAATGGTGACACACTTAACAGGACCCCCTTGGCCAACCTGTGGCTCATCCACCATCTTGTTCCACGTGCGATGCACCAAATTACAGTTCGGAGCAGCGGTTGGAATTGGAGGCACGCTGGTCGTAGCGCCATGAGAGTAGAAAATGAGTGACGAGGGTCAAATCACAAAGCCCCACCTTTCCGCATTAAAATTTGACGGACAAAGCAACCATCATTTCACTCTAGGGCGTAAGAGCATAAAGAAAAGAGAAAACAATGATGTGTGCGGCAGCTACCTAGGGCACCCTAGGGTAGGGGTCTCCACTACAGATAATTTTTTTTAAAGCGCCTCCACTACAAATCGGCTTCTCCCTCGTCCTCTTGAAGAAAACCGATGATGAGTGCGGCGGTAGGGTTTGTATGAGTACTAGGTGTGCGGGGCCACGTTGTAGTAAACGGGTTTGAATCGACGCCTTAAATATGTGTGGGCCGCTTGGTTTTACGGGAACAAGGGAACATTTTGGGTTCGTGGACCAGTGGAGATATAGTACGTACAAAAGTTCGACCGAAAGGCAATGATGCATGGGCCCTGCATTTTGATATACCCGGGGCCGCGTGAAATTTGCTACTCTACTCAAAACTAGTAAGGTACACATGTATTGAACGCACGAGATTTTGAAACCAAATTATGAATAAATACACACTATGGCATTTAAAGCTTTGAGTCATATATGCATGATGTATATGTTCGTTTAGTTCTTATAGTTCATCTCATTCAAAATCAATTAGTTTTATAAAAAATTTAAGATTCATGGGGTTGTGCATTGTACTCCCTCCGTTCCCAAATAGATGACTCAACTTTGTACTAACTTTAGTACAAAGTTAGTGCAAAGTTGGGTCATCTATTTTGGAATGGAGGGAGTAAATCATAAAGTAAAAAACGAATAATGGCAATTCATTTAGAAAAAAATAATCAATTATGATACAGAAGATTCTAGAATAAAGGAGAAGTGCTTGTGTTTTGAGGTTTGTGCATTATGCTTAAGTTCAACCATGGAGTCTTCTAAATTTTACATGTGGCAGATCTGGTGGAATGTTGATGATATCCAACGGCCAGTAGTCCTCGGATTTTCCTATCTCTACACTGTCTGGTTAGCTTCATCCAGCGACCATCTTTCAAAGTTATTGACACACTATATAGTTCTTGTGCCATAGTTGCATGTTTTGGAAAAAAGCTACTAGTGGGTTGTACTATCTATTTAGGAATAGAAGATATATACATGGAAGTTGTAGGGAAAGAGATGACATGGAGCATCTCAATTCCTATGAGTAGGGATTGGAAAAGAGATGTCATTTGGTTCACATCATAGGAAATTTTCTATTGAATCTAGAGATGACATGTATCTCAATTCCTATGAGGAGGGACTAGAAAAGAGATGTAATTTGGTTCATATCATAGGAACTTTTCTATTGAATATAAGCTAATGTTTATTTTCCTTTGAAATTAAGGGAGTATAGGAATCCATTCATATGAACCAAGTGGCTCTAAAGCTATAGAAATGGTATCATGTTTATTTCCTTTGAAATGTGGAGTATATGAATGTATTCCTATGAACCAATTGGCTCTAAAGGAAAAAATCCTATAAAAACCATATCATATAGAGTTCCTATGATATTCCTCGACACTAAAGGATGATTGAAATTGCTGCGGGTGATACGATGGTCTTTCTTTGTAGACTCCTCACCCAACTTTATAGTTACCTCTCGAAGATGAATGAAATGATATATACATGGTATTCTACATGTGCAATTTGGTACACGAAAACTCTGTAAAAGTTTGCGAGGTTTGAATTTTCAATAAAGCTATATGCACCTTTGCATTTGTAACGGAGGGAGCATCTGACGATTGCTAACACTCACGTGGAAGATTTGTGTGTAGGAGGAGTGGCTGTTACATTAAATGACATGGCAAAACCGATAATCGCCGGATGCCGATCTAACGGTTCTTCTGGCGTTAAATCGGGAAAAGGCTTGTGGCGAACGTTTGTTGGATAATGATTTACGGACACATGCATTGCGTTGATACGTGCCCCTCTCTCTCTCACGCACACGCACCCTCACGAAGTCACGACTCTCCCGAGTCCTCTCGCATGAGACTTCGCCGTCGCACCCACCGTCTATCTGCAGGTAGACGTCACACACATATGTGCTCTTCACACCCTACCCTCAGAACTTCTAAAAAACAAAAGACGGCACACACATTTTATTTTAGCTCACACATCACACACTTATACTATTACTCTTGCGGCGAACGTTCTTTGGGCATAGTTTATTTTACTCTCATGAAGAAAAGTGGTGCACACACGCACTAGTTCTCTCACACCCACTCGCGGGTACACGTAGGAGCGCATTTTTTGAAGCTGGTACAACAAAATCACTCCACTATATATAAAAGCAGGAGCCTTAGCGCTTGCTTTACTAGGGTTCCTCTCGTACACTCTCTCATGCTCTCCAGATCTAAGCAACACATAGGTGGCCACACACTCTCTCAGCTCACGGCTGGTCACAAATCTGGCCGGACAACCTCGACCGGGGCAAGGGTGTAGGTGCATCGTTCACTGTCGTCAGGGCGGCGAGGGAGGAGACCAACGGCTGCCCGCGCGTCCCGATCGGCAGCCGTGCTGTTCTCTCCGAGAGAGCGCCGACTCGGGAGGGCCTCCGACCCCTTCTTCCTCCCTGCGGTATTGTAGCCAAGATGCGGCCTCCCGACGCCATCTTTGCCACATGCCGACGACCCTCAGGTATATATTCCTTCGAAACATGCCTTGCTCTACTGCCCCAGCTCCCTTCGTGTGGATCCTTTTCTATTTCCGTCCATTGTTCCAAAGCCACCTAGACTTCTACTATTTTTAGAAGTAAACCTAGTTCATACAGTCGACTCAAAGCGTTGGTTCAAACGGGGAAGAAAGTGGGAAAGCTGTAGCATGAATCTAGGACTTGGTTCTAAGAGGAAACGGGGGAAAGTAGTAATATCTGTCACTGTTTAAATAACCGTATGTCACATCCCTAGTTCTGGTCTGCTCTGGGTTAGCTAGTCTTGTGTTGCATCATGTCTAAATT
Source organism: Aegilops bicornis (assembly GCA_021605145.1). Taxonomy (NCBI): domain Eukaryota; kingdom Viridiplantae; phylum Streptophyta; class Magnoliopsida; order Poales; family Poaceae; genus Aegilops; species Aegilops bicornis. The sequence goes on along the minus strand of CM038674.1, from coordinate 431,899,320 downwards.
TCTTTGAAAGTTGAAATGGGGATTGTTGAAACCCTAACACCAAATGAATTCAACTAGGTTCAATAAAATATCTTCAATGAACCCAAATGCCCTTTAGAAAAGTTCATGATTTTTGTTAAAGGTGAAAACCTCTGCCAAAAATGATGCACATATTTCTAGGCCATTCTGGATTTTTGAATTAAATCTCATTGTATTTGACTTTGGGCATTTAAATACTATAAATAATTTAAATGTTCAAATAATGTTGGAACTATTTTTGGGCCACTGAAATAATTCAGGAAGTGTCGATGAATATTTTCAGGATTTTAGGAAATGCTTTGGTATTTTTCCTAAGCTCAAAACAGAGGCAAATAATTAGAAAAACAAAAACAAATTAGAAAAATGTAAGAGAGGGAGAGCTTACTCTGGCCTCACCCTGAGCAGCCCACCTGCTCAGGCGGCCCAAAGATCAAGACTGCCGGCCCAGCCAATCGCCCAGCCCCACCACTGCAACCCCTCTGTCGTCTTCCTCCCCGCGCCAGTAGGCAGGGAGTGTGGTCCCCGCGCGCGCTCCAGCTCCTGCTTCCACCGTGACGCCCCGATTCTTCTGAGAGCGCCACGGAGACACCTCAAGCCCATGTCCCCTCTCCCTCACTCGTTGCTCTCTCTCCCCCTCCTCTGCCTCTCCTGCGCGCAGCCACCGAACGGAGCCGCCGCCACCGTCGCCATTCGCCGCTGCCACCGGCCCTCCCTCGCCCATCCAACGTGCTCGAGGGATCCGCCACGCCGTCCCCGTCAACTCCACCGTGCTACGTGAGCTGGGAAGCACCACAACGCCCTCGACATCGTCGTCTTCTACCTCGTGCCACCGAGATCGCTGGCGCCGATTCGCGCCAACCGGGTCGTCCCCAGCCCTGCCGTCTGCACCCTTCACCTCGCCGTGAGCCCTGGTCCCTTTCCCCCTTCTTGCCTCGTCGTCCGCGTGTCGTAGCGCAGTACCCCGCAAGCTCCCGCGCCGCCGTTCGCCATGGCCCGCATGCCCGTGCTCCTGAGCTCTTCCGCTCATAGCCGAGCATAGCAGTAACGCTCAGCCAGCGTCTCCAGGAGGTCAGCACCTGTATTAGCCCCGCCGTGCCCCACAGCACCATTCCCAACCTCGCCCGAACTCCGGCAGCCGCGGATGACCTCGCCGCGCTCAACTCCGGCCACCCCAGCCGTTGACTCCGGTCCCATTGGATGCGGAAGAGTGACAGCTACACGTAGAGCCTCTCTGCCGCTTGTTTGGCCGCCGGAGACGCAATCCCGCAGCCCGCCACCGTGTCTGGCCTCGCCGGCGTCGAGTCGCCGGCGAGTTTGACCTATTCGACCCGGGGTTTGACCTCCCTGGGGTCAACACACGTGGGCCCCACCCCTGACTAGATTAGTTTAGGACTAATTACCCTTTGACATCGACAAGTGGGCCTGTGCCCTAGCTAATCCTTTTTTAGTTTTAACTAAGTTTAATTATCTCCCCTGACATTTTTAGTTAGTAGTAGTTTAACACTAATTAATTTAGATTAGTTAGTTAGTCACTGACCAGTGGGTCCCAGCATCAGGTTTGACCTGGGCTGACGCTGTTGACCTGATGACGTCATTCTGACGTCATGTAGACGCAGTAAATATTTTTTGGGATTAAAATAAATCAAAAATGATTTATTTATTTCAGAAAATATCCAAAACTTCTAAAAATCATATAAAATCAACCGTAACTCCAAATGAAATAATTTATATATGAAAAATGATTAGAAAAATCCAATTTATCTATATGTACCTTTTTCATGCATGATAGAACAACTTAGGGCTGCTGTTTAGGCCAAATATTATAAATGGCATTTTAACTCTCACATATGGAGTTTGAATTTGAACCTAGGGTTCAAACCAACTACATTTAACCTGCTGCTAGTTGCATCAGCCCAAAACACATTCATATTGCCATGTCATAGCATGCATCATATTGTCGTATTGCATTGATTGTGTCCTTCTGTGTTTGCCGGTAACCGTCCCCTCTCAGTAGACGATGTTCTGACGACGAGATCGATGACACCAATGAAGAACTATATTATCTTCAAAAGTGCAAGGCAAGCAAAACCCCATTGTTCATTCCGATACAATCCCACTCTCTCCCTCCTGCTCTCTTTTATTGCATTAGGACAACAACGACATATTTGTTACTTGCTGCGGTAGCTGAACCCTTTTCCTCTGCATGACCTGTCATTGCCACAGTAAATAGATGAAACCCACTAGCATGAGTAGGAGTTGTTTGAGCCCTATTGTGCCTACTCATGCATGCTTGTTTGTCATGCCTGCTACTGCTTAGAGTTGAGTCAGGTCTGATTCATCGGGATGAATTGGAGGTGTGTGAACATGTCTTAATGTTGAGAGCTAAGTGTGTGAACACGATTTGGTAAAGGTAGCGGTGAGAGGCCATGTAGGAGTACATGGTGGGTTGTCTCATTGAAGCCGTCCTCAGGAACTAAGTTATGTGTTTGTGATCCATGAACAGTTACTACCACATATTGGGTTCCAGTAACTCGGCCCCTCTCGACTTATTAATCAACATGATCTGTGTCCAGGAGTTGCAACTAGTTTCTGGTGTTTGTAGGTAGTGTTAGTAGTCTACCAAGTGGCACCCGGTACAGGTGGGCTTGGGGACAGACTAGGCACCGTGGCACGGTGTACCAAGCGTAGAACCACCCGTCGAGGTGGGCTTGGGAACCCTGCTCACATCGTTTGGGGCCGTGAGCGACACCCCGACCGGATCTCCTTGCGGATGGAACCCGAATAGGCGATAAACCTGGACAAGAGACTTGTGTGGTTAGTCAGGTCGTGGCCGACTCCCTCGCCAAAGCTTCGCTTGAAGGTTGCCGAGATACACGTCATGTACATGGTGATAAGTGGCGAGAGCGTGTGTGAAGAAGTACACCTGCAGGGTTAATATGATCTATTCGAATAGCCGTGTCATGGTAAAGGACTTACAGGTTGCTACGGTTCATAGACAAGTGAAAGTGGATACTTTAAAATGCGCGAGATAAGCGTGAGTGCTATGGATGGCGTTCTCGTGAGGGAGACGAAGCGGATCCATAGTGGTGTATTGATATGGTGAATATGTGGACTCGTAGCGCCACCTCAAAAGAGTTACTTGCAGTAGTTCGGGAGAGCCACCGAGTCAAAGCTGGCTTGCTGCAGTTAAACCCCACCACCCCTTTGTTGATAATGATGCATATGTAGTTAGTTCTGATGTAAGTCTTGCTGAGTACATTTGTACTCACGTTTGCCTATTTTATGTTTTTGTAGAGAGACTTTAGTCTCACTAGTAGTTCCGCGTGGACTTCGACGTTTAGCTTGATACCTCAGCTACGATTTTGTGCCCTCGGCAGGATCTGGTAGATAGTCAGGCTTCTAAGCCTTTTTCATTTGTAGATGTCTGTACTCAGACATGTTAAGCTTCCGCTTGTGCTTTGTCTTGTATGCTTTGAATGTTGGGTCATGAGACCCATGTTTGTAATATCTTGCTCCTCGGAGCCTATTGAATAAATACTTGAGTCGTAGAGTTATGTTGTGATGCCATGTTGTATTTACACATATCGAGCATATTGTGTGTATGATTGAAATGCTTGGTATGTGTGGGATCCGACAACCTAGTTGTTTATCCTTGGTAGCCTCTCTTATGGGGAAATGTAGTCTTGTGCTTCAATGAGCCATAGTAGTCCGCTACAGCCCGGTTCACCGGAGTCCTGCTAGCCCAAAGACTACTGCTTCCTAACACTTGATCGGCCGGGCATGTGATTCACTTTGTTCATGTATACATCCCTTCGGGAAATGTCACGCGGTGATATCCGAGTCACCTTAGCCTGCTACAGCCTGGTTCCCGAGTCCTGTTAGCCCAGCGCTTCTGACCCGGATTCACATTCTTGGCCGACATGCTCGAAGTTGATTCATGTATGCCTGTCCCCATGGGTTAGTGCCGCTTTGGGTTCACGACTAGCCATGTCGGTTCGGGTTCTCTATCATATGGATGCTAGCGACACTGTCATATACGTGAGCCAAAAGGCGCAAACGGTCCCGGGCCATGGTAAGGCGACACCCGTGGGAATACCGTGCGTGAGGCCGGAAAGTGATATGAGGTGTTACCGGCTAGATCGATGTGACTTGGAATCGGGGTCCCGACAGCTTTGGTATCAGAGCCTGACTGCCTCTAGGATTACCAAGCCAAACCAGTCGAAGTCGAGTCTAGAAATGCTTTAGTTATATAAGGGAATTGATTGTGGAAGGGAACGTAAGGCTCTTTTTACTCCTTTACCTTATGCCCTTCTGATCTGAGTCATCCTCTTCCTTCTCTACGGGGATTAAGAACTAGGTCTTCTCATCTATCTATCAGGATGACGTGTTACTATGATAGAGACTTATAGGATTGATGGATTTAAGCCCCAGTTCAGTTTCTACTACTTCTGTGTGTTGTCAATTGAACCAGAACCTTGTTATGATGTTGATAAGTGACTATGCAAATCCTTGTGAATATCTCAAATCTTTTCATGAGCATTTACAGCCGTTATCTTTGTCCGAGTCATCCTGTGTCTCTAAATCGTCGATGCATTTGCAAATCCTTTCTTTCCATTCCCGATGTCCTTTATGGTCGAATAAGCACACTAACCGGTGCGTTGAGGTAATTTATTGCCTTGACATTTATGTTGGAGCTATTATTATGACCCTAGGTGTCTAGAGTATCACCTAGTAATCCAGCCATGCTTTGTGTTCCCGATGTGATGATTCGGCCATCATTCTCGAAAGCATCCCGTGATGCCACTTAGTAGAAGGTATTCTACTCACGGATTTCTGAACCCGAGATTCACCCTACTTACCTCATGTTGATAGTGTTTGCTAGTTCCTTTAGGATATTAGTAACTGCGATAGTCCTCGAGGTCCGTGGTATTTCCTTCTTCCAAATACCATGAACCATTAAGGCGTAAGTTCTTTGAACCAAAATACCACAATCGTGAGTACTCTTGAGGAGTTCTCCATTCATAATTGTGATTACGCCAGTTCTACCTTTCTGCATGGGTTATCCGGAAGAAATGTTGAGCTTCGCTCGACATACTAATCTATGCATCCACAACTCAGAAAATCGTGTGTTCCTTGAGTTGTTCCCATTGTAGTTGTATTCTGATCCCCGTCTATCAGTTTAGTTGTATTCTGATCCCCGTCTATCAGTTGATAGTCAGGAGTAGTCGTGCACTCGTGCTCATCGATGCCCATTATTCTTGTTGTCCGTCAAGCCATTCTATTCCGGAATGACTAGGAGAAACAAACTCCAGTACCTCATCCATATCCAGGATTGGGTCAAAGCAGTTGTGTTCCGCAGATCAAAATGCTAATCTAGCTCTTGTTACATTCTACCACAGGTATTACCATATTTATATCAAGAATATCATGGGAATTGTACACCATTCTATGAACTCTTGATACAGTGATACTTCTCGCCCTCATTATTCATTTCTCAGCTCCCGTGTTGTTGCAACGGAATGCCGACAAGTGAACCGTGATGTGTGAAATCAATACTTCTAGCAACCCCGTTGCTTGGTAGTTAAAGGACAATAATTTCATTCTTAGTGTGTTGGTTCTTGAATCATCATTCTAAGATAGATTGTGCTACCTAGTCCTTGTTTCCGGTGCACTCTCCGATCAATGAGTTAGGATTGAGTCAATCCCTCGCTCCTTGATCATATCGTCTTATACTGAAAAGCAAGACTGTTCTCGAGCTTAATAACATATCGGTGGTTCGTGATTTTCCGAATATCTTCTTGGAGGTATCACCAGGTTGTCACCTGACCGCTATGTTGAGTTCGTGATCAAGTTGGTTCCTTGTAACCACCCCCTTCTCCAAGAATCTGTGTTGGATACCCCTGAGCTAGTTGGTTAAGCTAAACAACAACATGGAGATTTGGAAGATGAAAGCTTGTCCGACTTAGTTCATTCTAAGGGATATCTTGTATGTGTGTTGAAGAAAGGTGATGTCTTCATTGATTGATCCTCGCGATCAATTGCTGGACCTATCATCCTAACCAAAACTTTGAGTTGAGTATGGGCTATCACCAAATCAAATTAGTACCATCGATGTTCGTAATGTTGTCTTACTCGTGGTTGATCCCTCGAGCATACACCATTACATCTTTTGGTTGGACCAATGCTATCATCGTGTTCACATGATGATGGAAGTCCAGTGATATGGAAATTCCGATGAGTTGCTGTTGGGCCCATCAGCAGCATTTTGTCTCCTCCATGATTCATCTTGAACATTGAGCTAGTGTTGGAAACTTTGTAAACATTGCCGTCGTGTCCCGCTCATGAAGCATATGTTGGATGAAAGAAGTGACTTTCTCTGATTCACGTGCATTTGATGCAAGTTGCTGCCGTGAGTTCGAGAAAGGTTTGTTTTGTTTCCTCTGGAATCATCCCAAGTTAGTCATGCCCATGTGCGAAGTACTCTATGGTTTGATAGGTTGGCCGCCCCCAATCCATATGTGTTCCCTAGCACACCAAGCCACTGATTGACTTGTTCAAGGAGAAGAAGTTCCTTCTTAAGAGTATACCTTATGCAAGGACTTCGATATCCTCGATTATGATTCCCCACCGGAAATCGGTAGTGTTTTATTGTAGCGACCCGACCCGAATGGATCAAGTCTCTGTGCTTTCGTGTCATCCCTGGATCGGTATGCTGACACACACAGTACTCGAAGGATTTATAACAGAGGTAAATCACATGTATAAAGTAACGTAAATACTATTACCTCGATCCAAATATATAGCGGAAGCAACAAGGTTGTGGATTCCCATCAACACCAACGGCAAAGTTGAGTATAGGAAATCGTAACCCTAATGTATCACTTACTCGTCGTCTGAAAAGTCTGCAACATGAAAAGTTGCAGCCCGAAAACGGGTCGACACATGGAATATCTTGGCAATGTAACACATAGAGAGTAATGAAGAAATAAGCCTATACTACATGCATATATGGCTGGTGGAAAAGCTCTATAGTTATAAGGTTTTGCGAAAAGCCAATTTTTCCCTATTGCAAAGGAATAAATTTATTTAACTATCATGGTGGTTGTTGAACATTGAGAATGGTTGACAGCATCCTCAATCCCAACTAAAAGTACTCATTAAACCCAAACAAATTATATTAAGTAACGTGATGAGATCAACAGGATAATCCAAGAACTAGATACTCAAGCTGTCCATAACCGGGGACACGGCTAATCATGATTAGTTTATACACTCTGCAGAGAGGTTTGCGACTTTTCCCCACAAGACTCGATCGCCTCCGCTTGGTTCTCGTGACTACATGGTGTTTGAGAAGCGGATGACCGAGACATAGTCTTTCGTAAGCGCTTAGCACCTTACATGTGGGTAGACCGTACCAACCTACATCCCCTACATCCGCTAGTCTACCCGTAAGAGTTCGCACAACTTAGTCAACTACGCCAGAGCCCATAATGGCTTGTGGCTGCACACGGAAGTTTCTAGTTTGAAAAATCTTATGATCAATTTGGGCCTGGGTGGCGGTCAGAAGAAATACAGGCAAATCCTGTCTACCCAGTGCCTTGACAGGCAAGTCTGGAATAGCCAGTGCCTCAATCCACCCAGATGTGTGTTTAAGTTGCCACCTTAGATAAACCATTAATTATCAATCTCACATCTGTCATGGATATTCACTCAAACCCAATCCACGTCTCTGAGCATAGCATGGCGTAATAAGCAAACGAGAAGTAACTCCCAAGGGTTTGATAATAAAACAGGTAATAGGTACTACCTCAAACTACTTCCCATACCACAATTCAATTAGATCCTAATCATGCAAGTGTTTGAGGAATAGATCTAATGCATAAAAACTGGGTATGAGAAGAGTATGATCAAAGTGTTACTTGCGCAAAGTTGATGAATATGATTCGCACTCAAAACTCTTGATAGATCTACTCGTCACACTCCGTTCAATCTATCGTAATCAAGCAATAGTAACCACACATAAGCAATCACTCAAAAGATCGGAAGGATCGAAGAAACAATTCGGAAAACGTCAAAACCAAAACTAATAACTCTTGCAGCATAAAACAATTTCTAACAGTACCAAAACTATGTCTATTTGGCCTTATAAGAAAGTTTAGGTCGAGAGCTTCGATTTGCAAAAAGAATCAACTAAATCGGAGTTACGAAACTCAAGTTATGATCAAACAAAGTTCAAATACAAATCTGTTTGAAATCAAATTTTAAAACTTTCAAAAACATGTTTGAGTTGTATTACTGGATAGAGGAGATCATAACGAAGAAGTGGGCGTTGGTTTCGTTGGATTCCGACTTACGAGTAAAACGTTATAGCCGTTTGAAGATTAAAAATACTACGGATAGGTCCATGACGGAAATTAAAAATAAAAAGAAAAATCTATCGAGCTTAACGCCGCTAAACAAAACCGGAAAGAAAAACCGCGAGAAAACCAATCTAGGGTTTTGGAAAGGAAACCAAACGGAAAACCGATCTAGAAAACGGAACGGAAACCGATCTAGAAAACCGATCTAGAAAGCGTGACGCGGCTGAGGCTAGTACCTCAAGAGGCGAGGGCTCCGGTGGCGGCAGAGGGCGGCGGCGGCTAGGGGCGGCGGCGCAGTGTGGGGCGGCGGCGGCGGCTATGGCGGCGGCGGCACTGGTGCTGCTGCTGCTGCAGAGGAGAGGAGAGGAGAGGAGAGTTGATTTGATGTGTTGGAGGGGGGGTGCTTGGGTATTTATATTGGGGAGGGGAGGGGTTTTACTTGGGGTAGGGGACAAGAAATAGATTAGGATTAGGAATCCTAGGAATAAAACAGAATAACAAAAACGGGATCAAATCCTACTAGGAATAGTAAAAGAATAGGAAACTTGGGGCTCCTGGCTCCCCTAGGTGCGTGCTATGCGCGATGGCCTTGTGGCCTTGGCCGGCCGGCGGCTAGCGGCTTGGGCCTTTGGCCCAAGGCGCTGCAGTTTTTTTTTCAGAGAACTAAAATAAAAAAACAAAATGACTAAAAGTTTTATATAGGCATATAGTATACCAAAATTTGCAGAAAAAGATTTTCTACAACATGGACATTATTATAGCTTTAAATAAAATACACACAAATCCAAATAAAACAAAGAGTGTTTCAGCTCTAATAAAATCCAATAAAAATCATTTTAAAAATACCAAAATGAATTCAAATAAATTTCTCTCCAATTTTCTGATGTAGGGAATCATGTTACCCTATTTTCCATATATTTTATTTTTTTGGAGAAAAATAATTTGAATAAAACTCAAATAACTCCAAATTGAAAATAAATTCAAAAGAACTTTGAATTTTTAATTCTTTGAAAACTCCCAACTCATATTTCAAGTATAATTTGAAGAAGTCATTTTATCTTCGCTCATGAAAATCATTGAGTTGCATAAAGTTTCAGAATTGGAAATATTTTTCAAATGAAATTCAAATATTTTCAACACCCCTTGTCATTTAAATAAATGGAAGAAGTCATGTCATCTTCTCTCCAGGGTTTTGTGAGGAAAATAATTTGAATTCCCGACGATCATAAAAGCAAAATGAAAGTTTGGGAAAGTCCTTTTATTCCCTCTCATCTAACTTTCAAAAAGTTTCGAATTCACTCACTTTCAGTCAATCAATCAAGCAATCAATCAAAACTATCTATTTGTTTATAACATTCCAAAATTTAGAATTTTGGGATGTTACAAACTACCACCCTTAAAATGAATCTCGTCCTCGAGATTCGGAGAGGCTAGAAAGAATAGGTTAGGGTTTGGGGGTCTTCTCAAAAATCCATCGATCGTCTCCGGGGTCTCGGGTACTACCACCTTTAGAAGCATTGTTAAGGTTCCATCAAAACTCATATACTCCATCCTTATTACTGACAGTGTCGGTCTTCTCAGATATTAAGGATAATTCCTTCTCTGGGCTCTTCCGGTAGTGGCATAACCTTTTCCTCAATTCCTTTGTCCTTTCGTCTTGGTAAGGTTATCCCGAAATCGGGTCTTCTTAGCTGACGGGTCTGGCGCCAATTCTAAACAAATATCGGTATCTCATGGTGGTCAACGATTTATGGTTTTCTCCTGCAGAAAACGGGTCTGGGTTGAACCTCACCGTATGACCTACGGTTGGCAACAGCTGCCGTGTACAAGGGGAAAAGAAATACCTATACCGTTCTAAGGTTTAAACAAGGTTTAATATCGTCGTCTTGCAACTATAGGTAAGTCACTCAGGTTCACCATCCCATATAGCAAAGCGAATAATAAGAGTAAGTCGGTATGGTGATCAATCCATCCCGCACCCAAATCATTACCTTGTACATGGTTTAGCGAATCTCGCATTCTAACACTCGGTCATCCTCACAAGCATTGCAGAATTTCTCTTGTCGACGAACCAAGTTCGGAAAATCCATTGATTCTGCAGGCCAAACAAACATCTATCGTTCCTTAACAACTCTCAGGTTTTGCGTAAACTCCTATAGAATCGTTGGTTGATAAAATCATAACTCTTCCAGGGTTTCTCCTTCAGCAAGAGTGTGCTTGCTTCTTGGCAGGTCCTGGGGCCTGTGGGTTATGGCCCATCTCATCACTTGCAAATCTTGAACTCATCATCTGGGCAACTGATCATTATCCCAACATCCAACTTCTGGCATACTTAAAATCCATCCAAATGTACTGTCTCTTTTCCTTATATTTGCACCAAACGGGGACATGATTACTCAGACTCTTCATGGAATTTCCATTGATCCATACTTCCAACATCATACCTCCTTTATATCGAATAATAATTCATCTCTTCATCCTCGTGGGATATCCCACATACCGAGATAAAACTTATACTTATGAAGTCCATACTCCACTTCGTGGAACATCATTATCCTTTCCTGGGTCAAGCGTCCTTACAGGGGAATATTGGCCATCTCTACATGGCACTTCTTCAACAGGGAAACGTGAAACACATCATGAACTCCTGACAGTCCTTCGGGTGACTTCAACTTGTTAGCCTATTCTCCCATACGCTCCAAAACTCGGTATGGTCCTACAAATCTCGGGGCTAACTTTCCCTTAACTCCAAATCGTTTAACTCCTCGCAGAGGTGGCACACAAAGATATGCTCATCTCCGATTTCATAGACTACCTCCTTGCATTTTGAGTCTGCATAACTCTTACTGCTGGACTGAGCTATCTTGAGTCTATCTCAAGCAACTTAACATTCTCTTCTCACTCCTTGATCCCATTTGGTCCAAACAACTGACGGTCTCCAACTTCATACCACATCAACGGTGTCTGGCTCCTTCTCCCATACAAAGCTTCAAAAGGGCCATCTTCAAACTGACTTGGTAACCTTTGTTGTATGAGAACTCAGCGTAAGGTAGATTATCATCACTACTAGATCCAAAATTTAGCGCACACGCTCTCAACGTGTCCTCCGGTATCTGATTGACTCTCTTGATTTATCCATCTGTCTGCGGATGAAAGGCTGTACTGAACTCTAGCCTAGTATCCAAAGTATGGTGCAGCTGTTTCCAAAACTTTGAGGTAAACTGTGTTCCTCTACGATGGTCCTCGAAACTCCATGCAGACATACGATCCTTTCTCAAATATATATCTTGGCCAACTTCGCACTTGTATAGGTGGTTTTCTCTGGGATAAAGCGAGCCACTTTGATCAAGCGAGTCAACTACTACCCAGATAGAATCATATCCCAATCGGGTTCTGGGAAAATCCGGAAATGAAATCATGCCAAGCTTATCCCACTTCCATTCGAGTATCGGCATAGGCTGTAGTAATCCTGCTGGCTTCTGATGCTCTGCTTTTACTTTCTCCGCATGCATCACTTACGACTACATACTCCATAATATCCTTCTTCATACCATTCCACCGTAAACACTCCTTCAAATCCAAATACATCTTGGTGTTTCGAGGCGAATCAAGTATGGTGAGTCATGAGCCTCCTGAAGTATTAACTTCCTGATCTTTGCATTATTGGGTACATGTACACTGTCCTCAAACCATAAGGTGTCATGCTCATCCTTACGAAAACCTTTGGCTTTTCCTTTGCTCATCTTTTATCTCAGCAACCTCTTTGTCATCCTTCTAAGCTTCACGGATCTTTTCCAACAATGTAGACTGAACTTCCATTGCTGCAACAAAACCTTTGGGAACAATCTCCAACCGAAGTTCCCTGAGATCCTCGGCTAACTCCTTTGGTAATCCTCCACTTATGAGGGTATTCATCCTTATTTTCTTTATGGTTGTGTCCTATTTCTCCACAAAGCTTGCATGCACTTTCTCCATATCATTTCCATAAGGCTTCAACTTCCGGGACACAAACCGAGACTTTAGCAAAGTCAACTTAAATTCTTCCCAAGTGGTTACTCCTGGCCACATTGATGGTTTGGTACATCCTCCACTAGATAGCGGCACCTCTTTCAAAGCAATGAAGAGCATGCTTTGGGTCATATCCTTTCCGGCTATAGGGTTATTCTCCATGTGATCCTCCATGTTCTGAATCCATCGGTCTGTCTCCAATTGACTCATCGATCCAGATAATATGAGCTCATCTCCATTCATCCTCTATTGGGTCCACGGGTTTTGGGGTGAGATAAGAGAGATAGACAGGGAGGGATACACACAATACAAACAATAGTTTTGGAAAAGACAGATTTTATTGTGGCTGTCGGAAAAACATCAAACAAATGATAGCTCACAATCGTCGCATCTAACGTAGGTATGTAACAGGGGTTTGGTCTTCTAACAGTCAATAAATCTTCAAAGTCATCAAACCCTTCCAATCTTGATCATGTCTCTGATGGCTCCTTGATCATGCTTGTCCTTCTCAAGTTCTTTTGCGGATCATCTCTGTTGACGCCAAGTCTCTCGCGACGTCCTTCAATATTTACGGAGTTACGTTCCAACCGCCGGTTTCAACATCCTTGACATGATCCATGATCCTACTGTCCTTTAGTTACTGTCAAATCTCCGGTATCTCGATGTTTTGCTCCTTCATCTTGTCTACTTTCAGCTTCTGGGTCCTGAGTTCTTCATGAAATACTTCCTTGTCAAATATAGCTTCTTGCATATCCATCTTAAAATCCTTGATGAAATGCTCCAGATCACGGTGTTACATCAGCTAAGGTTAAAACTGCATCCTTCGCTGACAGATGCTCCTTCAGCCTTCTACCATCCAATCCTACGAGGAAATGCATGCTTAACCCGACAAAGTGGCAATAGCCTAAGCGGGTGATAACATCATGGATAGCCGTGTTTTTTGTTCTTGTCATTTTCATGAGCTATCATTCCATAGTTGATATCTCCCGCCTTTAGGGTTTTCACGACAAAGCTTTGAATTCTAATGCTCCATGTTCCAGTCTTTCTCCGATACACCTTGATCTCGGTTATTGATAACTTCCATAGTCTGCCAAGTTCCATAAGCGTAACCTTCCTAGGTCATACAAATCCGGAATTTTTTTGGAGCCTTCAAATTCTCCAAGTCTTCGGAGTCTTCAAAAGTTGTAGTTTCCATTTACACGGTAAAATCATCTTCATTCCAAATGGTCTTAGTTGTCCGATATCTTGCCTCCTTGGAGTGGTCTCATCAGTCAAATCTTCGAGTGGTCAAAAGGGAAAAGGAGTATGGTCTCACTAAAAGGAATATTTGAATAAGCTCAGAAGAGAAGAGAGGTAAAAGATCTTTTTTGAAAATGAAGTTGTAGAGAAAAATCTTTCCTATGGGCTTGTCAGTTTCTAGGGTCACGTCCTACAGTCAACATGTGCTCTGATACCACCTTGTAGCGATCCGGCCCAAATGGATCAAGTCTCTGTGCTTTCGTGTCATCCCTGGATCGGTATGCTGACACACACAGTACTCGAAGGATTTATAACAGCGGTAAATCACATGTATTAAGTAACGTAAATACTATTACCTCGATCCAAATATATAGCGGAAGCAACAAGGTTGTGGATTCCCATCAACACCAACGGCAAAGTTGAGTATAGGAAATCGTAACCCTAATGTATCACTTACTCGTCGTTGCGAAAAAGTCTGCAACATGAAAAGTTGCAGCCCGAAAACGGGTCAGCACATGGAATATGCTGGCAATGTAACACATAGAGAGTAATGAAGAAATAAGCCTATACTACATGCATATATGGCTGGTGGAAAAGCTCTATAGTTATAAGGTTTTGCGAAAAGCCATTTTTTCCCTATTGCAAAGGAATAAATTTATTTAACTATCATGGTGGTTGTTGAACATTGAGAATGGTTGACAGCATCCTCAATCCCAATTAAAAGTACTCATTAAACCCAAACAAATTATATTAAGTAACGTGATGAGATCAACAGGATAATCCAAGAACTAGATACTCAAGCTGTCCATAACCGGGGACACGGCTAATCATGATTAGTTTATACACTCTGCAGAGGTTTGCGCACTTTTCCCCACAAGACTTGATCGCCTCCGCTTGGTTCTCGCACTACATGGTGTTTGAGAAACGGATGACCGAGACATAGTCTTTCAGAAGCGCTAGCACCTTACATGTGGGTAGACCGTACCAACCTACATCCCCTACATCTGCTAGTCTACCCGTAAGAGTTCGCACAACTTAGTCAACTACGCCAGAGCCCATAATGGCTTGTGGCTGCACACGGAAGTTTCTAGTTTGAATAATCTCATGATCCCTTTGGGCCTGGGTGGCGGTCCGAAGAAATACAGGCAAATCCTGTCTACCTGGTGCCTTGACAGGCAAGTCTGGAATAGCCAGTGCCTCAATCCACCCAGATGTGTGTTTAAGTTGCCACCTTAGATAAACCATTAATTATCAATCTCACATCTGTCATGGATATTCACTCAAACCCAATCCACGTCTCTGAGCATAGCATGGCGTAATAAGCAAACGTAGAAGTAACTCCCAAGGGTTTGATAATAAAACAGGTAATAAGTACTACCTCAAACTACTTCCCATCCCACAATTCAATTAGATCCTAATCATGCAAGTGTTTGAGGAATAGATCTAATGCATAAAAACTGGGTATGAGAAGAGTATGATCAAAGTGTTACTTGCCTGCAAAGTTGATGAAGATGATTCGCACTCAAAACTCTTGATAGATCTACTCGTCACACTCCGGTCAATCTATCGTAATCAAGCAATAGTAACCACACATAAGCAATCACTCAAAAGATCGGAAGGATCGAAGAAACAATTCAGAAAACGTCAAAACCAAAACTAATAACTCTTGCAGCATAAAACAATTTCTAACAGTACCAAAACTATGTGTATTTGGCCTTATCAGAAAGTTTAGGTCAAGAGCTTCGATTTGCAAAAAGAATCAACTAAATCGGAGTTACGAAACTCAAGTTATGATCAAACGAAGTTCAAATACAAATCTGTTTGAAATCAAATTTTAAAACTTTCAAAAACATGTTTGAGTTGTATTACTGGATAGAGGAGATCATAACGAAGAAGTGGGCATTGGTTTCATGGATTCCGACTTACGAGTAAAAAGTTATAGCCGTTTGAAGATTAAAATACTACGGATAGGTCCATGACGGAAATTAAAAATAAAAGAAAAATCTATCGAGCTTAACGCCGCTAAACAAAACCGGAAAGAAAAACCGGCGAGAAAACCGATCTAGGGTTTTGGAAAGGAAACCGAAACGGAAAACCGATCTAGAAAACGGAACGGAAACCGATCTAGAAAACCGATCTAGAAAACATGGCCTTGAGGCTAGTACCTCAAGAGGCGAGGGGCTCGGCGATGGCGGCGAGGGCGGCGGCGCGGCAAGTGGCGTGGCGGCGGCGTGAGGGGCGGCGGCGGCTATGGCGGCGGCATAGGGCGGCGGCGCGGTGTGGGGCGGCGACGACGGCTATGGCGGCGGCGGCACTTCGGCTGCTGCTGCTGCGGAGGAGAGGAGAGGAGAGGAGAGGAGAGGAGAGTTGATTTGATGTGTTGGAGGGGGGGGTGCTTGGGTATTTATATTGGGGAGGGGAGGGGTTTTGCTTGGGGTAGGGGACAAGAAATAGATTAGGATTAGGAATCCTAGGAATAAAAAACGGAATAACAAACGGGATCAAATTCTACTAGGATTCGTAATAGAATAGGAAACTTGGGGCTCCCTGGCTCCCCTAGGTGCGTGCTATGCGCGATGGCCTTGTGGCCTTGGCCGGCCGGCGGCTAGCGGCTTGGGCCTTTGGCCCAAGGCGCTGCAGTTTTTTTTTAATTTTTTTTCAGAGAACTAAAATAAAAAAAACAAAATGACTAAAACTTTTATATAGGCATATAGTATACCAAAATTTGCAGAAAAAGATTTTCTACAACATGGACATTATTATAGCTTTAAATAAAATACACACAAATTCAAATAAAACAAAGAGTGTGTCAGCTCTAATAAAATCCAATAAAAATCATTTTAAAAATACCAAAATGAATTCAAATAAATTTCTCTCCAATTTTCTGATGTAGGGAATCATGTTACCCTATTTTCCATATATTTTATTTTTTTGGAGAAAAATAATTTGAATAAAACTCAAATAACTCCAAATTGAAAATAAATTCAAAAGAACTTTGAATTTTTAATTCTTTGAAAACTCCCAACTCATATTTCGTATAATTTGAAGAAGTCATTTTATCTTCGTCATGAAAATCATTGAGTTGCATAAAGTTTCAGAATTGGAAATATTTTTCAAATGAAATTCAAATATTTTCAACACCCCTTGTCATTTAAATAAATGGAAGAAGTCATGTCATCTTCTCTCCAGGGTTTTGTGATGAAAAGAATTTGAATTCGAAGATCATAAAAGCAAAATGAAAGTTTGGGAAAGTCCTTTTATTCCCTCTCATCTAACTTTCAAAAGTTTCAATTCACTCACTTTCAGTCAATCAATCAAGCAATCAATCAAATCTATCTATTTGTTTATAACATTCCAAAATTTAGAATTTTGGGATGTTACATTTATTGTAAGACTACCATGTGATCATGTTTGTCTGAGACAACATGTTCACATGTGTGTAGCAGAACCAGCTCATGTTTTGGAGCTTGCTATCATAGTTCATTTCCCGAGAATCTCGCAACGTCATCTCGTCGGTTTGTGTTGCAAACTTTCATTTTTCTTTCTAGACTTGATGAGTCTGGAATATCATGTTACCAACCAGATCTGAATCTCAGGCAGATATGATGGTTGGAACCTTTCCAAGATCTATGATGTAGGTCCCGACAAGGTTGATGTTCTGGCCGACACACCTAGCCGGAAGATCTATCATTGTAGTATCTTGATTGAGCAAATCGACCATCGTCTCCATGAGGATTTCGAGTGACTTATTTAGAAGTTGTTCCTTATGGATCCTTTGTTCTCCCGAGGCCAGACCTTTACTTGATGTTCCAGATACCAACTGGTATTGGGTTAAACTGGTACATCAAGGAGAACATTAGAAGCGGAGTGCTAAATGTCTCTCTGTCGATCATCCAGATTTGCTTCTTTGGCATTGCTAAGGAAAATCCTGAGAAAGTGATGTCTTCTTTTGCATCTGCATCGTCCATCACTATTCATCATGGTAGTATGATGTGTTGCCAGGATCTTTGGCATGGATGTTGGTAAAACCTTGATGAAGATGGAAATGCTCAAGTTCTTGAGAGCACACTCAGTCACTAGGTTATATCCTCGGTATCAATTGGAATGTGCCTCCCGTTTGCCGAGTTGTTCTATAACCATAGTTTCCTTTCCAAACTGAGTATGCCATTTCCCCGAACCCCTTTCAAACGATCGTTGTGAATTGCCTTAGCCTGGTATGGAGAGTTTCAATGATCCTTTCCGATAGAGTTTCTTTCTAACGTCATCGAGTTGGATGAAAATCTAGAAAGCAAAGACGTCAAGATCAATATGAAGCAATGAATCAACATCTTGAGAAGGACAGTTGGACCGTGAAGATCGTGTTAGCTTGTGACCTCTCTGACTTCTTACCTCACGACTTGAATCTCGGGACGAGATTCCTGTTTAGTAGGGGTGAGCTGTCACATCCCTAGTTCTGGTCTCCGCTTCCGGGTTAGCTAGTCTTGTGTTGCATCATGTCTAAATTTCTTTGAAAGTTGAAATGGGGATTGTTGAAACCCTAACACCAAATGAATTCAACTAGGTTCAATAAAAATATCTTCAATGAACCCAAATGCCCTTTAGAAAAGTTCATGATTTTTGTTAAAGGTGAAAACCTCTGCCAAAAATGATGCACATATTTCTAGGCCATTCTGGATTTTTGAATTAAATCTCATTGTATTTGACTTTGGGCATTTAAATACTATCAATAATTTAAATGTTCAAATAATGTTGGAACTATTTTTGGGCCACTGAAATAATTCAGGAAGTGTCGATGAATATTTTCAGGATTTTAGGAAATGCTTTGGTATTTTTCCTAAGCTCAAAACAGAGGCAAATAATTAGAAAAACAAAAACAAATTAGAAAACAGAAGAGAGGGAGAGCTTACCTGGCCTCACAGAGCAGCCCACCTGCTCAGGCGGCCCAAAGATCAAGACTTGGCCGGCCCAGCCAACTGGCCCAGCCCACCACTGCAACCCCTCTGTCGTCTTCCTCCCCGCGCCAGTAGGCAGGGAGTGTGGTCCCCGCGCGCGCTCCAGCTCCTGCTTCCACCGTGACGCCCCGATTCTTCTGAGAGCGCCACGGAGACACCTCGAAGCCCATGTCCCCTCTCCCTCACTCGTTGCTCTCTCTCCCCCTCCTCTGCCTCTCCTGCGCGCAGCCACCGAACGGAGCCGCCGCCACCGTCGCCATTCGCCGCTGCCACCGGCCCTCCCTCGCCCATCCAACGTGCTCGAGAGATCCGCCACGCCGTCCCCGTCAACTCCACCGTGCTACGTGAGCTGGGAAGCACCACAACGCCCTCGACGTCGTCGTCTTCTACCTCGGGCCACCGAGATCGCCGGCGCCGATTCGCGCCAACCGGGTCGTCCCCAGCCCCGCCGTCTGCACCCTTCACCTCGCCATGAGCCCTGGTCCCTTTCCCCCTTCTTGCCTCGTCGTCCGCGTGTCGTAGCGCAGTACCCCGCAAGCTCCCGCGCCGCCGTTCGCCATGGCCCGCATGCCCGTGCTCCTGAGCTCTTCCGCTCACAGCCGAGCATAGCAACGCGCTCAGCGCGTCTCCAGGAGGCCGTAGCACCCAGCTGTTCGCCCCGCCGTGCCCCACAGCACCATTCCCAACCTCGCCCGAACTCCGGCCTCCGCGGATGACCTCGCCGCGCTCAACTCCGGCCACCCCAGCCGTTGACTCCGGTCCCATTGGATGCGGAAGAGAGACAGCTACGCGTCGAGCCTCTCCGCCGCTCGTTTGGCCGCCGGAGACGCATTCCCGCAGCCTTGTCTGGCCTCGCCAGCGTCGAGTCGCCGGCGAGTTTGACCTGTTCGACCTGGGGTTTGACCTCCCTGGGGTCAACACACGTGGGCCCCACCCCTGACTAGATTAGTTTAGGACTAATTACCCCTGCTGACACTGACAAGTGGGCCCAGGCCCTAGCTAATCCTTTTTTAGTTTTAACTAAGTTTAATTATCTCCCCTGACATTTTTAGTTAGTAGTAGTTTAACACTAATTAATTTAGATTAGTTAGTTAGTCACTGACCAGTGGGTCCCAAAGATCGAGTTTGACTGGGCCGACATTGTTGACCTGATGACGTCATTACGACGTCATGTAGACTTGATAAATATTTTTGGGATTAAAATAAATCAAAAATGATTTATTTATTTCAGAAAATATCCAAAACTTCTAAAAATCATATAAAATCAACCGTAACTCCAAATGAAATAATTTATATATGAAAAATGATTAGAAAAATCCAATTTATCTATATGTACCTTTTTCATGCATGATAGAACAACTTAGGGCTGCTGTTTAGGCCAAATCTTATAAATGGCATTTTAACTCTCACATATGGAGTTTGAATTTGAACCTAGGGTTCAAACCAACTACATTTAACCTGCTGATAGTTGCATCAGCCCAAAACACATTCATATTGCCATGTCATAGCATGCATCATATTGTCGTATTGCATTGATTGTGTCCTTCTGTGTTTGCCGGTAACCGTCCCCTCTCAGTAGACGATGTTCTGACGACGAGATCGATGACACCAATGAAGAACTATATTATCTTCAAAAGTGCAAGGCAAGCAAAACCCCATTGTTCATTCTGATACAATCCCACTCTCTCCCTCCTGCTCTCTTTTATTGCATTAGGACAACAACGACATATTTGTTACTTGCTGCGGTAGCTGAACCCTTTTCCTCTGCATGACATGTCATTGCCACAGTAAATAGATGAAACCCACTAGCATGAGTAGGAGTTGTTTGAGCCCTGTTGTGCCTACTCATACATGCTTGTTTGTCATGCCTGCTCTTTGCTTAGAGTTGAGTCGGTCCGATTCATCGGGGATGAATCGGAGGTGTGTGAACATGTCCCTCTTGTTGAGAGCTAAGTGTGTGAACACGATTTGGTAAAGGTAGTGGTGAGAGGCCATGTAGGAGTACATGGTGGGTTGTCTCATTGCAGCCGTCCTTAGGAACTGAGTTCTGTGTTTGTGATCCATGAACAGTTACTACCACACATTGGGTTCCGGTAACTCGGCCCCTCTCGACTTATTAATCAACATGATCTCTGTCCAGGAGTTGCAACTAGTTTCTGGTGTTTGTAGGTAGTGTTAGTAGTCTACCAATTGGCCCCCGATACAGGTGGGCTTGGGGACAGACTATGCACCATGGCACGGTGTACCAAGTATAGAACCACCCGTCGAGGTGGGCTTGGGAACCCTGCTCACATCTTTTGGGGCCGTGAGCGACACCCCGACCGGATCTCCTTGCGGATGGAACCCGAATAGGCGATAAACCTGGACGAGAGACTTGTGTGGTTAGTCAGGTCGTGGCCGACTCCCTCGCCAAGCTTCCGCTTGAAGGTTGCCGAGATACACGTCGTGTACATGGTGGTAAGTGGCGAGAGCGTGTGTGAAGACGTACACCCCTGCAGGGTTAATATGATCTATTCGAATAGCCGTGTCCGCGGTAAAGGACTTCTGGGTTGCACATACGGTTCATAGACAAGTGAAAGTGGATACTTTAAAATGCGCGAGATAAGCGTGAGTGCTATGGATGGCGTTCTCGTAGGGAGACGGGAGCGGATCCATGGTGGTGTATTGATATGGTGAATATGTGGACTCGTGTGCGCCACCTCAAAAGAGTTACTTGCAGTCGTAGTTCGCGATAGCCACCGAGTCAAAGCTGGCTTGCTGCAGTTAAACCCCACCACCCCTTTGTTGATAATGATGCATATGTAGTTAGTTCTGATGTAAGTCTTGCTGAGTACATTTGTACTCACGTTTGCCTATTTTATGTTTTGCAGAGAGACTTCAGTCTCACTAGTAGTTCCGCGTGGACTTCGACGTTTAGCTTGATACCTCAGCTACGATCTTGTGCCCTCGGCAGGATCTGGTAGATAGTCAGGCTTCTAAGCCTTTTTCATTTGTAGATGTGTGTACTCAGACATGTTAAGCTTCCGCTTGTGCTTTGTCTTGTATGCTCTGAATGTTGGGTCATGAGACCCATGTTGTAATATCTTGCTCCTCGGAGCCTATTGAATAAATACTTGAGTCTTAGAGTTATGTTGTGATGCCATGTTGTATTTACACATATCGAGCATATTGTGTGTATGATTGAAATGCTTGGTATGTGTGGGATCCGACAACCTAGTTGTTTATCCTTGGTAGCCTCTCTTATGGGGAAATGTAGTCTTGTGCTTCCATGAGCCATAGTAATCCGCTTCTGACCGGTTCACCGGAGTCCCGCTAGCCCAACACTCTTGCTCCGAACACTTGACTGGCCGGCATGTGATTCACTTCGTTCTCGTGGTACATCCCTTCGGGAAATGTCACGCGGTGATATCCGAGTCTGCCTAGCCTGCTATAGCCCGGGTTCCCGAGTCCTGTTAGCCCAGCTAAAGACGGATTCACACGCTCAATCGACATGCTCGAAGTTGATTCATGTATGCCTGTCCCCATGGATTAGTGCCGCTTTGGGTTCACGACTAGCCATGTCGGCCCGGTTCTCTGTCATATGGATGCTAGCGACCTTTGTCATATACGTGAGCCAAAAGGCGCAAATGGTCCCGGGCCATGGTAAGGCGACACCCGTGGGAATACCGCGCGTGAGGCCGCAAAGTGATATGAGGTGTTACCGGCTAGATCGATGTGACTTGGAATCGGGGTCCTGACACCGTATTTCTTATTTGCGCAAACAGGGATGTCTGTCTCCATATCGTTTCGGGTTGTCTGTCTCCGTATCGCTTCTATCCGCGCAATCGAAAGCACACACCTCAGTTTTAGTACAACTGCGCAAAATGAGATGGCTATCCCTCGTTGCCGTCGTCTAACGTCCCGTCTTCAAGGTATCCCTACATTGGTAGTAACTAAGGTAGAATGACCAACGCAATCTAAAAGAAGCTGATTCGTACGTTTTACTTCATGATTGCGGTGGAGGACGAGCGAAAACAACTGCATCCTAGTCCGGAATGCACTTTCCACCAGTTCATCCATGGACCAAGGACTAGGCACGCGGCTGCATGGCGGTTTTTAGACGGTCTTGGCGGACAAGAGGCATTGTGGTCCGCTTATTTACGCAAATAGCGGTGCTTCAATTTAGTGGAATGCACAAGAATTTCAGCTGGTCAAGATTACCTTTGCATGGTGCAGTTCAGCATTCCAGCTGAGACCACAATTATAATTGGTTATTCTGGAATGAGAGAACCTAACCCTGAATGGTGGCAACAAGAAAAAACCAGAGTGAACTCTAGGAAATGTAAGCCTGCCGAGAGGCCCTTTGCTCAGAGAGAAGCCTAGCTTGTTTTTTCCTGATTTGTAAACCTTCTCACAACTTTGTCTTTTGCTATGAACTAGTATATGTTTGTTATGTTCTATGAATCATTGAGATGTATAAAATTGCTTTACTTATGCTTTTCAAGTTTTTTATGAAGACGAAGTTTAATGTGAGTGTTCCACATGAGCGCTGGACTAGCGTGTGAACGTTTGGAATTTATTACATTGTGGCCTCAATTAATCGCATGAACCACTTTGTAACAAGATACATAGTTGCTTATATGTCGGACATCGATTGTTGATTGTTAGCTGGTCGATAGCCTAGTGTTGAAGCGAGCTGAGCCAATGTGCCGTGTTTTGCACAACTGCTTACAAGTGGGGTAGCACCAACAGTGTTTACAAGTACTTATGTATACGTCGGTATACGGTTCTCGAGCAGTGCTCTATTACATCAAAACACACCTTTGCTCGTATGATAAACCGTGACAACTTATGTCTTACCATGCCATATTCATGAAAAAACTAGTTAGGACACATCTGTTTCGGCAACAATTACGATGGTTCTCACATGATTCACGAGCACACAAAAGTAGGAGCAGTTCCAATAAACAGATTCAAACAGAGTACTAGCCCCAGAGGGGTCGATAACAGGCAAGGTTCGGATAATTAGACACAATCCAAACTACTATTAAACACTAGCTGGGGCAACTATTTCATGCCTCGATCTAATTTGGGCTGGACACAAGACGGACCTTGCCATGAACATCATCGAGGACGTCCCGCAGCAGCTCAATCCTATGAACCTCTTGAAGGCAACCTTGTGGCCTTGCCACTGATAAACTTGTTTGTGGAGGCATGCCATGTCATCTTCCTGCGTAAGCTTGACAAGAACAGTATTCCTCACAAACGAAGGAGTAGCTTTGAACTTCTTGTGCTTCAAGACACCTGGACAACACGCCTGACAACAGTGAGGCTGGAATACAACTCTTCATTGGTATAACCGCAAATAGCTTCCAGGATCCAACAACCTAAGAACTCTGTTTTCCCAGTGCGTATATTCAGGTCGTCCGCCTCATAGCAAGTGACATGTACAACCACATAATCCTTGTCTGCATCAGGGCTCTAATTGAAACAGAAACAAATTCCGAATTACTTTTCAGTATAAGAAACACAAGTTATTTAAACCACTATGTATAGCATGGCATCGAAGTTAATAAAATTTGCATTATTAATCACCACATACTTCCTTTTCTAAAAAAATCACCACATACTTAGATGAAAAACCACAATTGAAATCGGCAAAGAAGGAAATCACCTTGGGCAGCTCAGCAGGGGGGGGGGGACACATCCTCGAAGGGGGAAAACTGCTCCTGCAGTGCCACGGGGGCTGTAACCTCAAACGGGGCGTTGACCATCTCAGTATCTGGGGTCGCCTCGGTGGTTGCCTCCATCTTCTTGGAGCTCTCTGTCTCGTGGGGATCAGCCTCCCGCGTCTGCTCCAATATCGGCAGATCTTTGCCTGGTTCTCCTTGGTCCATCATGAAACTGACGAATACTAGGAGACCACTGAAAGGAAAACACAATTGCAATGACAATGAAACAAAAAATAGAGTGATGATCGGTTACTGCTTTGCAAAAGTTCTTTTTTTTCCTCTGAATGAAAATATACCAACATCACATATCCGCTTACCTTCCCTTCGTTTGGAGAGAAGAACAGTGGAGATGCAAGTGTTGCCTTTCTTGAAGACGGTGAGGGAGAAGGGGATTCAGCGAAGAGTGAAATGATGGTTGCTTCGTCCGTCAAACTAAGACTGCGGGGAGGTGGGGTTTTTTGATGTGACGGCTCATTCTGGGCGCTTCGACCGGGTGACTCTCACTTTGCATACTGCCTTCTAATTTGGTGGATGGCATTTGGGCCCTTGGCGCTGCATGGCCCGCATGTCGGTGAACAAAAGTATAACGGCATTCAGTAGAGGGAGACATTTCAATGACCTAGGAGGAGCCAGAAGCGGTTGAGCGTCTCCACTGTACTAGTAGTAATTGTTTTTTTGGGTAGTCGTAGAGTGTCTCCACTGTACTAGTAGTAATTGTTTCTCGGGGGCCAAGACAAAACAGCCCATCCACACTAGTAAATAGTAAAATCAATTCAAAAGCCCATATATTTACTGAATGAGAGGCGCTACCCACACCCAGCACACCCCCCCCCCAAAACCTGGTTGCTCTTCTTCCTCCTCGCTCCCACCCACCTCACGTCAACTCGCTCCACTCGTACCCCCAAATTCCTCACATCACTCCTACAGCAAACCCCAGCTCCCCTTCTTCCTCACTCCTACAGAAAACCCCCAGCTCCCCTTCTTCTTCGCTCGCACTAAAACTAGGCTCGTCATTCGTTACTCTGCTCAAATCCGTGAGCGTGACGCGACGCCATCGAGGAAAATGGAGTCGGCTGACCCCAGCGCCAAGAAGATGAGGCTCCGCCATGGCGACATTGTAGATCCCGCAACCGGCAGCGCGGGGAGAAGCGGCGACCCCGCCCCCACCGGATCCGAGGAACCCGTAGAGTCTCGGGTGGACCGCATCAGTGATCTCCCGGACGCCATCCTTGGGGAGATCATCTCGCTTCTCCCCACCAAGGATTGCTGCCACACCCAAGTCCTCTCAATTCGGTGGCGCCCTCTATGGCGCGCCATTCCCCTTAATCTCGACTGTCGTCAGTTATCTCTCTTCAATGATTTTAAAATCCCCAGAGCCATCATCTCCTCCCACCAGGGCTCCGTTCAAAGCCTCTGCATCCCGTCATGCTACCTGAGCAAGCATACCATGCCCTGCATGGTGGACGCCTGGCTGGAATCCCTTGAATTCATAGAACTACAGCTGCTTGAGTTCTACTATTCCCCTGGAAATCACATACCACATACCAAAGCCCATGAACTTGTGCCCTCAACACTGATGTCCATCTTGCGGTTTTCATCCTCTCTCCACACCGCCACCTTTGCGCAGTGCTACCTACCAGACAATCTGGTACTAAACCTTCGACTCCCATTTCTACAAGAAACTTTCACTTGTGCGGGTTCATATATGATACGTCTCCGTCGTATCTATAATTTTTGATTGTTCCATGCCAATATTATTCAACTTTCATATACTTTTTGGCAACTTTTTATATTATTTTTGGGACTAACATATTGATCCAGTGCCCAGTGCCAGTTCCTGTCTATTGCATGTTTTTGGTTTCGCAGAATATCCATATCAAACAGAGTCCAAACGGGATAAAAACGGACGGAGCTTATTTTTGGAAAACATAGAAAATCTGGAAGGAAAATCAACGCAAACCGGTGTCCGAGGTGGGCACGAGGTAGGGGGGCGCGCCCCCTACCCTCGTGAGCCCACCATAAGGTGGTTGACGCTCTTCTTTTGCCGCAAGAAAGCTAATATTCGGAAAAAAATCACGGCGAAGGTTTCAGGCCAATCAGAGTTACGGATCTCCATATATACACGAAACGGTGAAACAGAGCCAGAACAGAACGCAGAAACAGAGAGACAGATCCGATCTCGGAGAGGCTCTCGCCCCTCCCAAGCCATGGGAGCCAAGGACCAGAGGGGAAACCCTTCTCCCATCTTGGGAGGAGGTCAAGGAAGAAGAAGAAGAAGGGGGCCTCTCTCACCCTTGCTTCCGGTGGCGCCGGAACGCTGCCGGGGGCCATCATCATCACCGCGATCTTCACCAACACCGCCGTCATCTTCACCAACATCTCCATCACATTCCCCCTTCTATATTCAGCGGTCCACTCTCCCGCAACCCGCTGTACCCTCTACTTGAACATGGTGCTTTATGATTCATATTATTATCAAATGATGTGTTGCCATCCTATGATGTCTGAGTAGATTTTCGTTGTCCTATCGGTGGTTGATGAATTGCTATGATTGATTTAATTTGCTTGTGGTTATGTTGTTGTCCTTTGGTGCCCATCGTATGAGCGCGCGCGTGCATCACACCTTAGGGTTAGTTGTATGTTGATAGGACTAGTATTGGAGGGCAAGAGTGACAGAAGCTTCAACCTAGCATAGAAATTGATGCATACGGGATTGAAGGGGGAACAATATATCTTAATGCTATGGTTGGGTTTTACCTTAATGAACGTTAGTACTTGCGGATGCTTGCTAATAGTTCCAATCATAAGTGCATAGAATTCCAAGTAAGGGGTGACATGCTAGCAGTGGCCTCTCCCACATAAAACTTGCTATCGGTCTAGTAAAGTAGTTAATTGCTTAAGGGACAATTCCGCCACTGTAACATCCCAAAATTCTAAATTTTGGAATGTTATAAACAAATAGATAGATTTGATTGATTGCTTGATTGATTGACTGAAAGTGAGTGAATTCGAAACTTTTGAAAGTTGAATGAGAGGGAATAAAAGGACATTCCCAAACTTTCATTTTGCTTTTATGAACTTCGGGAATTCAAATTCTTTTCATCACAAAACCACGAGAGAAGATGACATGACTTCTTCCATTTATTTAAATGACAAGGGGTGTTGAAAATATTTGAATTTCATTTGAAAAAATATTTCCAATTCTGAAACTTTATGCAACTCAATGATTTTCACGAGCGAAGATAAAATGACTTCTTCAAATTATCTGAAATATGAGTTGGGAGTTTTCAAAGAATTAAAATTCAAAGTTCTTTTGAATTTATTTTTCAATTGGAGTTATTGGAGTTTTATTCAAATTATTTTCTCCAAAAATAAAATATATGGAAAATAGGGTAACATGATTCCCTACATCAGAAAATTGGAGAAATTAATTTGAAGTCATTTTGGTATTTTAAAAATGATTTTTGTTGGAATTTATTGGACTAGAAGCACTCTTTGCTTTATTTAAATTTGTGTGTATTTTATTTAATGCTAGAATAAAGTTCATCATATAGGAAATCTTTTTCTAAAAATTTTGATATATTATATGCCTATATAATATATTTATTTATTTGGTTTTATCATTTTTCTTTAAATGCGGAAAAAAATTTAAAAAAAGGGCCTTAGCGCCTTGGGCCAAAGGCCCAAGCCGCCAATAGCCACCGGCCGGCCGAAGGCCAAGGCCACGCACGCACCACGCACCTAGGGGAGCCAGGGAGCCCCAAGTTTTCTATTCTTTTACGATTCCTAGTAGAATTTGACCCCGTTTTGTTATTCCGTTTTTTATTCCTAGGATTCCTAATCATAATCTATTTCTTGTCCCCTACCCCAAGCAAAACCCCTCCCCTCCTCAATATAAATACCCAAGCACCCCCCTCCAACACATCAAATCAACCTCCTCTCCTCTCCTCCTTAGCAGCAGTGAAGCACCATAGCCGCCCGCCGCCCCTCACCAGCCTTGCCGCCCCTCACCAGCGCCACCGCCGCCACTTGCCGCCGCCACGCCCGCCACCGCCGAGCCCCTCGCCTCTTGAGGTACTAGCCCCGCGCCGCGTCACGTTTTCTAGATCGGTTTTCTAGATCGGTTTCCGTCCCGTTTTCTAGATCGGTTTTTCGTTTCGGTTTCCTTTCCGAAACCCTAGATCGGTTTTCTCGCCGGTTTTTCTTTCCAGTTTTGTTTAGTGAGCGTTCGCTCGATAGATTTTTCTTTTTATTTTAATTTTCGTCATGGACCTATCCGTAGTCCTAATCTTCAAACGTTCATAACTTTTTACTCGTAAGTCGGAATCCAACGAAACCAACGCCCACTTCTTCGTTATGATCTCCTCTATCCAGTAATACAACTCAAACATGTTTTTGAAAGTTTTAAAATTTGAATTCAATCAGATTTGTATTCATACTTCGTTTGATCGTAACTTGAGTTTCGTAACTCCGATTTAGTTGATTCTTTTTGCAAATCGAAGCTCTTGACCTAAACTTTCTGATAAGGCCAAATACACATAGTTTTGGTACTGTTAGAAATTGTTTTATGCTGCAAGAGTTATTTGATTTGGTTTTGACGTTTTCCGAAATCGTTTTCTTCGTTCTTTCCGATCTTTTGAGTGATTGCTTATGTGTGGTTGCTATTGCTTGATTATGATAGATTGACCGGAGTGTGACGAGTAGAACTATCAAGAGTTTTGAGTGCGAATCATCTTCATCAACTTTGCAGGCAAGTAACACTTTGATCATACTCTTCTCATACCCAGTTTTTATGCATTAGATCTATTCCTCAAACACTTGCATGATTAGGATCTAATTAAATTGTGGGATGGGAAGTAGATTGAGGTAGTACCTATTACCTGTTCTACTTATGAAACCACAGGAGTTACTTCTACGTTTGCTTATTATGCCATGCTATGCCGATGAAGCGTGGATTGGGTGAGTGAATATCCATGACGGATGTGAGATTGTTAATTAATGGTTTATCTAAGGTGGCAACTTAAACACACATCTGGGTGGATTGAGGCACCTGGTTTCTATGAGGACTTGCCTGTATTTCTGCGGACCGCCACCCAGGCTCAAAGGGATCATAAGATTATTCAAACTGGAAACTTCCGTGTGCAGCCACAAGCCAATTATGGGCTCTGGCGTAGTTGACTAAGTTGTGCGAACTCTTACGGGTAGGCTAGCTGATGTAGGGGATGTAGGTTGGTACGGTCTACCCACATGTAAGGTGCTAAGCGCTTACGAAAGACTATGTCTCGGTCATCCGTTTCTCAAACACCATGTAGTCACGAGAACCAAGCGGAGGCGATCGAGTCTTGTGGGGAAAAGTGCTAAACCTCTGCAGAGTGTACAAACTATTCTTGGTTAGGAGTGTCTCCGGTTATTGACAATTTTGAGTATTTTGTAACTGGATATCCTGTTGATCTATTCACTTTACTTAATATAATTTGTTTGGGTTTAATGAGTACTTTTAATTGGGATTGAGGATGTCACAACCATTCTCAATGTTCAACAACCACCATGATAGTTAAATAAATTTATTCCTTTGAAGTAGGGAAAAATTGGCTTTTCATAAAACCTTATAACCATAGAGCTTTTCCACCAGCCGTATATGCATGTAGTATAGGCTTATTCTTTCATTACTCTCTATGTGTTACATTGCGGCATATTCCATGTGCTGACCCGTTTTCGGGCTGCAACTTTTCATGTTGCAGACTTTTCAGACGACGAGTAAGTGATACGTTAGGGTTACGATTTCCTATACTCAACCTTGCCGTTGGTGTTGATGGGAATCCACAACCTTGTTGCTTCCGCTATATTTTGGATTGAGGTAATAGTTTTTACGTTACTTTATACATGTGATTTACCTCTGTTATAAATCCTTCGAGTCTTGTGTGTGTCGACATACCGATCCGAGGATGACACGAAAGCACGAAGACTTGATCCATTCGGTCGGGTCGCTACAAGATGGTATCGAGCACATGTTGATTTGTAGGACGTGACCCTAGAAACTGACAAGCCCATAGGAAAGATTTTTCTCTACAACTTCATTTAAAAAGATCTTTTACCTCTCTTCTGAGCTTATTCAAATATTCCTTTTTAGTGAGACCATACCCTTTTCCCTTTTGACCACTCGAAGATTTGACTGGTGAGACCACTCCAAGGAGACAAGATATCGGACAACTAAGACCATTTGGAATGAAGATGATTTTACCGTGTAAACGGAAACTACAACGGTGAAGACTCCGAAGACTAGGAGATTTGAAGGCTCCAAATAAATTCGGATTTGTATGACCTAGGAAGGTTACGCTTATGGAACTTGGAAGACTATGGAAGTTATCAATAACCGAGATCAA
Organism: Aegilops bicornis; assembly: GCA_021605145.1. Taxonomy (NCBI): domain Eukaryota; kingdom Viridiplantae; phylum Streptophyta; class Magnoliopsida; order Poales; family Poaceae; genus Aegilops; species Aegilops bicornis. Next base: position 431,868,649 of record CM038674.1, on the reverse strand, counting down.
GGTGTATCGGAGAAAGATGGAACATGGAGCATTAGAATTCAAAGCTTTGTCGGGAAAACCCTAAGGCAGGAGATATCAACTATGGAATGATAGCTCATGAAAATGACAAGAGCGTAAACACGCTATCCATGATGTTATCGCCCGCCTATGCTATTGTCACCAGACGGAGTTAAGCATGCAGATGCATGGAAGGATTGGATGGTAGAAAGGCGATGGAGCATCTATCCGTAAACGTTGGAGTTTTAACCTTAGCTGGTGTATCACGGGATCTGGAGTATTACATGAAGAAGTTTAAGGTGGATCTACAGGAAGCGGTATTTGATAAGGAAGCAGTTCGTGAAGAACTTCGGGACCCGAAGCTGAAAGTAGACAAGATGAAGGAGCAAAACATCGAGATACCGGAGATTTGTGATGGCGAAGGACAGTAGGATCATGGATCATGTCAAGGATGTTGAAACCGGCGGTTGGAACGTAACTCCGAAATATTAAAGGACGTCACAAGAGACTTGGCGTCAATGAGAGATGATCCGCAAAAGAACTTGAGAAGGACAAGCATGATTAGAAGGAGCCATCGAGACATGATTAAGATTGGAAGAGTTTGATGACTTTGAAGATTTATTGACCGTTAGAAGACCAAACCCTGTTACATACCTACGTTAGATGCGACGATTGTGAGCTGTCATTTGTTTGATGTTTTCCACAGCCACAATAAAATCTGTCTTTTCAAAACCATTGTTTGTATTGTGTGCATCCCTCTCGATCTCTCTTATCCCACCCCAAACCCATGGACCCAATAGAGGATGAATGGAGAAGAGCTTGTATTTTCTGGACCAATGAGTCAATTGGAGACAGACCGATGGATTCAGAACATGGAGGATCACATGAAGAACAACCCGATAGTCAGAAAAGATATGACCCAGCATGCTCTTCAGTGCTTTGAAAGAGGTGCTGCTATCTAGTGGAGGATGTACCAAACCATCAATGTGTCCGGAGTAACCACTTGGGAAGAATTTAAGTTGACTTTGCTAAAGTCTCGGTTTGTGTCCCGAAGTTGAAGCCTTATGGAAATGATATGGAGAAAGTGCATGCAAGCCTTGTGGAGAAATAGGATATAACCATAAATAAAACAAGGACGAATACCCTCATAATCGGAGGATTACCAAAGGAGTTAGCGAGGATCTCAAGGAACTTCAGTTGGAGATTGTTCCCAAAGGTTTTGTTGTAGCAATGGAAGTTCGGTCTACATTGTTGAGAAAGATCCGTGAAGCTCAGAAGGATGACAAAGATATTGTTGAGGTAAAACAGAGGATGAGCAAAGGAAAGGCCAAAGGTTTTCGTAAGGATGAGCACGACACCTTATGGTTTGAGGATAGTGTACATGTACCCAATAATGCAAAGATCAGGAAGTTAAAACTTCAGGAGGATCATGACTCACCATACTTGATTCGCCTGGAAACACCAAGATGTATTTGGATTTGAAGGAGTGTTTCGGTGGACTGGTATGAAGAAGGATATTATGGAGTATGTAGTCGTAAGTGATGCATGCGGAGAAAGTAAAAGCGAGCATCGAAGCCAGCAGGATTACTACAGCCTATGCCGATACTCTAATGGAAGTGGGATAAGCTTGGCATGATTTCATTTCCGGATTTCCCGAACCCGATTGGGATATGATTCTATCTGGGTAGTAGTTGACTCGCTTGACCAAAGTGGCTCACTTTATCCCAAAGTTGAAATACGAAAGTCTGAAGTTGGCCAAGATATATTGGACAAGGATCGTATGTATGCATAGAGTTCCGAGGACAATCAAAGAGGAACACAGTTTACCTCAAAGTTTTGGAATCAGCAGCACCAGACTATAGGTACTAGGCTAGAGTGCGACAGCCTTTCATCCGCATCTGAGATGGATAGACCGAGAGAGTAAATCAGATTACGGAGGACATGTTGAGAGCGTGTGCGCTAGATTATGGATCTAGTAGGGATGATAATTTACATTACGCGGAGTTTCTCATTCAACAACAGCTACCAAGTCAGTTTGAAGATGGCCCCTTTTTGAAGCTTTGTATGGGAGAAGGAGCCAGACACCGTTGATGTGGGATGAAGTTGGAGACCGTCAGTTGTTTGGACCAAATGTGATCAAGGAGTGAGAAGAGAATGTTAAGTTGTTTCGAGACAGACTGAAGGTAGCTCAGTCCAGGCAGAATAGTTATGCATACTCAATAATGCAAGGAGGTAGTCTATGAAATCGGAGATAGAGCATATCTTTGTGTGCCACCTCTGTGGGGAGTTAAGCGATTTGGAGTTAAAGGAAAGTTAGCCCCGAGATTTGTAGGACCATACCGAGTTGGAACGTATGGGAGAAGTTACCAACAAGTTGAAGTCACCCGAAGGACTGTCAAGAGTTCATGATGTGTTTCACGTTTCCCAGTTGAAGAAGTTCCAAGCAGAGATGGACAAAATTCCCCTGAAGGACGCTTGACCCTGGAAAGGGTAATGATGTTCCACAAAGTGGATATAGACTTCATAAGTATAAGTTTTTATCTCGGTATGTGGGACATCCCACGAGGATGAAGAGATGAAGTACTTTGGATATAAAGGAGGTAGAATGTTGATTATGGAGCAACTGTAATTCCATGATGAGTCTGAGTAGTCATGTCCTCGTTTGGTGCAAATATAAGGAAAAGAGACAGTACACTTGGATGGATTTTAAGTATACTAGGAAGTTGGAAGTTGGAATAAAGATCAGTTGCCCCAAGGATGAGTTCAAGGTTTACAAGAGATGAGATGGGCCATAACCCACAGGCCCCAGGACCTGCCAAGAAGCAAGCACACTCTTGCTGAAGGAAAAACCCTGGAAGAAGTTACGATTGTATCGACCAACGATTCTATAGGAGTTTACGCAAAACCTGAGAGTTGTTAAGGAACGATAGATGTTTGTTTGGCCTGCAGAATCAATGGATTTTCCGAACTTGGTTCGTCGACAAGAGAAATCCTGCAATGCTTGTGAGGATGATCGAGTGTTAGAATGCGAGATTCGCTAAACCATGTACAAGGAAATGATTTGGGTGCGGGATGGATTGATCACCATACCGACTTACTCTTATTATTCGCTTTGCTATATGGGATGGTAAATCTGAGTGACTTACCTATAGCAGAGACGACGATATTAAACCTTGTTTAAACCTTAGAATGGTATAGGTATTGTTTTTCCTTGTACACAGCTTGTTGCCAACCGTAGGTTATACGGTGAGGTTCAACCTGCACCCGTTTTCTGCAGGACAAACCATAAATTGTTGACCACCATGAGATATCGATAGTTGTTTAGAATTGGCGCCAGACCCGTCAGCTATGAAGACCCAGTTTCGGGATAACCTTACCAAGAGGAAAGGACAAAGGAATTGAGGAAAAGGTTATGCCACTACCGGAAGAGCCCAAAGAAGGAATTATCCTTACGAATTGAGAAGACCGACACTGTCAACAATAAGGATGGAGTATATGAGTTTTGATGGAACCTTAACAATGCTTTTAAGGGTGGTAGCACCCGAGACCACGGAGACGATCGATGGATTTTTGAGAAGACCCTCAAACCCTAACCTATTTCTTGCTAGCCTCTCCGAATCTCGAGGACGAGATTCATTTTAAGGGTGGTAGTTTGTAACATCCCAAAATTCTAAATTTTGGAATGTTATAAACAAATAGATAGATTTGATTGATTGCTTGATTGATTGGTGAAAGTGAGTGAATTGAAACTTTTGAAAGTTAAATGAGAGGGAATAACAGGACTTTCCCAAACTTTCATTTTGCTTTTATGAACTTGAATTCAAATTCTTTTCATCACAAAACCACGGAGAGAAGATGACATGACTTCTTCCATTTATTTAAATGACAAGGGTGTTGAAAATATTTGAATTTCATTTGAAAAATATTTCCAATTCTGAAACTTTATGCAACTCAATGATTTTCACGAGCGAAGATAAAATGACTTCTTCAAATTATACGAAATATGAGTTGGGAGTTTTCAAAGAATTAAAATTCAAAGTTCTTTTGAATTTATTTTTCAATTTGGAGTTATTGGAGTTTTATTCAAATTATTTTTCTCCAAAAATAAAATATATGGAAAATAGGGTAACATGATTCCCTACATCAGAAAATTGGAGAGAAATTAATTTGAAGTCATTTTGGTATTTTAAAAATGATTTTGTTGGAATTTATTGGACTAGAAGCACTCTTTGCTTTATTTAAATTTGTGTGTATTTTATTTAATGCTAGAATAAAGTTCATCATATAGGAAATCTTTTTCTGAAATTTTTGATATATTATATGCCTATATAATATATTTATTTATTTGGTTTTATCATTTTTCTTACGTCTGGAAAAAAAATTAAAAAAAAAGGAGCGCAGCGCCTTGGGCCAAAGGCCCAAGCCGCCAATAGCCACCGGCCGGCCGAAGGCCAAGGCCACGCACGCACCACGCACCTAGGGGAGCCAGGGAGCCCCAAGTTTCCTATTCTTTTACGATTCCTAGTAGAATTTGACCCTGTTTTGTTATTCCGTTTTTTATTCCTAGGATTCCTAATCATAATCTATTTCTTGTCCCCTACCCCAAGCAAAACCCCTTCCCTCCTCAATATAAATACCCAAGCACCCCCCTCCAACACATCAAATCAACTCTCCTCTCCTCTCCTCCTCCGCAGCAGCAGCAGCAGCACCACCACCATAGCCGCCGCCGCCATAGCCGCGCCGCCGCCGCCGCCACTTGCCGCCGCCGCCGCCCTACGCCGCCACCGCCGGAGCCCCTCGCCTCTTCGAGGTACTAGCCCCGCGCCGCGTCACGTTTTCTAGATCGGTTTTCTAGATCGGTTTCCGTTCCGTTTTCTAGATCGGTTTTTCGTTTCGGTTTCCTTTCCGAAACCCTAGATCGGTTTTCTCGCCGGTTTTTCTTTCCGGTTTTGTTTAGCGAGCGTTCGCTCGATAGATTTTTCTTTTTATTTTAATTTTCGTCATGGACCTATCAATAGTCCCTAATCTTCAAACGTTCATAACTTTTTACTCGTGAAAGTCGGAATCCATGAAACCAACGCCCACTTCTTCGTTATGATCTCCTCTATCCGGTAATACAACTCAAACATGTTTTTGAAAGTTTTAAAATTTGAATTCAATCAGATTTGTATTCATACTTCGTTTGATCGTAACTTGAGTTTCGTAACTCCGATTTAGTTGATTCTTTTTGCAAATCGAAGATCTTGACCTAAACTTTCTGATAAGGCCAAATACACATAGTTTTGGTACTGTTAGAAATTGTTTTATGCTGCAAGAGTTATTTGATTTGGTTTTGACGTTTTCCGAAATCGTTTTCTTCGTTCTTTCCGATCTTTTGAGTGATTGCTTATGTGTGGTTACTATTGCTTGATTACGATAGGTTGACCGGAGTGTGACGAGTAGAACTATCAAGAGTTTTGAGTGCGAATCATCTTCATCAACTTTGCAGGCAAGTAACACTTTGATCATACTCTTCTCATACCCAGTTTTTATGCATTAGATCTATTCCTCAAACACTTGCATGATTAGGATCTAATTAAATTGTGGGATGGGAAGTAGATTGAGGTAGTACCTATTACCTGTTCTACTTATGAAACCACAGGAGTTACTTCTACGTTTGCTTATTATGCCATGCTATGCCAAGAGACGTGGATTGGGTGAGTGAATATCCATGATGATGTGAGATTGTTAATTAATGGTTTATCTAAGGTGGCAACTTAAACACACATCCGGGTGGATTGAGGCACTGGTTTCTATCAGGACTTGCTGTATTTCTTGGACCGCCACCCGTGCTCAAAGGGATCATAAGATTATTCAAACTGAAACTTCCGTGTGCAGCCACAAGCCAATTATGGGCTCTGGCGTAGTTGACTAAGTTGTGCGAACTCTTACGGGTAGGCTAGCTGATGTAGGGGATGTAGGTTGGTACGGTCTACCCACATGTAAGTTGCTAGCGCTTCTGAAAGACTATGTCTCGGTCATCCGTTTCTCAAACACCATGTAGTCACGAGAACCAAGCGGAGGCGATCGAGTCTTGTGGGGAAAAGTGCTAAACCTCTGCAGAGTGTACAAACTAATCATGGTTAGCCGTGTCCCCGGTTATGGACAATTTTGAGTATCTAGTACCGGATATCCTGTTGATCTCATCACGTTACTTAATATAATTTGTTTGGGTTTAATGAGTACTTTTAATTGGGATTGAGGAGTCAACCATTCTCAATGTTCAACAACCACCATGATAGTTAAATAAATTTATTCCTTTGAAGTAGGGAAAAATTGGCTTTTCGCAAAACCTTATAACCATAGAGCTTTTCCACCAGCCGTATATGCATGTAGTATAGGCTTATTCTTTCATTACTCTCTATGTGTTACATTGCCAAAGATATTCCATGTCTTGACCCGTTTCGGGCTGCAACTTTTCATGTTGCGACTTTTCGCATTTGAGTAAGTGATATGTTAGGGTTACGATTTCCTATACTCAACCTTGCCGTTGGTGTTGATGGGAATCCACAACCTTGTTGCTTCCGCTATATTTTGGATTGAGGTAATAGTTTTTACGTTACTTTATACATGTGATTTACCTCTGTTATAAATCCTTCGAGTACTGTGTGTGTCAGCATACCGATCCAGGGATGACACGAAAGCACAGAGACTTGATCCATTCGGGTCGGGTCGCTACAGCCACACCTACCATCACTTTTCCACACTCGCTATATTTACTTTAGTTGTGTCTTTATCTTAGCAGCCCCTTGTTTTATTTTCGTGCTCTTTACTTTCTTGCTTGCTTACCCAAAAACTCCTACAAAGTACTTCTAGTTTTATATTTGTTTCCGGTAAAGCGAACGTCAAGTGTACGTAGAGTTGTATCGGTGGTCGATAGAACTTTAGGGAATATTTGTTCTACCTTTAGCTCCTCGTTGGGTTCGACACTCGTACTTATCAAAAACTGTTGCGATCGCCTATACTTGTGGGTTATCAAGACCTTTTTCTGGTGCCGTTGCCGGGGAGCAATAGCGTGGGGTGAATATTCTCGTGTGTGCTTGTTTGCTTTATCATTAAGTAATTTTTATTTGTTGTTCTTAGTTGTTTTCTATCTTTAGTTATGGGTATGAAACGCAAAATACCAACAAAATTAGTTGTACCTACTGAACCAATGGTTGAAGAACCACTCAAAATCTATCACACTGCTGAAGCTTTTTACTTGGATCATCTTCGATCCCTTTGTGCTCGTGCTGAAACCCCAACTAGCTTAGTTGAGGGCAAATCTTTAGATGAGCATGCTTGTTATGTGTGACACCGTATATCTGAAAAAGGGAAACTATTATGGGATCAAATTCAATGTTTACAATGCTATGCTTGGAATTTATGTTGGGAATATGATTTTACTTGTTGTTCTGAAAACTCTAAAAAACACCTTACCTACCAATGTGAGTTTATTGATAATGGGATCTTATGTTCATATGCTAAGGGTGTTTATAGTTACTATGATGTTCAACAAATTGAAGAATTTGTTGCTTTTAAGGGTGCTTTTGAAATTGCTTCTTTGATTGAAAAGTATGATGCTACTCTTTACAAATCTGAAAATTTTGCCATACTTGAATATTGTTATGATAATTATGCTTCTAATGCCTATGTTAAACAATGTATCGAGGAGTTCTCCGCTGTCCAAGAAGAGACTAATATTTTGCAGGAAGCTGTGGAAGAAGAAATTTATGAAACTGTGAGCTCATTGGATGAAAAAGATGATGAGGAGAGCGAAGAACAAAAGGAGGAAGAGCGGATTAGCTACCCGTTCCCACCTTCTAATGACAGTAACCCTCCAACTCGTACATTATTTAATTCCCCTTTGTGCTTACCGAAGGATGATTGCTACGATGATTGCTATGATGCCTTGAATTTGTTTGAAATATCCCTTTTTGATGATGCTTGCTATGCTTATGGCCAAGATGCCAATATGAATTATGCTTATGAAGATGAACTTGCTATAGTTCCTTGTGTTAAACATGAAATTGTTGCTATTGCACCCACGTATGATAGTCCTATTATCTTTTTGAATTCTCCCGATTATACTATATCGGAGAAGTTTGCACTTATTAAGGATTATATTGATGGGTTGCCTTTTACCGTTGCACATGATGCTTTTGATAGATATAATATGCTTGTGCTTTCTGCTCCTACTTGCAATTATTATGAGAGAGGAACTATATCTCCACCTCTCTATGTTTCCAATACAATAAAATTACAAGAAACTGTTTATACTATGCATTGGCCTTTACTATGTGTGCATGAATTGTTCTTTTATGACATGCCGATGCATAGTAAGAGAGTTAGACTTCGTGATTACATGATATATGTTGCTTTCTGCTCACTACTAAATTACAAATAATTGCTAATTAAAATTGGCTTTGATATACCTTGGGATCCGGGTGGATTCACTACATGAGCACTAGATGCCTAGCTTAATGGCTTTAAAGAAAGTGCTGCCAGGGAGACAACCCGGAAGTTTTAGAGAGTCGTTTATTTCTGTTGAGTGATTTCATATAGTTTAAAAACAACAAAAATAAAGAGGGGAACCCAAAACTTTTTCAAAAAAAGAAAAGCGAAAGTGAGAAAGACGAGCATTGTTGATGTGGGAGCTAGCCTTGAACTTTGTTCATGCTCACGAAAACTTTGTGAATCTTGATTACAGAAACTTTTCAATAAAAATAATTATCCCCTTGTACAATTCCATTGTATTATAAAAATAATGTGCCAAGGTTTGCCTTTAGGATGTTTACAATGCTTGTTGGTTTGTGCGGCGCAGGACAGAAACTTTGTCTGTAGTGCGCGAATTTTAATTTTTTTACTGGAACGTCAAATGGTTCTGATTCTTTTTGCACTGTCTTGCTATACAACTTGTTTATTTTTTCTAATTTTGGCAGAATTTTTCAAGTATCATAAGTATTACGAATGTTCAGATTGTTACATACTGTTCTATTTTAGACAGATTCTGTTTTTGATGCATAGTTTGCTTGTTTTGATGAAACTATCAATTTATATCAGTGGATTAAGCCATGAAAAAGTTCTATTACAGTAGACACAATGCAAAAAATAATATTAATTGGTTTGAAACAGTACTTAGAGTAGTGATTTGCTTTATTATACCAACGGATCTTATCGAGTTTTCTGTTGAAGTTTTGTGTGGATGAAGTGTTCGATGATCGAGAAGGTCTCGATGTGAGAAGAAGGAAGAGCGGCAAGAGCTCAAGCTTGGGGATGCCCGAGGCACCCCAAGTAAATATTCAAGGAGACTCAAGCGTCTAAGCTTGGGGATGCTGGGGAGGCATCCCCTCTTTCTTCAACAAATATCGATATGTTTTCGGATTCGTTTCGTTCATGCGATATGTGCAAGTCTTGGAGCGTCTTTTGCAATTAGGTTTTTATTTTTCTTTTATGCACCATGCTGGTATGAGATGGTCCTTGGTTGATTTATAGAATGCTCTATGCACTTCACTTATATCTTTTGAGTATGGCTTATTAGAATGCTTCATGTGCTTCCCTTATATCATTTGAAGTTTGGATTGCCTGTTTCTCTTTACATAGATAACCACCATTTGTAGAATACTCTTTTGCTTCACTTATATTTGTTAGAGCTTGGGAATATCTTTTGTAGAAAGAATTAAACTCTCTTGCTTCACTTTTATCTATTTAGAGAGATGACAGGAACTGGTCATTCACATGGTTAGTCATAAAATCCTACATAAACTTGTAGATCGCTGAATATGATATGTTTGATTCCTAGCAATAGTTTTGCGATATAAAGATGGTGATATTAGATTCGTGATAGTTGAGTAATTGTGAAATTGATAAATACTTGTGTTGAGGTTTGCAAGTCCCGTAGCATGCACGTATGGTGAATCGTTATGTAACGAAGTCGGAGCATGAGGTGTTTATTGATTGCCTTCCTTATGAGTGGCGGTCGGGGACGAGGGATGGTCTTTTCCTACCAATCTATCCCCCTAGGATCATGCGCCTAGTACTTTGTTCGATGACTAATAGATTTTTGCAATAATTATGTGAGTCTTTATGACTAATGTTGAGTCCATGGATTATACGCACTCTCACCCTTCCATCATTGCTAGCCTCTTCGGTACCGTGCATTGCCCTTTCTCACCTCGAGAGTTGGTGCAAACTTCGCCGGTTCATCCAAACCCTGTGATATGATACGCTCTATCATACATAAGCCTCATTATATCTTACTCAAAACAGCCACCATACCTACCTATCATGGCATTTCCATAATCATTCCGAGATATATTGCCATGCAACTTCCATCATCATCATATACATGACTTGAGCATTCATTGTCATATTGCTTTGCATGATTGTAAGATAGCTAGCATGATGTTTTCATGGCTTGTCCGTTTTTTGATGTCATTGCTACGCTAGATCATAGCACATCCCGGTACACCGCCGGAGGCATTCATATGGTGTCATATCTTTGTTCTAGATATCGAGTTGTAATATTGAGTTGTAAGTAAATAAAAGTGTGATGGTCATTGAGGGAGTCCTGGATTAGGGGGTATCCGGACAGTCGAACTGTATACGACATCCGGACTACTGAAGCGTGAAGATACAAGACTCAAGACTTCGGCCCGTGTCCGGATGGGACTTTCCTTGGCGTGAAAGGCAAGCTTGGCGATCCGGATATTATATTTCCTTCCTTGTAACCGACTCCATGTAAACCCTAGCCCTCTCCGATGCCTATATAAACCGGAGAGGTTGGTCCTTAGTAGGCCGATCACAATTACAATCATACCATCATAGGCTAGATCTTAGGGTTTAGCCTCTACGATCTCGTGGTAGATCTACTCTTGTACTACTCATATCATCAATATTAATCAAGCAGGAAGTAGGGTTTTACCTCCATCGAGAGGGCCCGAACCTGGGTCCCTTGCTTCCTGTTACCATCAGCCTTGATGCATAGATCGGGACCCCCTACCCGTGATCCGCCGGTTTTGACACCGACATTGGTGCTTTCATTGAGAGTTCCTCTGTGTCATCGCCGTTAGGCTCGATGGCTCGTCTCATTGTCAAGGACGACATTACCTCGGAGGGGGCTCTGGCTGTAGGCCAGACGCTCCGGCTCGGTGGCTTTATCATGGCCGCCCCATCGGTGGTGGAGCCAACGATGACTTCTCGGGTCATCAATCATAACCTTCACGTCAGTTCGGAACTTGCCGAACAGATGGATCCAATGGAGCTCTCCTCCCTTGACGAACTCTTGGATCGCATCGCCGCTCTGGGAGTCGCTACAGACTACGACCGGATTGGGCTTAAACCCGACCAAAGGGACATCAGGTCTCCGCCGGCCACCCATGAGATAGCGATAGTGGAGGAACCACACGCGGACCGCCCCTCAACTCTGAGGACAAGTTGTGTTCGGATCACCGAATTCCTTGAGCCAAAGACATGTTCAAAGGAAAACCTAACCTAGGTCCCGTACTTAAAATCGGGCATTGGCCCGAAGAAATTGGGCACTCCGGATTCTGAGCCATTTAGCTCGGGATCGCCCGCGCCCTTGGGCGTTAGATCGGATCAAAATCCAAACTCTAAACTGGACCTAAACTATCTCTCCCGCATCAGGCAAGAGCCCCAGGAAACCGTACATCGCTACTGGGCCAGATTCCTCCTTGCGCTTAACAAGGTTAGGGACTGCCGCGAAGAGAACATGGTCTCGCTTTTCTGCAAAAACTGCACTGACGAAGGACTCCTCAATGCTATAAGCCGCCGCAACATAATACGCTTCGCGGACTTGGCAACCATAGTGCGGAAGTACTATGTGATGGAGAGCGCTTGGAAGACCCAAGCAAAATTTTGGGATAGTACTGCTCTCACCAAAACCTTCGTCCGAACTAAACAGACGAACTCTCATAAGTCGTCTGACCCAACCCCCAAGAAACCAAAGCCCACTCCAGGGCGGAGATCCGTATTGGAAGGATGGCTCGACGGGCCATGTAAGCTCCACAGTACTCCGGATACAACACCTACTCATAGCCTTAAGGCATGTTGGATACTCCGGCAGGTGGCAAAAAGTGGCGAGGATCTTCTTATGGGCCATAAAGCGGAACAACATCCTGCCAGCGAACACAATACGGTACTAACAGTCTTCGAGACTTTTGCCTCGAACAATAGGCGCAAGCGAGCTCGTCGAAGCTCCGCTGAAATTTACCATGTGGCAAAAATAAACCCTTGGAACGACACTGCTATAACTTTTAACGCCAGTGACGAACCTCGATCCCGGACTGTCCGGGCGCCAGCCGCTCTGGTTCTTAGCCCAATCGTGGACGGATTTCGGCTCTCCAAAGTGCTCATGGACGGTGGAAGCAGATTAAATCTGATCTATGAGGAGACACTCAACTAGATGGAAATTGACAAAGGCCGCATTGAACAAAGCGGCACAACCTTCAGGGGAATTAACCCTAGTCGGGAAGCACGGTGTGTGGGAAAATCACACTTGACGTGGTATTCGGCACCCTGGAGAATTATAGGTCCGAAGAAATCACATTCCAAGTGGCCCCTTTCAGCAGCGGATACCACACCCTTTTAGGTCGGGAAGCGTTTGCAAGCTTTCAAGCTATACCCAATTACGGGTACATGAAGCTTAAAATGCCCGGGCCCAATGGAATCATCACTCTAGCCAGTGATCCGGACATTGCACTCCGCGCCGAAAATGAAACCGCAGCACTAGCCCTGGAGGCATTATCCGAGGCCCTAGCAGCCGAAGAATTAGCAACACTGCGGGCCACCATGGACAGGGATGACGTGATACTAGATAAGCGACCCAAGTCCACCTCATTTAAACCTGCAGACGAGATAGTCAAATTCCTGGTCCATCCAATGGACCCCACGAAGACAGCTTCCATCGGGACACAGCTGAGCCCTGTGATTGTCGCCGCACTGCGAGATTTCTTACGCAAGAATTGGGACATTTTCTCCTGGCACCCATCGGACATGCCAGGCATCCCGCGCAGACTGGCCGAACACAACCTCAATATTCTAAAAGGATATAAACCAGTCAAACAGACCCTAAGGCGATTCTCAGAGCCCAAACGACAGGCAATGGGGGAAGAGTTAGCCAAGTTACTCGAGGTCGGATTCATCAGAGATATCAAACATCCGGAGTGGCTGACAAATTTGGTGATGGTACCAAAGAAGGACAAATCCTGGCGCCTATGCGTTGACTTCAAAGACCTCAACAAGGCTTGCCCCAAGGATCCCTTTCCCCTCCCTCGCATCGATCAAAACATCGATGCCACAGCGGGACACGACTCGCTGTGTTTCCTCGACGCATACTCTAGATACCATCAAATAAAGATGGCAGAGTTTGACCAAGCTGCAACAGCTTTCATAACGCCATATGGCCCTTTCTGCTTCAACACTATGCCTTTCGGGCTCAAGAATGCCGGTGCAACCTACCAACGCATGATTCAAACATGCCTGGAAAAGCAAATCGGCAAAACAGTGGAGGCATACGTGGACGACGTGGTCACGAAAAAAAGACACGTCGAAACCCTAATAGATGACTTGAGGCTTGCATTCGACAATCTCCGGACATAAGACATCAAGCTGAATCCGGAAAAATGTGTTTTTGGCGTCCCCTCGGGGAAGCTACTCGGCTTCATCGTTTCCAACAGAGGAATTGAAGCGAATCTGGCAAAGATCCGAGCTCTGTCACAGTTGGCCATACCAACAGACCTCAAGCACATCCAAAAACTAGCCGGATGCATGGCTGCTCTCAACCGCTTTATCTCCAGATTAGGAGAAAAGGCACTACCGCTTCACCGCCTTCTTCGGCGCACCGAACACTTTGTATGGACGGATGCAGCTGTGGCCGGACTGGATGAAATAAAGACCTTATTGGCCAGTAATCCAGTACTAACAGCGTCGAATATCGACGAACCTATGTTGTTGTACATAGCTGCAACGCATCATGTCATAAGCGCAGTGCTCGTCGTTGAACGAGAGGCTGACGGGTACAAATACCCGCTCCAAAAGCCGGTCTACTACGTGTCCACGGTCCTAACCCCATGCAAATCCCGATACCCACACTATCAAAAAATAGCATACGCGGTGTTCATGGCATCCCGGAAGCTACGACACTACTTTCAAGAGTGTTCGATTATAGTGGCCTCTGAAGTACCACTCAATGACATAATAAATAACCGTGATGCTACGGGCCGGATTGCCAAATGGGCCATTCAGCTCCTCCCGTTTGACATAACGTACAAACCACGGCGGGCTATCAAGTCACAAGTGTTGGCTGACTTCGTCGCCAAATGGACAGAAGCCGAACTCCCTAAAGAGTACGGCGCATACTCAAACTGGATCATGCACTTCGACGTTTCTAAAATGCTGGCCGGATTGGGAGCAGGTGTAGTCCTGGCGTCTCCCACCGGAGACACGGTCCAGTACGTCCTCCAAATATTATACATAGACTCCAACAATGCAGCCAAATACGAGGCTCTGTTGCACGGTCTTCGGATGGCAGTCTCTATGGGCATTCAACGCCTAGAAGTGCGCGGGGACTCAAACCTCGCAATATCACAGATAAACGGAGATTTTGATGCCAAGGACCCAAAAATGGCGTCCTACCGTAATGTCGTCCTCAAAATGTCAGCTCGGTTCGAGGGGCTCGAATTCCACCATGCGGCTCGAGAAAACAATCAAGCGGCGGATGTCCTTGCTCGCATCGGCGCTAAACGCGACCCCGTCCCACCTAATATATTCCTGGAACGGCTGTTCAAGCCATCCGTAGTATGGGAAGGGGAGTCCGGCAATATTAGCACGGATCTGAATACACCCCCAGATTCTGAACCATCAGACATAGTCGGAGGTTCTAACCCCGAAATAACGTCCTCGGCCCACGAGATCATGGTTGTAATCACCCCGTGGACCGAGCCCTTCTTGGCCTACCTAAATAGGCAGGAGCTCCCCGAAGACCAAAATGAATCACGCTGCATTGTCTGGCGTTCTAAAGCTTATAAAGTCTACGAAGGGGAACTCTACAAGAAAAGCGCTACCGGAGTACTTCAAAGAGGCATCTCCGAAGAGGAAGGGCGGCAACTCTTGGCTGAAATCCATGCCGGCCTGGGCGGGCACCACGCCGCGGCTCGGGCATTAGTCAGCAAGGCCTTCCGTACAGGTTTCTATTGTCCGACGGCCCGAGAAGACGCACAAGACCTTGTCCAACATTGCGTCGGTTGCCAGCTCTTTGCCAATCAAAGTCATATGCCCCCATCTTGCTCTACAAACAATCCCCATAACTTGGCCCTTTGCGGTCTGGGGGCTGGATATGGTCGGACCTCTTAAAGGGGGAAGCCATAAGAAAAAAATACTTATTGGTCATGGTGGACAAATTCACCCAATGGATAGAAGCTAAACCAGTCAAAACGGCTGAATCCAGACCAGTAATAGACTTCATATCCGGGGTCGTACACCGATACGGTGTCCCCCACAACATCATCACTGATAATGGCTCGAATTTCATAGCCGACAAAGTGAAAACTTGGTGCGCAAAAATGGGCATCAAGCTCGATTACGGTTCCGTCTACCATCCCCAAACAAACGGCCAGGTAGAGCGGGCAAATGGTCTCATCATGAGCGGCATCAAACCCAGACTAGTGCGATCCTTGACAGAGTCGGATACGTACTGGGTGGAGGAGCTTGACTCCGTACTCTGGGGGCTACGGACCACGCCAAATCACACCACCGGATATACACCATTTTCATGGTGTACGGCGCGGAAGCAGTATTACCTTGCGACATAATACATGATTCGCCACGCGTACGCATGTACGAAGAGAAGGAAGCCGAGTTAGATCGGCACTATAATTTGGATGCCCTGGAGGAGGAGCGCGATGTCGCAAAGGCCCGTTCCGCATTCTGTCAGCAACAGGCTCAACGATACCAAAGCAGAGAAGTGCGGGCCAAAACTTACAATATTGGCGAGCTCGTTCTACGCCTACCGGAGAAGAAGAAGGACAAACTCAAACCCAAGTGGGAGGGTCCCTTTTTCATTGACAAAGTTCTCACTCGAGGAGCGTACCGCTTACGTAATACATCCGACAACAGACTCGAGACGAACCCATGGAACGTGGCCAGACTACGGAGATTCTATGCCTAGCGCCGAACACAGTATTCGTCTCCTAACCCCTCCTTTTTAATTACGCTCCGTCCTTTTTTCCTTTCTCGACCTTTTTCTCTCTTCACACAAAGTATTTAATACAGTGCGGATTTCCGGATCACTCCGGCCGCACTATGTGTATAAGCAATACCTAGGGGCTTCCTATACGGAAGCTAAAATGATTAGTCACATGGCTTTCTGCCCATCACATATGCATTCTTTTTCCATATGTGCCTTTTCCTCACCATGATATGCATCGATATGACTTAAGATGTTGCCAAGCTGGGTTGCCTGGATCTTGTGTTTATGCCCTACGTTCCCGTTAATTCGGCCAGGGCATAAGGGGAGCACCTCTGCGATTGTTACTGCCGGTTCAGCTGGATGTGTACCTCAGACTGGGTGAAGCCAAAAGCTAGCTTCCTTAAGAGAATATTCGGTCGGTGAACAAAATATGTGTTCATTTATTATAACATAAATCCCCAGAAGTCTTGTATCCTGCGCCATCGTTCGCAGTCTGGACATGTGCATCATCGCATGCGTACCCAGGGAAAGGAACCCCTAACGGAACTATTCTCTCTGGAAGATGTTTCTTACTATCCATGTAATATAACATAACTAGTTGGGTACTTGTCTGTTCAAGCACTTATGACCCCTACGCCTTGTTTCCACGCATACCCCGGTTTTGTATAACTGAGTGGGTATTCAGACACACCCCGGACTATAGGGTCCGGGGGCTGAAGCGAAAAGGTCCGCCATGACAAATGATTTTAATCTGGCTAGGGGCTAGTTAAGCCCATTAAATTACACAGTCACTTGGACTGATTACATTCCTCTTCTATACCGTCCAACAGGCTATCTAGCTTACAATCCTGTTGAGAGTACTTAGCGGCTAACGCTACCTGGTCATACACCAGACTTACGGGAATTTCTTGCCCATCGGGCCCCGCCGGTCCGACTTCGGCCATATGGTTCGGGTCCAGCTTGGTGTAGCGTGTCTTCACCATTGCCCAGGCTTCTCTTGCTCCTTGCCGGCATGCTGATATCTTCCATAGACGGAAGCGCCGGGCTCCTCAAGCAGGTCCATAAGTTCCTCCATGCCATTCGGCGATGAGGCTTGATGGCCACAAAGCTCGAGCAACACATCGCATCACTTGCCGAGCTCGCTCGTGCAGTTGCAAAAGTTCTTGCAGTAAATCATTTGTAGATGAGGGCATCTCCTCCTCAGGGCGACCCGTTAACATTCCTGCAAGCAAAATTCTTTCAATATACTTCCTCACCGAACTATACAACAGTTCGTCTTGGCACTTACCATAAATGCCGCGTCGAAGCCTCTTGTTCTCCTTCACAGAGTCCGCCAGCTGAGCGCGGAGATCTTTTAACTCCACGTCCAGCTGAACTTTGGCATCTCGAAGATTGTTCTTCTCCCGCCTAACTCGCGTAATAATGCGCTCGCCAGCCTCCAGCTGCTTTTTGAGATGTGATGCGTCCTCTCTTATGCCCTCCGGATTCACCCCTGGATTGTCTGCAGAATTTTCTGTTAGACTTGTCACATCAGCCGTTTACTAACTGGTGCATCTTCGTGCAATTGTACAATTGTTACCAAACGATGGCTTTTGGGGTTCCTCTAATTTGGCAACTGCGGCCCTCAGTTCGGCCTTGCATCCCTCCAGCTCCCGAGACAATTGCTCGTTCTTCTCTACAAGGACCTATGCATAAATTGATCCTTAAAACAGTTGTTTCAACCGTTTCAAGTCTCGTGGCTCTTGCTACACATGCTTATCAAATTTTCTTACCGTATATCTTTCATTATCTTTGGACCGTCGCTCGGGCAAGCCCGCCTTGAGCAGCTTCGGATGTATGCGTCTCCCGAATTGAAGGCATTAAATGCCTCTTCGAAAAGATGTTGTTCAATGCGGCCCGGCGGCGCCTGTGATTCATGGCGCTCTCTACTTCGAAATTTGTGGTTGAGAGCATATCCGCACTCTTTGTTGGAGAGTTATGCGGTGCTGGCCCCGTGTCCGCCCCCGCCCCCGAAGCCGGTTCTGGAACTCGGCTGGTGGAGGCGTGATTGGTAGGGTCGCTGGATATAGTCCGGTTATTCCTCTTCCTGCCAGACACAAAGGGCGCTATCACATTTTAAATTCTACAATTATAGGACGGGTTATTGCTTTACCTCGGTAGCGGTGTGTCAACCCTCATCGCCTTCCTCTTGAGCCTGACCAATCTGGACGCCCGTGGTTGACGAGTCCCTAGGGGCTCGGCCCCTCGCTCCGGCCGTCGTTTCTGCAAATAGAACGACGCCGAAAAGGTAAATTATAACACCTGGGGGAGTCCTCTTCGAAGGATAGGGTTTTCTGGTTCAGCTTACACACGAAGCAGGGAGCAGTCCAGGGTAGTCGGCCGTAATGGCCACTAGGATGCCATCCCAGCTCGCCTGATGGAATACCCCATTGACAAGCTCCACAGTGATATCCGGATCCACTTTAAGTCCCGGATCTAGGGCCCTTCCAGGGTCCTCTGGTTGCGTAGAGGGGCTGAAGATTCTTTCTACGGCCCTCCTCAGTTCCTACTCAGAAGCGTTGATGCAAGTAATCTTAGCAGAAGAACACTAGAGTAAATGAAGCAGGGAAAAAGAATGGCAACTTACCCACGCTGGGGGGTTGTACATGGAGAATCCGTCCCGCGTTTTGATGCGAAGGAATTCCTCCTCTTCTCCTTTGTGCAAATCAGACAATATCCTCGCCAAAGCGGCAGCGGAGTCTGGACCCTTACGGCCGCAGCGGGTGGCGTCGTCTTCCCCATTGAAATGCCACACGGGCTTCCCCCGATATTGGAGCGGTTGCACGCCTCGCCTTATACATATCGCCATAACCTCAACTATCGTCAGTCCAGATTTGGCTAGTAACTTTATCCTATTCATCAGGAGGAGTATTTCCCTTGTGTCCTCTTCTTGGGGGCCCCGGGGGCGCCAGCTTAGGCGTGCCCTCGGCGGGGCGTTGCTAAACTTGGGGAGACCTGTCCGGACTGGATCCGGAAGGGGAACATCGTCTATATAGAACCACTCTGAAGGCCAGTTTTCCGGTGCCATCTCAGGAGTGCCGGACAAGTATCCGGTCTCGGCAATGCGCCATACTTCGGCCCTGCCCACTGGACATAGGGACTCCCCCTGGGTGCGGGGGACGAGGCAGAACAACTTCCTCCATAATCCGAAGCGTGGTTCGCAGCCTAAAAACAACTCGCAAAGGGCAACATACCCCGCTATGTGCAGAATAGAGGCAGGGGTGAGATCGTGTAACTGGAGGCCGTAGAACTCCAGGAGCCCGGGAAGGAACGGGTGGATAGGTAATCCGACGCCCCTCAACAGATGCGGTATGAGGCATACACGCTCCTCTGGAGATGGGTCAGGAGATCCCTCTGCTTGTTCCCCTCCGTCATAAGTGGCTATTCCAGCCCGGACGGAGACCATGAACGCCGGTGGGAGAAACCCTTGGGTTTGTAACTTTATCAAACGGCTATGAGGAACTGAGCACTCTCCCCAATCCCCTGACTTGGAATGAGAAGGGCAAGAAGAAGAGCTGCGCCGGTCGTCCATGTTGGAATGGCTTTTCGCGGAGCGCTCTGTTGGATGCTGGCTCTGGGAGGGAGAGTGAGGTTTGGATCTGAGAATCCCCGTCCCTTCAAATAGACGGTTAACCCGAAGGATCGAGGGTGCCAAATGCAAAAGTGCCTCGACTCCTCGCATTCGCCCGACGCGTGGAGATGGTCATTACTGAGGCACCGAAGCCGAGAAGCACAACATTGATTGGAGGTCGGACACTATTCGTCGTGACAGGTACTTTGGAGTATTCGAAGAAGGAACCCGCCTTGCAATGCCGAAGACAATACTGCGCGCCGGACTCGTCGTCATTGAAGCCTGGTTCAGGGGCTACTGAGGGAGTCCTGATTAGGGGGTATCCGGACAGCCGAACTGTATACGATGTCCGGACTACTGAAGCGTGGAGGTACAAGACTCAAGACTTTGGCCCGTGTCCGGATGGGACTTTCCTTGGCGTGGAAGGCAAGCTTGGCGATCCGAATATTATATTTCCTTCCTTGTAACCGACTCCATGTAAACCCTAGCCCTCTCCCATGCCTATATAAACCGGAGAGGTTGGTCCTTAGTAGGCCGATCACAATTACAATCATACTATCATAGGCTAGCTCTTAGGGTTTAGCCTCTACGATCTCGTGGTAGACCTACTCTTGTACTACCCATATAATCAATATTAATCAAGCAGGAAGTAGGGTTTTACCTCCATCGAGAGGGCCCGAACCTGGGTAAACATCTGTGTCCCTTGCTTCCTGTTACCATCAGCCCTGACGCACAGATCGGGACCCCCTACCCGAGATCCGTCGTTTTAACACCGACAATCATCATTATTAGAGCATTGCCCCATCAAAAAAGAGAGGCCAAAGAAGCCTAAATAAAAAAATGGGGCCAAAGAAGCCCGCAAAAAAAAAAAAAAAAATAAAATAAAAAGGGGCAATGTTACTATCTCTTTTTTCCACTCTTGTGCTTCAAACTAGCACCATGTTCTTCATGTATTGAGTTTGATATCTTGTGCTTCAAAGTAGCACCATGTTCTTCATATAGATTGTCTCCTATGTTGTCACTTTCATATACTAGTGGGAATTTTCATTATAGAACTTGGCTTGTATATTCCAACGATGGGCTTCCTCAAATGCCCTAGGTCTTCATGAGCAAGCAAGTTGGATGCACACCCACTTAGTTTCAGTTTGAGCTTTCATACACTTACAGCTCTTAGTGCATCCGTTGCATGGCAATCCCTACTCCTCACATTGATATCTATTAATGGGCATCTCCATAGCCCGTTGATATGCCTAGTTTATGTGAGACTTTCTCTTTTTTTGTCTTCTCCACATAACCCCCATCATCATATTCTATTCCACCTATAGTGCTATGTCCATGGCTCACGCTCATGTATTGCGTGAAAGTTGAAAAGGTTTGAGAACGTCAAAAGTGTGAAACAATTGCTTGGCTTGTCATCGGGGTTGTGCATGATGTAAATATTTTGTGTGGTGAAGATGGAGCATAGCCAGACTATATGATTTTGTAGGGATAAGCTTTCTTTGGTTATGTTATTTCAATAAGACATAATTGCTTGGTTGGTATGCTTGAAGTATTATTGTTTTTATGTCAAAGGATAGACTATTGCTTTGAATCACTCGTGTCTTAATATTCATGCCATGATTAGACATATGATCAAGATTATGCTAGGTAGCATTCCACATCAAAAATTATCTTTATTATCATTTACCTAGTCGAGGACGAGTAGGAATTAAGCTTGGGGATGCTAATACATCTCAGTCGTATCTATAATTTTTGATTGTTCCATGCCAATATTATTCAACTTTCATATACTTTTTGGCAACTTTTTATATTATTTTTGGGACTAACATATTGATCCAGTGCCCAGTGCCAGTTCCTGTCTATTGCATGTTTTTGGTTTCGCAGAATATCCATATCAAACGGAGTACAAACGGGATAAAAACGGACGGAGCTTATTTTTGGAAAATATGGAAAATCTGGAAGGAAAATCAACGCAAACCGGTGTCCGAGGTGGGCACGAGGTAGGGGGGCGCGCCCCCCCTAGGGCGCGCCCCCTACCCTCTTGAGCCCATCGTAAGGCGGTTGACGCTCTTCTTTTGCCGCAAGAAAGCTAATATTCTGAAAAAAATCACGGCGAAGGTTTCAGGCCAATCGGAGTTACGTATCTCCATATATACACGAAACGGTGAAACAGAGCCATAACGAGCAGCGAAACAGAGATAGATCCAATCTCGGAGGGGCTCTCGCCCCTCCCAAGCCATGGGAGCCAAGGACTAGAGGGGAAACCCTTCTCCCATCTAGGGAGGAGGTCAAGGAAGAAGAAGAAGAAAGAAGAAGGGGGCCTCTCTCCCCCTTGCTTCCGGTGGCGCCGGAACGCTGCCGGGGGCCATCATCATCACCGCGATCTTCACCAACACCGCTGTCATCTTCACCAACATCTCCATCACCTTCCCCCTTCTATATTCAACGGTCCACTCTCCCGCAACCCGCTGTACCCTCTACTTGAACATGGTGCTTTATGCTTCATATTATTATCCAATGATATGTTGCCATCCTATGACGTCTGAGTAGATTTTCGTTGTCTTATCGGTGGTTGATGAATTGCTATGATTGATTTAATTTGCTTGTGGTTATGTTGCTGTCCTTTGGTGCCCATCATATGAGCGCGCGCGTGGATCACACCTTAGGGTTATTTGTATGTTGATAGGACTATGTATTGGAGGGCAAGAGTGATGAAGCTTCAACCTAGCATAGAAATTGATGCATACGGATTGAAGGGGTACCAATATATCTTAATGCTATGGTTGGGTTTTACCTTAATGAACGTTAGTAGTTGCGGATGCTTGCTAATAGTTCCAATCATAAGTGCATAGAATTCCAAGTAAGGGGTGACATGCTAGCAGTGGCCTCTCCCACATAAAACTTGCTATCGGTCTAGTAAAGTAGTCAATTGCTTAAGGGACAATTTCGCCACACCTACCATCACTTTTCCACACTCGCTATATTTACTTTAGTTGTGTCTTTATCTTAGCAGCTCCTAGTTTTATTTTCGTGCTCTTTACTTTCTTGCTTGCTTACCCAAAAACTTCTACAAAGTACTTCTAGTTTTATACTTGTTTCCGGTAAAGCGAACGTCAAGCGTACGTAGAGTTGTATCGGTGGTCGATAGAACTTTAGGGAATATTTGTTCTACCTTTAGCTCCTCGTTGGGTTCGATACTCTTACTTCTCGAAAACTGTTGCGATCCCCTATACTTGTGGGTTATCAGTATATCGGAGGCCTCATTGCACAACATCATCCACTCCAGTTGCCCTACGCTGGAGTGCTTGGTGCTTGTTTTCACAGTTAGAATTGGTTGTCTCCAAATAAAGTCGCCTAACCTTGTAAGAATTGGAATTTCTTTTGACGGAAGGCGGCTCATCATCCAAGATGCCCCTTCACTTCAAAGGTTGATCCTTGATTCTAGTTATACACCGTAGCAAATAGCCGTCCTCTCTCGCACCTAAACTGGAGACCTTGGGTGTAATACATGATCTCTGTGCTCATTTCAATATGGTGTTTGTCTCCACAGTTCTTCAGGTACTTTATATTATCATCTACACTTGTAACCATAAGCTGCATTTTAAATTTCTGCGCATAATTTATATATCATCTTGGAGTACACATTTTGTACTAATATGATGTTCTATGCTCAATGAAGAGTTTCTCCATGGATGGCCTATCAACGGTGCTGGATTCTGTCAAGATCTTATATATCCAAATGAATAGTTTTGATCTGAACAAGATTATTGGCTTGCTGCAATTCTTTCCATGTCTGGAGAAGTTGTATATAAAGGTGATAATTTCACGCACATTGGAAGCCCGCATATAGTGTACTAGAATTAACCGTTAATTGTTGCTCTTTCGACACTCTTCTTTCGGACCTTAACTGCTTTTCAATCTTCATGTCTATTTAGGCAACATGACGGGGTAAGAAAGTTATAACCAATCGGTGGATTCGTAAGCATCGGGATTTTCTCACTTCTCATGAGATTCGATTGAAGACAATAACGCTAGAACGATATGAAGCCAACCATGCAAACACAAGATTTGTCACATTCTGCCTACTGAATGCGAGGTTACTATTGTCCATCAGGCTTAACTTTATCAGCAGGATGGTTTTGACGGATGGGTATGTCGAAGAGCAAAAAAAGGGTTTCAGGTGGGCAAAAGAGCTTCTGAATGTGCCGGGCTTCTATTTACAACATATTGTGGTCATAATCCAGTAAATTTTACGACCTAGGATGTTGATTCTATGGACCTGACCGATTCATTTGACTATGACTGCCGAAAACAGTGCTGGAGTTAGATGTTGTTGCCCTATTCAATCAGGTTTTTTTGTTGATGAACAATTAACCCTCGTTCTTTTGTACAGTTTGTAAGCTGGAGTTAGATGTTCCTGCCCTTTTCAACTCGGCTGTGACTGTCATATTTTCTTTCAAACAAGGCAAATGGCTTGCCATTCGTTTAATTTAGAGTGAAATATTATAACAAATAAAAACCAAGGGAAATAACATCACTCTCGCCGACTGCTTGAGCTCACTCTGCATTACAGAAGCCAAGTGATTAGCCCCCGCCAGCACCCACAAACTTATTTCGAACTAGCACATCAAATGGGCTGTAAATTTTCATAGGAAAGGCTGCATGACCGTGACAGATTTGGATTCTGACATTTGAGACCCGCGAGGACATAGCCTATCCAAGGTGGTGTCGACTTACTAGCCACCAACAAACGATTACGCTTATCAGCCGTTGGATTGACATCCAACATCTGTCGTGTATCTTCTATCTCTTGTCTTCTTCTTCCTCCAGCCGCCCAAACCAAACCACCCCGCTGGCTCCGCCTGCTCCCGCCTCCCATGGCTGGCTGCGCCTCCGCCGCCCTACCGTACGTACCGTCCAACGTTGGCCAGTCCCTCCCTCTATTCCCCCACACGTCATGTTATTCTCCGGCGACGTCAGCCCCAATACGCACCTGCGCCCGAACCGGTCAACCCTCGTACTCCCTCCGTCTGCGACTGGACCGGCACATCTTCAACGGCTCCTGTTCGTTCCGTCCAAGGCCTCGCCATCGTCCTCCACCCTGCGGCCTTGGTTCGCTCGCCATGCGCGGTGTGCCGCCCTCTTGCGTTGTCAACGTCGTCAACAACCGAGAGGAACAAGGAGATGACTGTACGTGGAGAGGATGACAGTAGGGACCCACCAGCGTCATGGCAGTATGCAAACAAGTGCCCCTACAGTACAAGCCCAAAAATATGGTTCCTCCTAATGGTTGGACATCTGGGGCTCACGCCATTGTCAACGTAGTCAATAAACGAGAGAATTACACTACGAGCGGCTCACACCAGGGACCCATCAAGTCGCGCAGTTTTTTTTATGAGGAACAAGCAATTGTCATTTATACTAGTTTTCGCGACGGATCAGGGTAACAACAGTGTCTGTGGGGTCAGGCCCGTCTAGCCAGGGTTTTATTTATGTTTACCACATCATGAGCCCAGTTGTGTTTTTTTCTTGCTGAAAATGACTAGCCCAGTTCTATTTTTTTTAAGAAATACCCAAACAAGGCCTACTTGCTTAATCGGCCCTTCTGGGCTGCAAATCTTTCAAGACGAGTAGAGTTTCATTCGGTTTGCCCGTAAAATGGGATGCACATTTATACAACACAACAAACCGGGAATTAGTTTCAATTTTTTTCATTACAAGATCTTAAATTCCATTGATTTTTATGCGTGGACAATTATTTGGATTCTATATTTATATAAATTATTTTTCAAAATAGTTTGAATGTGAATCGATATTCTGGATTAAAAACAATTGACCGCACCGAAATATGCAAAATTATGTATACTTTTTAACCGTGGCCACAATATGGGGTGTGATGCTAACAAAAAGAAGATGGGCTCCAAAAAAATTATTAAGAATTAGCAAATGGGTTGTACATTATTAGAAATAATGGCAGATGGGCTGTATGCTGTTTTCCACAGATTTGAGGCTGACTTGTGCGCCTACTACAGGTTGACGTGTATGCTTTCATAAAAAAAGGTTGACGACACGCAACGCCTGTCAACTTAGTCAACACACGAGAGCAAAGGATCTGTTGGATGTCCATCCAACGGCTGTCGTGCTTCTTCAATCTCTGCTCTTCATGATCAAGCCGCTCAAACAAGCGCCAGCGGGATTGCCTGCTCCCTCCTCCCGCGGCCGGCTATGCTGCCACGCAGGCCTCACGGCCTCATCATACTCCCATCGCTGGCCTAGCCATCCCTCTACTCACCCACACATGTTGTTATTCTCTGGTGACGGCAGACAAACCAGTAAACCCTCGTACTCCTCCGCGTGGGAAACAACTGCCGAGTATTCCCTGGCTCCGTGTCGTTCCCTTCCTAGGCCTCGCCGTCGTCCACCGCCCTGGTGCTCTCGGTGCGGCCTGGTCAACGTGGTCAATGAACGACATCCATCGGAAGTGGATCAGACGTGGAGAGGCCGATTTGGGTCCATGGCCGCACGCAAGGAAATGCCTCCTTATTACACGCAAAATAATGATTCCTCCAGCTGACAGCTAGGACCCACAGGAAGGGCGTCTGTATTTCGTGAAAAAATGTTCCCCCCACTGACAGGTCGGACCCACCAGCTATATCTTCGCACGCAAGGAAGTGCCTCCTTCTTACGCCCAAAAAAATGAATACCCCCTGCTATCTGGGACCCACCATATTGTTGGGCTGACTTGTGAGCCTACTAAGTTGACGGGGACAGAGAGCTTTGTCAACTTAGTCAATACTCCAGTGACCGTATGATGTCCATCCAACGGCCATAGTGCGTCTTCAACCTCTGGTCTTCTTGCTCCAGCCGCCCAAAGCAGCGCCGGCCGTGTCGCCTGCTCTTGCCTCCCATGGCCGGCTGTACTACCGCCGAGGCCTCATCGCACCCATACTATTCCCACCACTGGCCAGGCCATCCCTCCACTCACCCACACCCCCTGTTATTCTGCAGCGACAGCAGCCTCACACCGCAGCCGAACCAGTGAACGCTCGTACTCTTCTCCGCGTGGGCATCAACTGCCGCGTCTTGCACGGCTCCGCATCGTCCCCTTCCTAGGCCTCGCCGTCGTCCACCGCCGTGGTGCTCTCGGCGCGGCGTGGTCAATGTGGTCAACGATCGACTTCCATCGGAAGAGTACTGTACGTGGAGAGGCTGACAGCTGGGTCCACGGCAGCCGCAAGGAAGTGCCACCTTATTATGCGGAAAATAATTATTCCTCCACCTGACAGCGGGGACCCACCGGACGGGCCACCAGTATTTTGCGAAAAAAGTCTTTTCCCCCTGACTGCTGGGACCCATCGGACGGGCCACCGTATTTCACGGAAAAAACGTTCCCCCCGCTGTCAGCTCGGACCCACCGGAAGTGCCTCCTTATTACGCATAAAAAATGAATACTCCCCCGGCTAGCTGGGACCCACCTTGGTAGGAGGCTGACTTGTGGGCCTACTAAGTTGACGGGGACGAAGGGCTTTGTCAACTTAGTTAATATGAACGATTCTAGCTCCAGTGACCGTACGATGTCCATCCAACGGCCGTAGTGCTTCTTCAACCTCTGGTCTTCTTGCTCCAGCCGCCCAAAGCAGCGCCGGTCGTGCCTCATGCTCCTGCCTCCCGTGGCCGGCTGTGCTGCCGCAGAGGCCTGACCGCCCCTACTATTCCCACCGCTGGCCAGGTCCTGCGGTGACGGCAGCCTCACACCGCAGCCGAACCAGTGAACCCTTGTAGTCCTCTCCGCGCGGGCTTCCACTGCCGCGTCGTCCCCTTCCTAGGCCTTACCGTCGTCCACCGCCGTGGTGCTCTCCGTGCAGCGTGGTCAACGTGGTCAAGGAACGACATCCATCGGAAGAGTACTGTACGTGGAGAGGCTGATAGCTGGGTCCACAGCCACAGCCCAGTTTTTTTGTGATTTGCCAAGTGAGTCGCTTTGTCAGGCCTGTTGGGCTGCAAATCTTTCAAGACGAGGAGAGCTTTCATTCAGCTGGCCGAGAAAATGGCCCATCAGTAATGAGAAATGGGCTGTACATTTTTGAAACACATCAAACCGGCAATCCGTTTCAAATATCTTTTTTTCAGTTCAAGATTTTAAATTACATTAATTTTTATGCATGGAGAATTTGTTGGATTTTATATTGATATACATTTATTTTTAAAATCAGTTTGAATGTGAGTCGAAATTTGGGATTAAAACAGTTCGGACCGCTTTTGAAATATGTAAAATTTAGTATAATTTTTTAACCGTGGCCATAATATGGGCCTTAATGCTAACAAAAAGAATATGGGCTCCAAAAAAACCTAAAGAATTAGCAAATGGGCGGTAAATTATTAGAAATAATGGCAGATGGGATGTATGCTGTTTTCCACAGATTTGAGGCTTTCCTAAAAAAAGGTTGACGACAAGACCGATCGTTGGATGTCCATCCAACGGCCATCGTGCTTCTTCAATCTCTGCTCTTCCTACTCCAGCCGCTCAAACAAGCACCGGCGGGACTGCCTGCTCCCTCCTCCCCGCGGCCGGCTGTGCTGCCGTGTAGGCCTCACCGCCCGACCGTACACCCATCACTGGAATAGCCATCCCTCTACTCACCCACACCTGCTGTTATTCTCCAGTGACGACAGACGAACCAGTAAACCCTCGTACAGTCGTACTCCCCTCCGCGTGGGAAACAACTGCTGAGTCTTCCCTACCTCTGTGTCATCCCCTTCCTAGGCCTCGCCGTCGTCCACCGCCGTGGTGCTCTCGGCGCGGCGCGGTCAATGTGGTCAACGACCGACTTCCATCGGAAGAGTACTGTGCGTGGAGACGCCGATACCGGGTCCACGGCCGCATAAGGAAGTGCCTCCTTATTACGTGCAAAATAATTATTCCTCCACCGACAGCGGGGACCCACCAGACGGGCCACCGTATTTTGGCGAAAAAACGCTTTCCCGATCGCTGGGACCCACCAGCTACACCTTCGCACGCAAGGAAGTGCGTCCGGCAAAAAATAAAACGATTCGCCCGATCGCTGGGACCCACCAGCTACATCTTCGCACGGAAGGAAGTGCACGGCGGTCGGGACCCACCTGGTCGAAGCGTACGTAGCGTTGTCATTCTGGTCGCGAACGTGTACGTACATATATACTGGTGGATGTAGAGGCGCACACATGTCGTAGTAGAGGCGCGTACGTGTCGTAGTAGAAGCGCGCACGTAGCATGTACACGTACGTACATCGGCCAGGGTGCAAGAAAGAAAATACGGCCACGTATGTGTACATACGGGCAGGGTCTCGAACGCCTACTCGCGCATACATATGGCCAGGGCTCGTGTACATGGCTGAGTCGGAACGGAGAAACAGCGTCGTCGTCGTGTTCATGGGGAGGCAACGAAATGCGTCATGTTCATGGGGAGGCAACATAATGCGTCGTGTTCATGGGGAGGCAACGGAATGCGTCGTTTTCATCGGGAGGCAACGGAACGCATGGGAGCCAACCAGCTGGGTCGGAACAGAATGCGTGGTCGTGTTCATCGGGAGGGCTTGGACGGAACAGGCGATGGAAACGAGGCCTGGCGTACCGCAGAACGGAGGAAACGGCCTTGTGTTCGACCGGCCACGTCCGAAACGGGATCCTGTTCATCGGGAGGGGTCTGGCATACCGCAAAACGGACGAAACGGACCTCCTACGGTCGAAACGGGGGTCCTGTTGATCGGGAGGGGTGTGGCGTACCGCAAAACGGACGAAACGGACTTGTGTTGGAGCGCTACGGTCGAAACGGGGGTCCTGTTCATGGGAGGGGTGTGGCTACCACAAAACGGGACTCCACGGGATACTGTTCATCTCCACCGCCGACCTCCTCTAGCCTCCACGGGCTCCTGTTCATCCAACCTCCACGGGCTCCTGTTCATCCAACCTCCACGGGCTCCTGTTCATCCAGCCTCCACCGCGCGCTACTCCACCGGCTACTGTTCAACCACCCCTCCACCGTCTACTGTTCATCCAGCCCTCCACACCACGGGGTCCTGTTCAACCACCCCTCCACGGCACCCCTCCACCGTCTACTGTTCATCCAGCCCTCCACACCACGGGGTCCTATTCAACCACCCCTCCACGGGCACCCCTCCACCATCTACTATTCATCAAGCCCTCCACACCACGGGGTCCTGTTCATCCACCCTCCACGGGCAGCCCTCCACCGCTTCATCGCTCATCCAGCCCTCCACCACACCACGGGGTCCTCTTCATCCAGAGGCAACGCCATCGCTCACTGTTCATCCAAACCCCCCCGCAACGATCACTGTTCATCCCATCAATCGGCTTCAGTTAGGAGCAGTAGCGAAGGAATCGCTCGATCGGGTTCAGTTAATAGCCATTGATCGATCGCTCGGGTTTAGTAACGCGTAGCCTGCAGTGCAATCGCTCGGGTTTAGTTAGAGCCCAACGCCTTGCTCGGGTTCAGTTAGAGCCAACGCCTCGCACACACGCCGCTGCACGTGTACGAGAACGCAGCGCATCGCTCGGCCCCGACCTCCCACCGTAACCGGGAACTCCCCGAAATTTTCCTCCCAATCGCTTCTACCACTGTTTTTTCCATCGTGAATGGCCCAAAGAATGTCATGCAGGTGCGTCTCCGGCCCGCCCGGGACAAAAAGCCCATTTTCTGTCATGATTTTTTGTCATAGAAGTAGGAGCCCACCACATCTATGATGATACTGGGTTTTGTCACAATTATCGTCATAGAAGTGTCATATGTATGACAGAAAAAAAAATCGTTCAGCCCAAAATGTCACGGATGTGTCTTTTTTTTGTAGTGTAAGTCTGCTAGCCAATGCTTAGATGAGTTTGATAATTTTATTGTTAAACAAGAAAACTTGAATGCTTATGTTGGTAGACAATTGAAACGAAATGCTCATATGATTGGACACTTGAGTGATTATATGTCTAGAGTTAAAGGTGAACTTAAACTCATTAGTAAACATGCTACTATGGTTACCACTCAAGTAGAACAAGTGCTTAAAGCTCAGAATGATATGCTCAATGTATTAAATAAGAAGAAAAAATATAATGCTGTTAGAGTTATGACTAGAGGGGTAAAATGACTCAGGAACCTTTGTATCCTAAGGGCCACCCTAAGAGAATTGAGCAGGATTCTCAGAGAACTAATGTTGATGCACCTAGTCCTTCTAAGAGGAAGAAAAAGAAAAATGAAAGGACTTTGCATGCTTCTAGTGAACCTATTGATGACACACCTGAGAATCCCAAAGATATTTCTATCTCTGATGCTGAAACACAGTCTGATAATGAACATGAACCTAGTGATAATGTTAATGATGATGTTCATGATGATGCTCAACCTAGCAATAACAATGATGTAGAAATTGAAACTGATGTTGATCTTGATAACCCACAATCAAAGAATCGACGCTACGATAAGAGAGACTTCGTTGCTAGGAAGCACGGTAAAGAAAGAGAACCATGGGTTCAGAAACCCATGCCCTTTCCTCCTAAACCATCCAAGAAAAAGGATGATGAAGATTTTGAGTGCTTTGCCGAAATGATTAGACCTATCTTTTTGCGTATGCATTTTACTGATATGCTTCAAATAAATCCTTATGCTTAGTACATGAAAGATATTGTTACAAATAAAAGAAAGATACCGGAAGCTGAAATTTCCACTATGATTTCTAATTATACTTTTAAGGGTGGAATACCAAAGAAACTAGGAGATCCAGGAGTACCAACTATACCATGCTCCATTAAAAGAAACTATGTTAGAACTGCTTTATGTGATCTTGGAGCTGGTGTTAGTGTTATGCCTCTCTCTTTATATCGTAGACTTGATTTGAATATGTTGACACCTACTGAAATATCTTTGCAAATGGCTGATAAATCAACCGCTATACCTGTCGGTATTTGTGAGGATGTGCCTGTTGTGGTTGCAAACGTTACTATTTTGACGGACTTTGTTATTATTGATATTCCTGAGGACGATAGTATGTCGATTATCCTTGGTAGACCCTTTTTGAATACTGCAGGGGCTATTATTGATTGCAACAAAGGCAATGTCACTTTTCATGTTAATGGTAATGAGCATACGGTACACTTCCCGAGGAAACAACCTCAAGTCCACAGTATCAATTCTATTGGAAAATTTTCATCGATTATTATTGGAGGCTTTAAATTTCCTCTTCCTACTGTCAAGAAGAAATATGATATTCTTATTATTGGGGACGTGCATATCCCTGTCGAGGTAACATAGTGTTATTCGAAATTTCTCCGGTTCCATGTTATTCGAAAAGAGTTTGTTAACAAGACTTGATCAACCTTGTTAGTGGATTCCTTTTGATGAGCATGAGATGGATGAAGTTAGAAAGCACAACTTTCTGTACCCTCCTTTTACTTTCTATTATTTATATGAAATAAAGCAAAAATAGTCTTTTTTTGTCTGTTTTCTGAATTATCCTTGGAATAAAATAATACCCCAAAAATAAAAGTTCTCCAAATGCCCTGAAAACAAAATATGATTTTTTCCAGAATATTTCAGAATATCTGGCACTGAGAACACATCAGAGGGAGCAAGCACCTGGCCACGTGGGTCCAGGGCGCGCCCCTGCCTCGTGGGCCCCTGGTGGCCCCCCTCCACTTATTCCTGCACCCACACACTCCTTCTTCCTCCCAAAAAAATTACCAACCAGCTCAAGCACGAGTTCTTGCTCATCTTGCTGCCATTTTCGATCTCCTTGCTCAAAGCTCCACTCACAAAACTGCTTTGGGAGATTGCCCTTCGGTATGTGACTCCTCCAATGGTCCAATTAGTTTTTGTTCTAGTGCTTTATTCATTGCAAATTTTTGCTGCCTAGGTGACCCTGTTCTTGAGCTTGCATGTCAAATTTATTTGGTCCCAAGTAATTCTAATGCATGATATAGTCTCTAGGCACTTGTAGGAGTAGTTGCTATCAATTTTGTTGAGTTTGGTTCACTTTTATTTTGAGTTACTAAAATTTTCATAAACAATCAGGGGAAGAAATATGTTTAGGAAATTGTACCAAGGTGGTTCTTCAAGGAAGCAAGGAAGGACCCAGGCCCGCAATACGTGAGCCAGACCATGAACCACCAAGAGAAGCTCAAGTGCAGCCTTGTGAATGGCCGTCAGAAGATTTCATAGTTCGAGCAGGCATTAAGGAGGAATTTGACGCATATGTGCGTAATGCTGAACTTGAGGGATTCATGCTAGATAAGTGCCCTCAGTATTATTACTTAACTGATTCCTTTGTGAGAAGGTTCAAATTTACATCTTCACGCAATTCTCACATTGTTCTATTTGATCTCTATGGTAAATCTTATACTGTGGACTTAGAAGATTTTAATACTGCTTGCAAACTTCCGCAATGGGGTAGTGCTAGTGAACCTCGCAAATCTGAGTTTAAAGATTTTTTTGCTAGTATCACTGTGGGGGAATCTAGAGAGATAACACAAGCTACCATAGGGAGCATTCATTTTCCTGATATACATTATTTTTCTCTCTTTATAGGTAGATGCATAAACGGTAAGGACGAGGCATGTCACATGTGTGATCCTGACCTTAGTGTTCTCAAGAGTGTCGTATTAGGAGATAAACAATATAACTTGGCGGCCATTGTTGCACGAAGGTTGCATAATAATGGTTTAAGCGGAGACTTGTTTGGTGGGATTTATGCAACCCGTGCGGCTAACTTTCTTGAGATACCCATACATGAAAATGATATGGAATTGCCTCCCGCTTATCTAGATTATGATGCTATGGTTCTCCATCAGTTTATTCAGAGGAATGAACAGCCTCTCCAGTACCAACTAATGTTTGACAGGCGCCACATTTTCCATGTTGCTCTTGTTGGAAATATGCCCTAGAGGCAATAATAAAATGGTTATTATTATATTTCCTCGTTCACGATAATTGTCTATTATTCATGCTATAATTGTGTTATCCGGAATCGTAATACATGTGTGAATACATAGACCACAACATGTCCCTAGTGAGCCTCTAGTTGACTAGCTCGTTTATCAATAGATGGTCACGGTTTACGACCATGGACATTGGATGTCATTGATAACGGGATCACATCATTGGGAGAATGATGTGATGGACAAGACCCAATCCTAAGCATAGCACAAGATCGTGTAGTTCGTTTGCTAGAGCTTTTCCAATGTCAAGTATCATTTCCTTAGACCATGATATCGTGTAACTCCCGGATGCCGTAGGAGTGCTTTGGGTGTACCAAACATCACAACGTAACTGGGTGACTATAAAGGTATACTACAGGTATCTCCGAAAGTGTCTGTTGGGTTGACAAGGATCGAGACTGTGATTTGTCACTCCGTATGAATGAGAGGTATCTCTGGGCCCACTCGGTAATGCATCAGAATAATGAGCTCAAAGTGACTAAGTGGTTGGTCACGGGATCATGCATTACGGTACGAGTAAAGTGACTCGCCGGTAACGAGATTGAACGAGGTATTGGGATACCGACGATCGAATCTCGGGCAAGTAACGTACCGATTCCATAAAGGGAATTGTATACGGGATTACTTGAATCCTCGACATCGTGGTTCATTCGATGAGATCATCATGGAGCATCTGGGAGCAAACATGGGTATCCAGATCCCGCTGTTGGTTATTGGTCGGAGAGTCGTGTCGGTCATGTTTGCATGTCTCCCAAACCCGTAGGGTCTACACACTTAAGGTTCGGTGACGCTAGGGTTGTAGAGATATTAGTATGCGGTAACCCGAAAGTTGTTCGGAGTCCCGGATGAGATCCCAGACGTCACGAGGAGTTCCGGAATGGTCCGGAGGTGAAGAATTATATATAGGAAGTCCAGTTTCGTGTTGGAAATATGCCCTATAAGCAATAATAAATTAGTTATTATTATTATATTTCCTTGTTCATGATAATCGTTTATTATCCATCCTGTAATTGTATTGATAAGAAACTCAGATACATGTGTGGATACATAGACAACACCATGTCCCTAGTAAGCCTCTAGTTGACTAGCTCATTGATCAATAGATGGTTATGGTTTCCTGACCATGGACATTGGATGTCGTTGATAACGGGATCACATCATTCCACATCATTAGGAGAATGATGTGATGGACAAGACCCAATCCTAAGCCTAGCACAAAGATCGTGTAGTTCGTATGCTAAAGCTTTTATAATGTCAAGTATCATTTCCTTAGACCATTAGATTGTGCAACTCCCGGATACCGTAGGAATGCTTTGGGTGTATCAAATGTCACAACTTAACTGGGTGGCTATAAAGGTGCACTACGGGTATCTCCGAAAGTGTCTGTTGGGTTGGCACGAATCAAGACTGGGATTTGTCACTCCGTGTGATGGAGAGGTATCTCTGGGCCCACTCGGTAGGACATCATCATAATGTGCACAATGTGACCAAGAGGTTGATCACGGGATGATGTGTTACAGAACGAGTAAAGAGACTTGCCGGTAACGAGATTGAACAAGGTATCGGGATACCGACGATCGAATCTCGGGCAAGTACTATACCGCTAGACAAAGGGAATTGAATACAGGGTTGATTGAATCCTCGACATCGTGGTTCATCCAATGAGATCATCGTGGAACATGTGGGAGCCAACATGGGTATCCAGATCCCGCTGTTGGTTATTGGCCGGAGAGTTGTCTCGGTCATGTCTGCATGTCTCCCGAACCCGTAGGGTCTACACACTTAAGGTTCAATGACGCTAGGGTTATAGGGAATAGATATACGTGGTTACCGAATGTTGTTCGGAGTCCCGGATGAGATCCCAGACATCACGAGGAGTTCCGGAATGGTCCGGAGGTAAAGATTTATATATGGGAAGTCCTGTTTTGGTCACCGAAAAGTTTGGTGCTATCGGTAATGTCTTGGGACCACCGGGAGGGTCCTGGGGGTCCATCAAGTGGGGCCACCGGCCCCAGAGGGCAGCATGGGCCAAGTGTGGGAGGGGACCAGCCCCAGGTGGGCTGGTGCGCCCCCTCACCAGGGCCCAAGGCGCCTAGGGTTTGGGGAGGGGGCACCTTCGCCTTACTTGGGGGCAAGTTTCCCCTCTCCCCCCTTTGGCCGCCGCCCTAGATGGGTTTTGGGGCTGCCGCACCCTTGGGGTGGGAACCTCGAGGGGCGCAGCCCCCTCCCTCTCCCCTATATATAGTTGAGGTCTTTGGGGCTGCAAACACATGAGTTTTGACCTCTCCCTGGCTCAGCCCTACCTCTCTCCCTCCTCGTCTCTTACAGTGCTTGGCGAAGCCCTGCTGGAGTGCCACGCTCCTCCACCACCACCACACCGTGGTGCTGCTACTGGACGGAGTCTTCCCCAACCTCTCCCTCTCTCCTTGCTTGATCAAGGCATGGGAGACGTCACCGGGCTGCATGTGTGTTGAACGCGGAGGTGCCGTCCGTTCGGCACTAGGATCATCGGTGATTTGGATCACGACAAGTACGAATCCATCAACCCCGTTCACTTGAACGCTTCCGCTTAGCGATCTACACGGGTATGTAGATGCACTCTCCTTCCTCTCTTTGCTAGATTATTCCATAGATTGATCTTGGTGATGCATAGAAAATTTTGAATTTCTGCTACGTTCCCCAACAGTGGCATCATGAGCTAGGTCTATGCGTAGTTTCTATGCACGAGTATAACACAAGTTGTTGTGGGCATTGATTTTGTTCAATATGCTTGCCGTTACTAGTCCAATCTTGTTTCGACGGTATTGTGGGATGAAGCGGCCCGGACCGATCTTACACGTACACTTACGTGAGACAGGTTCCACCGACTGACATGCACTTGTTGCATAAGGTGGCTAGCGGGTGCCAGTCTCTCCCACTTTAGTCGAATCGGATTCGATGAAAAGGGTCCTTATGAAGGGTAAATAGCAATTGGCATATCACGTTGTGGTTTTTGCGTAGGTAAGAAACGTTCTTGCTAGAAACCCATAGCAGCCACGTAAAACATGCAAACAACAATTAGAGGACGTCTAACTTGTTTTTGCAGGGTATGCTATGTGATGTGATATGGCCAAAAGAATGTGATGAATGATATGTGATGTATGAGATTGATCATGTTCTTGTAATAGGAATCACGACTTGCATGTCGATGAGTATGACAACCGGCAGAGCCATAGGAGTTGTCTTAATTTATTGTATGACCTGCGTGTCAATGAACAACGCCATGTAATTACTTTACTTTATTGCTAAACCGTTAGCCATAGTAGTAGAAGTAATAGTTGGCGAGACAACTTCATGGAGACACGATGATGGAGATCATGGTGTCATGCTGGTGACGATTTATGATCATGGAGCCCGAAGATGGAGATCAAAAGGAGCAAAATGATATTGGCCATATCATGTCACTTTTTGATTGCATGTGATGTTTATCATGTTTATGCATCTTATTTGCTTAGAACGACGGTAGTAAATAAGATGACCCTCATTAAAATTTCAAGAAAGTGTTCCCCTAGCGTGCACCGCTATGTAAAGTTCGTTGTTTCGAAGCACCACGTGATGATCGGGTGTGATAGATTCTAATGTTCACATACAACTGGTGTAAGCCATATTTACACATGCGAAACACTTACGTTGACTTGACGAGCCTAGCATGTACAGACATGGCCTCGGAACACAAGAGACCGAAAGGTCGAGCATGAGTCGTATGGTAGATATGATCAAGATGAAGATGTTCACCGATGATGACTAGTCCGTCTCATGTGATGATCGGACACGACCTAGTTGACTCGGATCATGTAATCACTTAGATGACTAGAGGGATGTCTATCTGAGTGGGAGTTCACAAGATGAACTTAATTATCCTGAACATAGTCAAAAGGTCTTTGCAAATTATGTCGTAAGCTCGTGCTTTAGTTCTACTGCTTAGATATGTTCCTAGAGAAAATTTAGTTGAAAGTTGAAAGTAGCGATTATGCGGACTAGGTCCGTAAACTGAGGATTGTCCTCGTTGCTTCGTAGAAGGCTTATGTCCTTAATGCACCGCTCGGTGTGCTGAACCTCGAACGTCGTCTCTGGATGTTGCGAACATCTGACATACACGTTTTGATAACTATGTGATAGTTCAGTTAAACGGTTTAGAGTTGAGGCACCAAAGACGATTTCGAAACGTCGCGGAACATATGAGATGTTTCGAGGGCTGAAATTGGAATTTCAGGCTGGTGCCCATGTCAAGAGGTATAAGACCTCCGACAAGTTTCTTAGCCTACAAACTAAGGGAGAAAAGCTCAATCGTTGAGCTTGCGCTCAGATTGTCTGAGTACCACAATCACTTGAATCGAGTGGGAGTTAATCTTCCAGATGAGATAGTGATGTTTTTCCAAAGTCATTGCCACCAAGCTGCTAGAGCTTCGTGATGAACTATAACATATCAGGGATAGATATGATAATCCTTGAAATATTCGCGATGTTTGACGCGAAAGTAGAAATCAAGAAGGAGCATCAATTGTTGATGGTTAGTGAAACCACTAGTTTCAAGAAAGGCAAGGGCAAGAAGGGATACTTCATGAAACGGCAAATCAGCTGCTGCTCTAGTGGAGAAACCTGAGGTAGAACCCAAACCTGAGACTAAGTGCTTCTGTAATGAGAGGAACGGACACTAAAGCAGAACCACCCTAGATACTTGGTAGATAAGAAGGCAGGCAAGGTCGACGGAAGTATATTGGATATACATCATGTTAATGTGTACTTTACTAGTACTCCTAGTAGCACCAGGGTATAAGATACCGGTTCGGTTGCTAAGTGTTAGTAACTCGAAATAAAAGCTACCGAATAAACGGAGACCAGCTAAAGGTGAGCTGACGATATGTGTTGGAAGTGTTTCCAAGGTTGATATGATGAAGCATCGCAAGCTCCCTCTACCGTCGAGATTGGTGTTAAACCTAAATAATTGTTATTTGGTGTTTGCGTTGAGCATAGACATGATTTGATTATGTCTATCGCAATACGGTCATTCATTTAAGGAGAATAGTGGTTACTCTGTTTATTTGAATAATACGTTCAATGGTATTGCACCTAAAATGAATGGTTTGTTGAATCTCGATCGTAGTGATACACATGTTCATGACAAAAGATATAAGATAGTAATGATAGTACCACCTACTTGTGGCACTACCATGTAAGTCATATTGGTATAAGACGCATGAAGAAGCTCCATGTTGATGGATCTTTGGACTCACTCGTTTTTGAAAAGTTTGAGACATGCGAACCATGTCTATTGGTGTATATGATGAAGAAACTCCATGCAAATGGACCGTTTGGACTCACTTGATTTTGAATCACTTGAGACATGCAAATCATACCACATGGGCAAGATGGCTGAAAGCCTCGTTTTCAGTAAAATGGAACAAGAAAGCAACTTGTTGGAAGTAATACATTTTGATGTGTGCAACCCAATGAGTGCTGAGGCACGCAGTGGATATCTTTATGTTCTTACTTCACGGATGATTTGAGTAGATACTGAGTATATTTACTTGATGAAACACAAGTATGAATTATTGAATGGTTCAAGTAATTTCAGAGTGAAGTTGAAGATCATCGTGACAAGAGGATAAAATGTCTATGATATGATCATAGAGATGAGTATCTGAGTTACGAGTTTGGCACACAATTAAGACATTGTGGAAATTGTTACACAACTAATACCGCCTGGAAAACCATAGTTTGATGGTTTGTCCGAACATCGCAACTACACCCTACTGGATATGGTGCATACCATGATGTCTCTTATCGAATTACCACTATCGTTTATGGGTTAGGCGTTAGAGATAACCACATTCACTTTAAATAGGGCACCACGTAATTCCGTTGAGACGACACCGTATGAACTATGGTTTGGAGAAACCTAAGTTGTCGTTTCTCAAAAGTTTGGGGCTGCGACGCTTATGTGAAAAAGTTTCAGGTTGATGAGCTCGAACCCAAAGCGGATAAATGCATCTTCATAGGACACCCAAAAATAAGTTGGGTATACCTCCTAATTCAGATCCGAAAGCAATAGGGATTGTTTCTTGAATCGGGTCCTTTCTCGAGGAAAAGTTTGTCTCGAAAGAATTGAGTGGGAGGATGGTGGAGACTTGATGAGGTTATTGAACCGACACTTCAACTAGTGTGTAGCAGGGCACAAGGAAGTTGTTCCTATGGCGCCTACACCAATTGAAGTGGAAGCTTATGATAGTGATCATGAAACTTCGGATCAAGTCACTACCAAACCTCGTAGGTCAACAAGGATGCGTACTACTTCAGAGTGGTACGTACTCCTGTCTTGGAGGTCATGTTGCTAGACAACAATGAACCTACGAGCTATGGAGAAGCGATGGTGGGCCCGGATTCCGGCAAATGGCTCGAGGCCATAAATCCGAGAGAGGATCCATGTATGAAAACAAAGTGTAGACTTTGGAAGAACTACTTGATGGTCGTAAGGCTATTGGGTACAGATGGATTTTAAAAGGAAGACGGACAATGATGGTAAGTATCACCATTAAGAAAGCTCGACTTGTCGTTAAGATGTTTTCCGACAAGTTCAAGGAGTTGACTACGGTGAGGCTTTCTCACTCGTAGCGATGCTAAGAGTCTGTTGGAATTGGATTAGAAGTTTTGCATTATTTATGAAATCTTGCAGATAGGATGTCAAAACATTGTTTCCTCGACAATTTTCTTGAGGAAAGGTTGTATGTGATACAACCAGAAGGTTTTGACAATCTTGAAAGACGCTAACAAGTATGCAAAGCTCCATCAATCCTTCTAAGGACTGGAGTGAGCATCTCGGAGTTGGAATGTGCGCTTTGATGAGATGATCAAAGATTTTGGGTTTATACAAAGTTTATGAGAAACTTGTATTTCCAAAGAAGTGAGTGGGAGCACTATAGAATTTCTGATGAGTATATGTTGTTGACATATTGTTGATCAGAAATGATGTAGATTCTGGAAAGCATATAGGGTTATTTGAAAAGTGTTTTTCAATAGAAAACCTGGATTAAGCTGCTTGAACATTGAGCATCAAGATCTATAAGGATAGATCAAAATGCTTAATGGTACTTTCAAATGAGCACATACCTTGACATGATCTTGAAGGTGTTCAAGATGGATCAGTCAAAGAAGGAGTTCTTGCCTGAGTTGTAAGGTATGAAGTTAAGACTTAAAACTCGATCACGGCAGAATAGAGAGAAAGGACGAAGGTCGTCCCCTATGCTTAGACATAGGCTCCATAGTGGAAGCAGCATTTACAATATGGCCTAGAGATTTGCGAAGTACATACGGATCTGAATGTTGCAGACCCGTTGACTAAAACCTCTCTAACAAGCAAAACATGATCAAACCCCAGAACTCATTGAGTCTTAATCACATGATGATGTGAACTAGCTTAGTGACACTAGTAAACTCTTTGGATGTTGGTCACATGGCGATGTGACCTGTGAGTGTTAATCACATGGCGATGTGAACTAGATTATTGACTCTAGTGCAAGTGGGAGACTGTTGGAAATATGCCCTAGAGGCAATAATAAATTAGTTATTATTATTATATTTCCTTGTTCATGATAATCGTTTATTATCCATGCTGTAATTGTATTGATAGGAAACTCAGATACATGTGTGGATACATAGACAACACCATGTCCCTAGTAAGCTTCTAGTTGACTAGCTCGTTGATCAATAGATGGTTATGGTTTCCTGACCATGGACATTGGATGTCGTTGATAACGGGATCACATCATTAGGATAATGATGTGATGGACAAGACCCAATCCTAAGCCTAGCACAAAGATCGTGTAGTTCGTATGCTAAAGCTTTTCTAATGTCAAGTATCATTTCGTTAGACCATGAGATTGTGCAACTCCCGGATACCGTAGGAATGCTTTGGGTGTATCAAACTTCACAACGTAACTGGGTGTCTATAA
The DNA here is from genome assembly GCA_021605145.1 of Aegilops bicornis. NCBI lineage: Eukaryota > Viridiplantae > Streptophyta > Magnoliopsida > Poales > Poaceae > Aegilops > Aegilops bicornis. The sequence goes on along the minus strand of CM038674.1, from coordinate 431,826,854 downwards.
AGGTGCACTACGGGTATCTCTGAATGTGTCTTTTGGGTTGGCACGAATCGAGATTGGGATTTGTCACTCCGTGTGACGGAGAGGTATCTCTGGGCCCACTCGGTAGGACATCATCATAATGTGCACAATGTGACCAAGGGGTTGATCACAGGATGATGTGTTACGGAACGAGTAAAGAGACTTGTCGGTGACGAGATTGAACAAGGTATCGGGATACCGACGATCGAATCTCGGGCAAGTACTATACCGCTAGACAAAGGTTATTGAATACGGGGTTGATTGAATCCTCGACATCGTGGTTCATCCGATGAGATCATCATGGAACATGTGGGAGCCAACATGGGTATCCAGATCCCGCTGTTGGTTATTGGCCGGAGAGTTGTCTCGGTCATGTTGCGCATGTCTCCCGAACCCGTAGGGTCTACACACTTAAGGTTCGATGACGCTAGGGTTATAGGGAATAGATATATGTGGTTACTGAATGTTGTTCGGAGTCCCGGATGAGATCCCGGACGTCACGAGGAGTTCCGGAATGGTTCGGAGGTAAAGATTTATATATGGTAAGTCCTGTTTTGGTCACCGGAAAACTTTCGGCTGCTATCGGTAATGTACCGGGACCACCGGGAGGGTCCCGGCGGTCCACCAAGTGGGGCCACCGGCCCCAGAGGGCAGCATGGGCCAAGTGTGGGAGGGGACCAGCCCCAGGTGGGCTGGTGCGCCCCCCCACCAGTGCCCAAGGGCCTAGGGTTTGGGGAGGGGCGCCCACCCTACTTAGGGGGCAAGATTCCCCCTCACCCCCCCCTAGGCCGCCACCCTAGATGGGTTTTGGGGCTGCCGCACCCCTTGGGGTGGGAACCCAAGAGGGGGCGCAGCCCCCTCCCTCTCCCCTATATATAGTTGAGGTCTTTGGGGCTGCAAACACATGAGTTTTGACCTCTCCCAGGCGCAGCCCTACCTCTCTCCCTCCTCGTCTCTTGCTGTGCTTGGCGAAGCCCTGCTGGAGTGCCACGCTCCTCCACCACCACCACGCCGTCGTGCTGCTGCTGGACGGAGTCTTCCCCAACCTCTCCCTCTCTCCTTGCTGGCTCAAGGCATGGGAGACATCACCGGGCTGCATGTGTGTTGAACGCGGAGGTGCCGTCCGTTCGGCACTAGGATCATCGGTGATTTGGATCACGACAAGTACGACTCCATCAACCCCGTTCACTTGAACGATTCCGCTTAGCGATCTACAAGGGTATGTAGATGCACTCTCCTTCCTCTCGTTGCTAGATTATTCCATAGATTGATCTTGGTAATGCGTAGAAAATTTTGAATTTCTGCTACGTTCCCCAACATTTCGGCCATCGGGAAAGTTTCGGGGGTCACCGGTATTGTACCGGGACCACCGGAAGGGTCCCGGAGGTCCACCGGGTGGGGCCACCTATCCCGGAGGGCCCCATGGGCTGAAGTGGGGAAGGGAACCAGCCCTTGGTGGACTGGTGCGCCCCCTTGGGCCTCCCCTGCGCCTAGGGTTGGAAACCCTAGGGGTGGGGGGGGGGGCGCCCCACGTGACTTGGGGGGCAAGTGCCCCCCTTGGCCGCCGCCCCCCCTTGAGATGGGATCTCTAGGGGGCCGGCGCCCCCCCAGGGCCCCTATATAAAGAGGGGGAGAGGGAGGGTTGCTCACCCCTGCTCCTGGCGCCTTCCTCTCCCTCCGCAACACCTCTCCCTCTCGTAGAGCTTGGCGAAGCCCTGCCGAGATCGCCGTTACTTCCACCACCACGCCGTCGTGCTGCTGGATCTCCATCAACCTCTCCCTCCCCCTTGCTGGATCAAGAAGGAGGAGACGTCTTCCCCAACCGAACGTGTGTTGAACGTGGAGGTGCCATCCGTTCGGCACTATGATCTTCGGTGATTTGGATCACGACGAGTACGACTCCCTCAACCCCGTTCTCTTGAACGCCTCCGCGCGTGATCTACAAGGGTATGTAGATGCACTCCTCTCTCTTGTTGCTAGATGACTTCATAGATTGATCTTGGTGAAGCGTAGAAATTTTTTATTTTCTGCAACGTTCCCCAACCGTGGCATTATGAGCTAGGTCTATGCGTAGTTTCTATGCACGAGTAGAACACAAACTTGTTGTGGGCGTAGATGTTGTCAATTTTCTAGTCTTATCTTGTTTCGGCGGCATCATGGGATGAAGCGGCCCGGACCGACCTTACACGTACGCTTACGTGAGACAGGTTCCACCGAGTGACATGCACTAGTTGCATAAGGTGGCTAGCGGGTGTCTGTCTCTCCCACTTTAGTCGGATCGGATTCGATGAAAAGGGTCCTTATGAAGGGTAAATAGAAATTGGCATATCACGTTGTGGTTTTACGTAGGTAAGAAACGTTCTTGCTAGAAACCTATAGAAGCCACGTAAAAACATGCAACAACAATTACAGGACGTCTAACTTGTTTTTGCAGCATATGCCTTGTGATGTGATATGGCCAAAAGGATGTGATGAATGAAATATATGTGATGTATGAGATTGATCATGTTCTTGTAATAGGAATCACGACTTGCCTGTCGATGAGTATGACAACCGGCAGGAGCCATAGGAGTTATCTTTATTTTTTGTATGACCTGCGTGTCATTGAATAACGCCATGTAAATTACTTTACTTTATTGCTAAACACGTTAGCCATAGAAGTATAAGTAATCGTTGGCGTGACAACTTCATGAAGAAACGATGATGGAGATCATGATGATGGAGATCATGGTGTCATGCCGGTGATGAAGATGATCATGGCGCCCCGAAGATGGAGATCAAAGGAGCAATATGATATTGGCCATATCATGTCACTCTTTGATTGCATGTGATGTTTATCATGTTTTGCTTCTTATTTGCTTAGTACGACGGTAGTAAATAAGATGATCCCTTATAATAATTTCAAGAAAGTGTTCCCCCTAACTGTGCGCCGTTGCGAAAGTTCGTTGTTTCGAAGCACCATGTGATGATCGGGTGTGATAGATTCTAACGTTCACATACAACGGGTGTAAGACTGATTTACACATGCAAAACATTTAGGTTGACTTGACGAGCCTAGCATGTACAGACATGGCCTCGGAACACAACAGACCGAAATGTCGAACATGAGTCATACGGAAGATACGATCAACATGGAGATGTTCACCGATGATGACTAGTCTGTCTCACGTGATGATCGGACACGGTCTAGTTGAGTCGGATCATGTATCACTTAGATGACTAGAGGGATGTCTAATCTGAGTGGGAGTTCATTAAATAATTTGATTAGATGAACTTAATTATCATGAAATTAGTCTAAAAACCTTTACAAAATGTCTTGTAGATCAAATGGCCAACGCTCATGTCAACCTCAACTTCAACGCGTTCCTAGAGAAAACCAAGCTGAAAGATGATGTCAGCCACTATTCGGACTGGGTCCGGAACCTGAGGATCATCCTCATAGCTGCCAAGAAAGCATATGTCCTAGAAGGACCGCTAGGTGAAGCACCCATCCCAGAGAACCAAGACGTTATGAACGCTTGGCAGTCACGTGCTGATGATTACTCCCTCGTTCAGGGCGGCATGCTTTGCGACTTAGAACCGGGGCTCCAAAAGCGTTTTGAGCAACACGGAGCATATGATATGTTCAAGAGTTGAAAATGGTTTTCCAAGCTCATGCCCGGTCGAGAGATATGAAGTCTCCGACAAGTTCTACAGTTGTAAGATGGAGGAGAATAGTACAGTCAGTGAGCACATACTCAAAATGTCTGGGTTGCACAACCGCTTGTCCCAACTGGACATTAACCTCCCGGATGAGGCGGTCATTGACAGAATCCTTCAGTCGCTCCCACCTAGCTACAAGAGCTTTGTGATGAACTACAATATGCAGGGGATGGTGAAAACTATTCCTGAAGTATTTTCAATGCTGAAATCAGCAAAGGTGGAAATCAAAAAGGAACATCAAGTGTTGATGGTCAATAAAACCACTAGTTTCAAGAAAGGCAAGGGTAGGAAGAACTTCAAGAAGGACGACAAGTGAGTTGCCGCGCCCGGTAAGCCAGTTGCCGGGAAGAAGCCAAAGAATGGACCCAAACCTGAGACTGAGTGCTTCTATTGCAAGGGAAAGGGACACTGGAAGCGGAACTGCCCAAAATACTTAGCGGACAAGAAGGCCGGCAACACCAAAGGTATATGTGATATACATGTAATTGATGTGTACCTTACCAGTACTCGTAGTAGCTCACGGTATTTGATATCGGTGCGGTTGCTCATATTTGTAACTCAAAACAGGAGCTGCGGAATAAGCGGAGAGCGAAGGGCGACGAGGTGACGATCTTGGCGTCGGGAATGGTTCCAAGGTCGATGTGATAGCCGTCGCACACTACCTCTACATTTACCTACGGGATTAGTTTTAAACCTCAATAATTGTTATTTAGTGCCATCTTTGAGCATGAACATTGTATCTGGATCTCGTTTAATGCGAGATGGCTACTCATTTAAATCCGAGAATAATGGTTGTTCTATTTGTATGAGAGATATGTTTTATGGTCATGCCCCGCTAGTCAATGGTTTATTCTTAATGAATCTCGAACGTGATGTTACACATATTCATAGTGTGAATACCAAAAGATGTAAAGTAGATAACGATAGTCCCACATACGTGGCAATCGCCGCCTTTGGTCACATTGGTGTCAAACGCATGAAGAAGCTCCGTCGATGGACTTTTGGAGTCTCTTGATTACGAATCATTTGACACGTGCGAACCATGCCTTATGGGCAAAATGACCAAGACTCCGTTCTCCGGAACAATGGAGCGAGCAACCAACTTATTGGAATCATACATACTGATGTGTGCGGTCCAATGAGCGTTGAGGCTCGTGGAGGATATCGTTATGTTCTCACTCTCACTGACGACTTGAGTAGATATGTGTATGTCTACTTGATGAAACACAAGTCTGAGACCTTTGAAAAGTTCAAGGAATTTCAGAATGAGGTAGAGAATCAACGTGACCGAAAGATAAAGCTCTTACGATCAGATCGTGGGGGAGAATATTTAAGTCACGAATTTGGTACGCACTTAAGGAAATGTGGAATCGTTTCACAACTCACACCACCTGGAACACCTCAGCGTAACGGTGTGTCCGAACGTCGTAATCGCACTCTATTGGATATGGTGCGATCTATGATGTCACTCACCAATTTACCGCTATCATTTTCGGGATATGCTCTAGAGACAGCTACATTCACTTTAAATAGGTCACCGTCTAAATCCATTGATATGACACTGTATGAATTATGGTTTGGGAAGAAACCTAAGCTATCGTTTCTAAAAGTTTGGGGATGCGATGCTTATGTCAAGAAACTTCAACCTGAAAAGCTCGAACCCAAGTCGGAAAAATGCGTCTTCATAGGATACCCTAAGGAAACCATTGGGTATACCTTCTACCTCAGATCCGAAGGCAAGATCTTTGTTGCCAAGAACAGGTCCTTTACGGAGAAAGAGTTTCTCTCGAAAGAAGTAAGTGGGAGGAAAGTGGAACTTGATGAAGTACTACCTCTTGAACCGGAAAGTAGCGCAGCTCGGAAGATGTTCTGTGGTGCCCTGACCGACTAGAGAGGAAACTAATGATGATGATCAAGGTACTTCGGATCAAGTTACTACCGAATCGTAGGTCCACAAGGACACGTTCCACACCCAGTGGTATGGCAACCCTGTCCTAGAAATCATGTTGTTAGACAACGGTGAACCTTGAACTATGAAGAAGCAATGGCGGGCCCAGATTCCAACAAATGGCTTGAAGCCATGCAATCCGAGATAGGATCCATGTATGAAAACAAAGTATGGACTTTGACAGACTTGCCTGATGATCGGCGAGCGATAGAAAACAAATGGATCTTTAAGAAGAAGACGGACGTGGATGGTAATGTTACAATCTATAAAGCTTGACTTGTCGCTAAGGGTTATCGACAAGTTCAAGGGGTTGACTACGATGAGACTTTCTCTCCCGTAGCGAAGCTGAAGTCCGTCCGAATCATGTTAGCAATTGCCGCATACTATGATTATGAGATATGGCAAATGGACGTCAAAACGGCATTCCTTAATGGCCATCTTAAGGAAGAACTGTATATGATGCAGTCGAAGGGTTTTGTCGATCCTAAGAATGCTAACAAGGTACGCAAGCTCCAGCGCTCCATCTATGGGCTGGTGCAAGCATCTCGGAGTTGGAACATTCGCTTTAATGAAATGATCAAAGCGTTTGGGTTTATGCAGACTTATGGAGAAGCCTGCGTTTACAAGAAAGTGAGTGGGGGCTCTGTAGCATTTCTCATATTATATGTGGATGACATACTTTTGCTGGGAAATGATATAGAACTTTTGGACAGCATTAAGGCCTACTTGAACAAGTGTTTTCCAATGAAGGACCTTGGAGAAGCTTCTTACATATTAGGCATCAAGATCTATAGAGATAGATCGAGACGCCTCATAGGTCTTTCACAAAGAACATACCTTGATAAGATATTGAAGAAGTTCAATATGGATCAGTCCAAGAAGGGGTTCTTGCCTGTGTTGCAAGGTGTGAAATTGAGCTCGGCTCAATGTCCGACCACGGCAGAATATAGAGAAAAGATGAGTGTCGTCCCCTATGCCTCGGCCATAGGGTCTATCATGTATGCCATGCTGTGTACCAGACCTGATGTAAACCTTGCCGTAAGTTTGGTAGGAAGGAACCAAAGTAATCCCGGCATGGAACACTGGACGGCGGTCAAGAATATCCTGAAGTACCTGAAAAGGACTAAGGATATGTTTCTCGTTTATGGAGGTGACGAAGAGCTCGTCGTAAAGGGTTACGTCGATGCTAGCTTCGACACAGATCTGGATGACTCTAAGTCACAAACCGGATACGTGTATATTTTGAATGGAGGGGCTATAGGCTGGTGTAGTTGCAAGCAAAGCGTCGTGGCGGGATCTACATGTGAAGCGGAGTACATGGCAGCCTCGGAGGCAGCGCATGAAGCAATCTGGATGAAGGAGTTCATCACTGACCTAGGAGTCATACCCAATGCGTCGGGGCCGGTCACTCTCTTCTATGACAACACTGGAGCTATTTCCCTTGCCAAGGAGCCCAGGTTTCACAAGAAGACCAGGCACATCAAGCGTCGCTTCAACTCCATTCGTGAAAATGTTCAAGATGGAGACATATATATTTATAAAGTGCACACAGATCTGAATGTCGCAGATCCGTTGACTAAACCTATTCCGCGAGCAAAACATGATCAATACCAGAACTCTATGGGTGTTTGATTCATCACAATGTAACTAGATTATTGACTCTAGTGCAAGTGCGAGACTGTTGGAAATATGCCCTAGAGGCAATAGTAAAATGGTTATTATTATATTTCCTCGTTCATGATAATTGTCTATTATTCATGCTACAATTGTGTTATCCGGAAATCGTAATACATGTGTGAATACATAGACCACAACATGTCCCTAGTGAGCCTCTAGTTGACTAGCTCGTTTATCAATAGATGGTCACGGTTTCTGACCATGGACATTGGATGTCATTGATAACGGGATCACATCATTGGGAGAATGATGTGATGGACAAGACCCAATCCTAAGCATAGCACAAGATCGTGTAGTTCGTTTGCTAGAGCTTTTCCAATGTCATGTATCATTTCCTTAGACCATGAGATCGTGTAACTCCCGGATGCCGTAGGAGTGCTTTGGGTGTACCAAACGTCACAACGTAACTGGGTGACTATAAAGGTATACTACAGGTATCCCCGAAAGTGTCTGTTGGGTTGAAACGGATCGAGACTGGGATTTGTCACTCCGTATGACGGAGAGGTATCTCTGCGCCCACTCGGTAATGCATCATCATAATGAGCTCAAAGTGACTAAGTAGCTGGTCACGGGATCATGCATTATGGTACGAGTAAAGTGACTTGCCGGTAACGAGATTGAACGAGGTATTGGGATACCGACGATTGAATCTCGGGCAAGTAACGTACCGATTGAAAAAGGGAATTGTATACGGGATTACTTGAATCCTCGACATCGAGGTTCATTCGATGAGATCATCATGGAGCATGTGGGAGCCAACATGGGTATCCAGATCCCGCTGTTGGTTATTGGCCGGAGAGTCGTCTCGGTCATGTCTGCGTGTCTCCCGAACCCGTAGGGTCTACACACTTAAGGTTCGGTGACGCTATGGTTGTAGAGATATTAGTATGCGGTAACCCGAAAGTTGTTCGGAGTCCCGAATGAGATCCCGGACGTCACGAGGAGTTCCGGAATGGTCCGGAGGTGAAGAATTATATATAGGAAGTCCAGTTTCGGCCATCGGGAAAGTTTCGGGGGTCACCGGTATTGTACCGGGACCACCATAATGGTTCCAGAGGTCCATCGGGTGGGGCCACCTATCCCGGAGGGCCCCATGGGCTGAAGTGGGAAAGGGAACCAGCGCCTGGTGGGCTGGTGCGCCCCCCTTGGGCCTCCCCTGCGCCTAGGGGTGGGGGGGGGGCGCCCCACTTGACTTGGGGGGCAAGTCCCCCCCTTGGACGCCACCCCCCCTTTACATGGGATCTCTAGGGGGCCGGCACCCCCAGAGCCCCTATATAAAGAGGGGGAGAGGGAGGGCTGCGCACCCCCGCTCCTGGCGCCTCCCTCTCCCTCCGCAACACCTCTCCCTCTCGTAGTGCTTGGCGAAGCCCTGCCGAGATCGCCGCTACTTCCACCACCACGCCGTCGTGCTGCTGGATCTCCATCAACCTCTCCCTCCCCCTTGCTGGATCAATAAGGAGGAGACGTCTTCCCCAACCGTACGTGTGTTGATCGCGGAGGGGTCGTCCGTTCGGCACTAGGATCTTCGGTGATTTGGATCACGACGAGTACGACTCCCTCAACCCCGTTCTCTTGAACGCTTCCGCGCGTGATCTACAAGGGTATGTAGAATCACTCCTCTCTCTCGTTGCTAGATGACTCCATAGATTGATCTTGGTGAAGCGTATAAATTTTTTATTTTCTGCAACGTTCCCCAACAGCTCTCCCTGCTCCTACTTTCTTTGACTTTCAGGCAAAAGGGAGGTATATTATAACCAGGGAGGAAGCGAACGAGTATTAGAGGAGGACGGAGGCAGCTCGCCTCCAAGCGGCAGCTCATGAGGCAATAGCTGCTGCCTCTCAATACGACCCCAATTACAACTTTTCATATCCGCCAAGCCAGCCGTGGCCCTAGACCAACTTAGGCCAAAAGCCTAAGCTTGGGGGAGTACGTATTTCTCACCGACATTACATTTATCTTGACACACTCATTCTAGTTGTCGGTGCTCATACTTTTTCATTGTAATATCCATGCTAGTTTATTTTCTTTTTCTTGCTTTCTTCTTGTGTGTTTGAAAAACCTTAAGAAAAACCAGAAAATTAGTTGTAGCTTTTAGCTAGTTACTTTCCATGCCTGTAGTAGTAATAACTAAAAGAAAACCCAAAAAGATTTTGCATTCTTCTTTTGATTGTTGGGAGCTTTCCAGTGTAAATAGTTTTATTTCTTTTCTTTTCTTTGGGGGTCGAGAGGAGAGGACTATAATGAAAATGTTGAAGTGGCTCCTATATGCATTATTGTTGATTTAACCAACAGCCCATATTAATTTTTCTTCTCCTTTGTATTAAATGCTTGCAGATTCCAGCTTAGTCCAATGCATGTGCACTATTATTAATTATTCACACCGTTCGGTCGTGCAAGTGAAAGGCAATAATGACGATATATGATGGACTCATTGAGATGAGAGAAGCTGGTATGAACTCGATCTCTCTTGCTTTTGTAAATATGATTAGTTCATCGTTCCTGATTCAGCCTATTATGAATAAAACATGTTTGCAATGACAATTAGAGATTATAGTTGCTTATGCCATGCTTAATTAGCTAGGAGTTTATAATGGTTTACCTTGCGCGCCAACATGCTATTAAAATGGTTGTGATGTGGTACGATAGGGTGGTATCCACCTTTGGATGATTCAAGTGACTTGAGTTGGCACATGTTCACGCATGTAGTTGAAACAAAATCAACATAGCCTCCACGATATTTATGTTCATGGTGGATTATATCCTACTCATGCTTGCACTCAATGTTTATTAATTTTAATGCATGTTCATGACTGTTGTCGCTCTCTAATTGGTCGCTTCCCAGTCTTTTTCTAGCCTTCACTTGTACTAAGCGGGAATACTACTTGTGCATCCACTTCCAGAAACCCCAAAGTTATTCCATATGAGTCCACTATACCTTCCTATATGTGGTATCTACCTGTCGTTCCAAGTAAATTTGTATGTGCCAAACTCTAAACCTTCAAATACAATTCTGTTTGGTATGCTCAAATAGCTCATGTATCAACTAGGGTTGTCTGTATCTTCCATGCTAGGCTGGTTATTCTCAAGAGGAGTGGACTTCGCTCTTCACTCACGAGAAAATGGCTGGTCACCGGGATGCCCAGTCCCATGCTCAAGTCAAATCAAAATAATTGCAAACAAAACTCCCCCAGGACTGTTGCTTGTTGGAGGCACCCGTTGTTTCGGGCCTGCCATGGATTGATGCTTGTTGGTGGTGGGGGAGTATAAACTTCACCATTCTGCTTGGGAACTGCCTATAATGTGTGTAGCATGGAAGATATCGCGATGTCTCGGTTGTTATGTTGACAATGAAAGTATGCCGCTCAAAATATTATTTATCTCTATTTCAAAATCGAGCTCTGGCACCTCTACAAATCCCTGCTTCCCTCTGCGAAGGGCCTTTACTTTTATGTTGAGTCATGATCCTCTTATTAAAAAGCACCAGTTGGAGAGCACCGCTGTCATTTGCATCCATTACTATTAATTTATATTGGGTCTGACTATGACTGGATCTCTTTTACCATGAATTACAATGTTTAGTCAGTCCTTGATCTTCAGAGGAGCTCTGCATTTATGTTTTGCGGTCTCAGAAAGGGCTAGCGAGATACCATCTTGTTATATCATATTATGATTGTTTTGAGAAATTGTTGTCATCCAAGATTTATTATTATTGCTCGCTAGTTGATTATGCCATTGATATGAGTAAACATGAGACCTACGTGTTATTGTGAATATGGTTAGTTCACAATCTTTGCTGAAAACATGAATGCTGGCTTTACATATTTACAACAACAAGAGCAAACAGAGTTTGTAAAAGTTTTTCTTTATCACTTTCAGTTTATCAACTGAATTGCTTGAGGACAAGCAAGGGTTTAAGCTTGGGGGAGTTGATACGTCTCCATCATATCTACTTTTCCAAACACTTTTGCCCTTGTTTTGGACTCTAACTTGCATGATTTGAATGTAACTAACCCGGACTAACGATGTTTTCAGCAGAATTGCCATGGTGTTATTTTTGTGCAGAAATAAAAGTTCTTAGAATGACCTGAAACTTCATGGAGAATATTTTTGGAATTAATAAAAAATACTGGCGAGAGAATCAAGGCCAGGGGGCCCACACCCTGTCCACGAGGATGGGGCGCGCCTACCCCCTGGGCCCCCCCTGCCTCGTGGGCCCCCTGGAGCTCCACTGTCCTCAACTCCAACTCTATATATTCACGTTCGGGGAGAAAAAAATTAGAGATAAGGATACATCGCGTTTTACGATACGAAACCGCCGCCAAGCCCTAATCTCTCTCGAGAGGGCTGATCTGGAGTCCGTTCGGGGCCCCAGAGAGGGGAATCCGTCGCCATCGTCATCATCAACCTTCCTCCATCACCAATTTCATGATGCTCACCGCCGTGCGTGAGTAATTCCATCGTAGGCTTGCTGGACGGTGATGGGTTGGATGAGATTTACCATGTAATCGAGTTAGTTTTGTTAGGGTTTGATCCCTAGTATCCACTATGTTCTGAGATTGATGTTGCTATGACTTTGCTATGCTTAATGCTTGTCACTAGGGCCTGAGTGCCCTGATTTCAGATCTGAACCTATTATGTTTTCATGAATATATGTGAGTTATTGATCCTATCTTGCAAGTCTATAGTCACCTACTATGTGTTATGATCCGACAACCCCGAAGTGACAATAATCAGGACCACTCCCGGTGATGACCGTAGTTTGAGGAGTTCATGTGTTCACTAAGTGTTAATGCTTCGGTCTGGTACTCTATTAAAAGGATGCCTTAATATCCCTTAGTTTCCAATAGGACCCCTCTGCCACGGGAGGGTAGGACAAAAGATGGCATGCAAGTTCTTTTCCATAAGCACGTATGACTATATTCGGAATACATGCCTACATTACATTGATGAACTGGAGCTAGTTCTGTGTCACCCTATGTTATAACTATTGCATGAGGAATCGCATCCGGCATAATTCTCCATCACCATTCCAATGCCTACGAGCTTTTCACATATTGTTCTCCGCTTAGTTACTTTACCGTTGCCGCTGTTACAATTACTACAAAACTACTACTGTTACTTTTGCTACCGTTACCGTTACTTCCATACTACTTTGCTACTAAATACTTTGCTGCAGATATTAAGTTATCCAGGTGTGGTTGAATTGACAACTCAACTACTAATACTTGAGAATATTCTTTGGCTCCCCTTGTGTTGAATCAATAAATTTGGGTTTTATACTCTACCTTCGAAAACTGTTGCGATCCCCTATACTTGTGGGTTATCACATATCCTTATTCCTTTTTAGGTATTTCAGGATATTCTTGACCGCTTTCCGGTGATCCACCCCTTTATTACTTTGGTACCTCCCTGCTAAACTAATAGCAAGGCACACATCAGGTGTGGTACACAACATTGCATACATGATAGAACCTATGGCTGAGGCATAGGGGATGACTTTTACTTTCTCTCTATCTTCTGCAGTGGTCGGGCATTGAGTCTGACTCAACTTCACACCTTGTAACACAGGCCAGAACCCTTTCTTTGCTTGATCCATTTTAAACTTCTTCAAAACTTTATCAAGGTATGTGCTTTGTGAAAGTCCAATTAAGCGTCTTGATCTATCTGTATAGATCTTGATGCCCAATATATAAGCAGCTTCACAGAGGTCTTTCATTGAAAAATTCTTATTCAAGTATCCTTTTATGCTATTCAGTAATTCAGTATCATTTCCGATCAACAATATGTCATCCACATATAATATCAGAAATGCTACAGAGCTCCCACTCACTTTCTTGTAAATACATGCTTATACAAAAGTCTGTACAAAACCATATGCTTTGAGTACACTATCAAAGCGTATATTCCAACTCCGAGATGCTTGCACCAGTCAATAAATGGATCGCTGGAGCTTGCACACTTTGTTAGCACTTTTTGGATCGACAAAACCTTCTGGTTGCATCATATACAACTCTTCTTTAAGATATCCATTAAGGAATGTAGTTTTGACATCCATTTGCCAAATTTCATAATCATAAAATGTGGCAATTGCTAACATGATTCGGACGGAATTAAGCATCGCTACAGGTGAGAAGGTCTCATCGTAGTCAACTCCTTGAACTTGTCGAAAACCTTCCGCAACAAGTCCAGCTTTGTAGACAGTAACATTACCGTCAGCGTCAGTCTTATTATTGAAGATCCATTTATTCTCTATGGCTTGGGCAAGTCAACCAAAGTCCATACTTTGTTCTCATACATGGATCCCATCTCATATTTCATGGCCTCAAGCCATTTTGCGGAATCTGGGCTCATCATCGCTTCATCATAGTTCGTAGGTTCGTCATGGTCAAGTAACATGACCTCCAGAACAGGATTACCGTACCACTCTGGTGTGGATCTTACTCTAGTTGACCTACGAGGTTTGGTTGTAACTTGATCAGAAGTTTCATGATCATCATCATTAGCTTCCTCACTAATTGGTGTAGGAATCAGTGGAACTGATTTCTGTGATGAACTACTTTTCAATTCGAGAGAAGGTACAATTACCTCATCAAGTTCTACTTTCCTCCCACTCACTTCTTTCGAGAGAAACTCCTCTAGAAAGGATCCATTCTTAGCAACGAATATCTTGCCTTCGGATCTGTGATAGAAGGTGTACCCAACAGTTTCTTTTGGGTATCCTATGAAGACACATTTCTCCAATTTGGGTTCGAGCTTATTAGGTTGAAGCTTTTTCACATAAGCATCACATCCCCAAACTTTAAGAAACGACAACTTGGGTTTCTTGACAAACCACAGTTCATATGGTGTCGTCTCAACGGATTTAGATGGTGCCCTATTTAATGTGAATGCAGCCGTCTCTAAAGCATAATCCCAAAATGATAGCGGAAATCAGTAAGAGACATAATAGATCGCACCATATCTAATGAAGTTTGATTACGACGTTCGGACACACCATTACGTTGTGGTGTTCCAGGTGGCGTAAGTTGCGAAATATTGCACATTGTTTCAAATGAAGACCAAACTCGTAACTCAAATATTCATCTCCATTATCAGATCGTACAAACTTTATTTTCTTGTTACAATGATTTTCCACTTCACTCTGAAATTCTTTGAACTTTTGAAATGTTTCAGACTTATGTTTCATCAAGTAGATATACCCATATCTTCTCAAATCATCTGTGAAGTTTAGAAAATAATGATACCCGCCGCAAGCATCAACACTCATCGGACCGCATAGATCAGTATGTATTATTTCCAATAAGTCTGTTGCTCGCTCCATTGTTCCGGAGAACGGAGTCTTAGTCATCTTGTCCACGAGGCATGGTTTGCAAGCATCAAGTGATTCATAATCAAGTGATTCCAAAAGCCCATCGGCATGGGGTTTCTTCATGCGCTTTACACCAATATGACCTAAACAGCAATGCCCAAATAAGTTCCACTATCATTATTAAACTTATATCTTTTGGCTTCAATACTATGAATATGTGTATCACTACTATTGAGATTCAATAAAAATAGACCACTCATCAAGGGTGCATGACCATAAAAGATACTACTCATATAAATAGAACAACCATTATTGTTTGATTTAAATGAATAACCATCTCGCCTCAAAAAAGATCCAGATATAATGTTCATGCTTAACGCTGGCACCAAATAACAATTATTCAAGTCTAAAACTAATCCCGAAGGTAGATGTAGAGGTAGCGTGCCGACCGCGATCACATCGACTTTGGAATCATTTCCCACGCGCATCGTCACCTCGTCCTTATTGAATCTTCACTTAATCCGTAGCCCCTGTTTCGAGTTTCAAATATGAGCAATAGAACTAGTATCAAATACCCATGCGCTACTACGAGCATTAGTAAGGTACACATCAATAACATGTATATCAAATATACCTTTCACTTTGCCATCCTTCTTATCCGCCAAATACTTGGGGCAGTTCCGCTTCCAGTGACTAGTCCCTTTGCGGAGAAGCACTTCGGCCTCAAGCTTCGGTCCAGACTTGGGCTTCTTCACTTGAGCAGCAACTTGCTTGCCGTTCTTCTTGAAGTTCCCCTTCTTCCCTTTGCCCTTCTTCTTGAAACTAGTGGTCTTGTTAACCATCAACGCTTGATGCTCCTTCTTGATTTCTACCTCTGCAGCCTTTAGCATTGTGAAGAGTTCGGGAATTGTCTTTTCCATCCCTTGCATATTATAATTCATTAGGAAGCTTTTGTAGCTTGGTGGAAGTGATTGAAGAACCCTGTCAATGACACTATCAACCGGAAGATTAACTCCCAGCTGAGTCAAGTGATTGTGGTACCCAGACATTCTGAGTTTATGTTCACTGGCAGAACTATTCTCCTCCATTTTGCAGCTGTAGAACTTATTGGAGACTTAATATCTCTCAATCCGGTCATTTGCTTGAAATATTAACTTCAACTCCTGGAACATCTCATATGCTCCATGACGTTCAAAACGTCGTTGAAGTCCAGGTTCTAAGCTGTAAAGCATGGCACACTGAACTATCGAGTAGTCATCAACTTTGCTCTACCAGACGTTCATAACATCCGGAGTTGCTCCTCCAACGGGTTTGGCACATAGCGGTGCTTCCAGGACGTAATTCTTCTGTGCACCAATGAGGATAATCCTCAAGTTACGGACCTTGTCCGTGTAGTTGCTACCATCATCTTTCAACTTAGCTTTCTCAAGGAACGCATTAAAATTCAACGGAACAGTAGCACATGCCATTTATCTACGATAACATAGACCTGCAAAATACTATCAGGTACCAAGTTCATGATAAATTAAAGTTCAATTAATCATATTACTTAAGAACTCCCACTTGGATAGACATCCCTCTAATCATCTAAGTGATCACGTGATCCATATCAACTAAACCATGTCCGATCATCACGTGAGATGGAGTAGTTTTTTTTCTTAACTGGGAGATGGAGTAGTTTTCAATGGTGAACATCACTATGTTGATCATATCTACTATATGATTCACGCTCGACCTTTCGGTCTCAGTGTTCCGAGGCCATATCTGCATATGCTAGGCTCGTCAGGTTTGACCCGAGTATTCTGCGTGTGCAAAACTGGCTTGCATCTGTTGTATGTGAACATAGAGCTTATCACACACGATCATCACGTGGTGTGTCGGCATGACGAACTGTAGCAACGGTGCATACTCAGGGAGAACACGTGTACCTTGAAATTTAGTGAGAGATCATCTTATAATGATATCGCCGTACTAAGAAAAATAAGATGCATAAAAGGATAAACAACCACTAAAAAAAGACACTTCCATGATGATACGTGTTTGTCACAGTAGGTCACGTTTTCTGTCATGCATGTACATCCATGACGATTTTATGACAGAATCAAGATAGTCATACCTATGATGTCGTAGAAGTGATCCATGACATTACCAAAAATATCGTCACGGAAGTGTCCACTTCCATGATGATAAATCGCGCGTCATGGAAGTGCTTTCGTCAAGGGTGACCGACACGTGGCATCCACCATAACGGGTCGCTGTTAAGCTACAGGTCCCGGTTTTGGATCCGATAACCCGCTAACAGCCCAGACTAAAGAGGATTTTCCACGTGTAAAATTCTCATTGGCCTGGGGAAACACGCGTTGGCTCACTGTTGGGACAGATGTCATCCATTCATTGGACAGGAGGCGCCTATGATACGTCGACATGTGGCACAGCCCAACAGAGGCCCATTCCGGTGATAAGGCCGGCCCGTTTGACTTGGTCAAAAGGTAACGGGCCGACCCATGGAAAGCTTGTTCCTATATAGCCCATTTACAGCCCGCTAACTCACGGCCTGTTACGGCCTATCGGAATTAAGCCCAGTAGCTTCATCTGGGCCGTCCAATATGATTCCAGCCCGTTGGTAACTTCCGGCCCATGTATTGCCCATGATGTCTTTCGGCCCATACGAGGCCATTTGTAACTCTTGGCACATTAACGGCCTGTGGTGAATCTGGCCCATAATGAATAGTGTACCCCTTTATACCCATTAACGGCCCATTATTTATTTGGGCCGTTTCCATCCCGTGTTATCTTTTGGCCTTCTCAGGGCCCATTTATTCTTGGGCTCATTTCCAGCATTCGCTTACTTATGGCCCGTTATTGGCCTTTTTCGCCAGGGCCAAATTCAGCCCGCGGTTACAATCGGCCCATTTGCAGCCCGTTAATCCGTTGGGCCGTTTTCATAGCGTCGTCCAATACGGCCGATTAACGACGACCCATTATTGTCTGCCCATGAACGGACGATTCCAAATCTAGCTCGTTTAAGGCCCATAATGCGGTCTGTTATTGGCCCATGTTTGGCATATCGATCATACGTCACGTAGAAGGCCCATTGATGCTACGGCCCGTAGAAGTCCCATTGTTTCTACGGCCCATAGGAGGCCCATGGTACTACAGTAAATATGTAGCCCATGGTTATTGTGGCCTAGTTTTAAAAAATAGGTTATTGCGGCCACTAGCAAACCGCGGAAAAAGAACTGCACTGACTCATGGCAAACAAATAAACAAGACAACAAGGAACTAAATAAGCAAGCAACTTCCGCTAGGCTAGCACGGCTATTACACATATTACATCCAATGGGCATCAAAGTTCTCTACCCGTGCAAATATAGGGAACAAAGCAGCATATCACACACTGGTCGTCAAAGTTGGTGACCAGTGCAAATAAACACCGCAGCAAAACAAGTCCAAAACTGAAACAACTTCAGAAGAGATCAAGAAACAACATCTTGGGTACCCATAATGTTGGCAAGATGCTTAGCAAGCTTATTAACTTTCTCTTGTTTGGCGCTTAAATCCTCCAGCGCTTGCTGTTGCACAAGAAAGTATGCATCTTAATTCTGCAGGCACTTCCTCAGTCCTTCGGCTTCTTGCCGCAACACAGCTGACTGATGCCTTTTAGCTTGTAGCTGAGACTTAATAAGCTGAAGTGATTCAGGCAGCGAGGTCATAGAGCTTGTGCCAGCGGTACAAGCCAGTAACTCAAACACTACATCAACGCAGGACTGTGGGGTTTTCTCACTGTCTACAAGATCGTTTTTATCACCTTTCTTGGAGACGAATAGGGTTGTCTCACTATCTTGAACCTTATCTGCATTACTTTCTGTACAATTGCATAGTGCGGTGCTCTTCTCCAATATTCTATTCGCATACTACAAGAGAAACAAGCAGACACATCACAGGTATAACATGTAGTATACCAAACTCATTTTGGTAAGCCGGTTCAGTAGTAAGGTGGACAGGATAACTGCATGAAACAAACATATATCTATGTACTATGGTCACTGTATTGTCCATATCATTCTAGTTTATGTTGCCAAATCAAGATAGAGACACGGTTCAACTCATATATTTTGAAGACACAGTAGCATAGACAGAATATAAGTGTGAGAAACTGCACAACATTGGTAACACTTGTCATGTGCATCACATGAGAACATAACTGTTTATACAACTGAAACTGAAATCAACATAGAGGAAGAAGTTAGAAAAGCAATCTAGTTAAAGAAATAGATTTAAAACATACCTGTTGCGCCATTGGAGTTTCAGTTGGATCCTTCATATTCGAAAGTAGTTGGTATGAGTAAATACAATGATGCAACAACAAAGGAGTATGGACCATAGCTACGGAATCTGACCTGAGAACAATTGCTCTTCTTCTTTTAACGTGGAGTTTGGGTTCGCTGTGGTGGTCTTCATGCTTTGGGCACTGCAGTTGCTTTACAAACTGCTCGTGTGGGGGTACTCTGTGGTGGACATGGTGCTTTGTCAACTAGAAGTGGGTTACTATCCGCTGGGGTTGGGGTTAGATGGGTTGTAGCTGGTTCTCTGCCCAACGGTGTAAGTGTGCAATCTGGAAGAGTCTCGATTATGTGTGGTGGGGCAAGTTTGTGGGCCAGTACAACCATGGTTCTATCTGCATCGACGGGTAGCATTGTCTTTTGTGAAGAACGGGTGTTTGCTCCCTTAGGTATTGCCATCACCCCCTCCAATTCAAATGGCTGATAAACAAGAAAAGAAATTGAACGTACAGACATTGTATGATAGATAGATGTGGTAATTCACATATATGTTGTCTAAGCAAACAGGACAGCATGACACAATTTCACATATATGATACCTAACTAAACAGGATAGCATGACACCATTTCGGATATATGATGGATAACTTAACATGATATAATGCCATAGTTCAACATATGATGAGTATCGAAACAGGATGACATGACAAAACTATATGATGTCTTTCTAAAATAGGTTGGGATGAAATAATTCACATAAATGTTGTCTAAGTATACAAGATGGCATGATATAATTTACATAATTGATTCATATACTAAGCAGCTGGCACTCGCATGTATGTTCTCTAAACTAAGCAGATGGAATTCAATATTGTGTATATGATGTCTAAACTAAGCAATGCAAGACACCATATGCATGATATGAGAAATATAAACATTGCAACTTAGAGCATACACCTTAGGTGGGATATATGACTGGTCATCTGTCTCTGAATCCTCCTCTGAGGAGCTCCCTGTAACCATCGAGATATATGCTTCAAACAGGTACCGTTGCCTGCTCCGAAGACCTTGTTTTCACTACTGATTTTTCCATAACTGGCTCAAATGGCTGATGCACATGAAGAGTACTTCAATATACACAGATTGTCGACAAATGGAATACGTAATGAAAAAAAGATGGCATGAGATAATTCACATATATGATGCCTGGCTACATGGCGGTGCATAATTCACATATATGATAACTGGCTGAAAAACATGGTATTACATAATTCACATATCTGATATAGAAAGCAAACAAGAGGCATTCACACAAAGCATGTCTAATCTAAGCAAATGGCATGGCAATGCAAGACATCATATGCATGATATGAGCAATATAACCTTGCCAAGTTAGAGCATGCACCTCGGGGGGGGGGGGGGATACGACTGGTCATCTGTCACTGAATCCTCCTTTGAGGAGCTCCCTGTAACCATAGAGATATATACTTCAACAGGTACCATTGCCTGCTCTAAAGTCCTTGTGTTTCACTCCTGATTTTTCCATAACCGGCTCAAATGGCTGACACACATGAAGAGTAGTTCAATATACACAGATTGTTGACAAATGGAATACGTAATGAAAAAAAAAGATGGCATGAGATAATTCACATATATGATGCCTGGCTACATGGCGGTGCATAATTCACATATATGATAACTTGCTGAAAAACATGGCATTGCATAATTCCCATATACTTCCTCCGTTCCTAAATATTTATCTTTTTAGAGATTTCAAATGGACTACTACATACAGACGTATATAGACATATTTTAGAGTGTAGATACACTCATTTTGCTCCGTATGTAGTCACTTGTTGAAATCTCTAAAAAGAAAAATATTTAGGAACGTTGGGAGTATGATATAGAAACCAAACAGGTGGCATTCACACAAAAGCAAATCTAAACTAAGCTGGTGACATATAAGATGAATAATGTAAGCAATGCGAGGCGCCATATGCACGATATGACCAACATCAGCATGCCAGGTAAGAGCAAACACCTCACGTGGTAAAATAGGAGTGATCAGCTCCCTCTGAATCCCCATTTGAACAGTTATCTTCCTCTGGAATACAACCTGGAATGGCGAGAGGGGGGGGGCACTTCGCCCACCATGGAGCGGCGTCTGCATGACATTGTATTCCCATGCAACGGTCTTCTCTTTTTCTCTACATGTTCAGTACGATTGTGTACAATAACTGACATGCATAATAAAAAATTAGTTACATTTTGTAAGGCCTAAGGGGTGCATGCAGAAATCAAGATTGATGGTAGCAAATGAGTGGATAGATCCAAAACTAATGATAGCAGGTAGATTATAGCTTCAGTTTAAAAATATAGACAATGGATCATCTACTGTTTGTTGCCCACCCAACATGAACCACATAGAAGACCCCAGATGAACAAGATAGTAGACATATACTATTCGTTGCTGCCTCGATATGAGACCCACAGGCATTTTAAAACTCAAGTTTGAACGATAAAGTAGCAGGTAATAATAACTGATGTATAACGTAAGCAAACACAAAAGACTGCGACCTCTCTTACGGAATTGTGTAGTCCTCAGGCTCATCTGCTCAGTCGATGATGGTAATGCAGTTGGCGTGGCTGCCGGCAACGGGGAAGATGATCTGAGGAGGCAAAAGAAAGTTTGAAGGGGGGATCTCTGCTGCAGTGAATGCCCCTATCGATGGTGCACCTCAGGTGGGGTGGATGATGGCACGGCAGGAGCAGGACATAACACACAGAGTTTTCTTTGACGCTTATCTGAAAATGAAGTAAATCTGTAAGGGCTCCTTAGATTTGGAGGATTCTATAAACGCATGGACAGGAAAACACAGGAATAGGATAGGAATGCACATGCAAAACAGAGCATTTGGAAACATAGGATTTCAATGAACCTCAGTGTTTGGTTCACATGAATTGGAAGAACACAGGAATGGAGAAACATGGTCAAATTAAAGTCAAACCACGTGAAAATGAAAAAAAAATCTTATTATGCTAGTAATGCAATTAGTCCTGTTCTTCATGCATATTAATTTGAAAAGGACGTCCAACTGGATATTAAAATTCCTTCCATTTTTCTTTGAAAGAGAAAACAAAGGGAAAAAAATCCTCCAGTTTTTCTTTGCTCCACTCCTAACCAAATGCACGAATAGTAGTACCATAGTAGTTCCATAGCAAAGGATCCCTGAGGGATCGACATGAATGCACAGTAACAAAGTGATGCAATGAGTGCACAACCTCTTTGTCATAGCCTTGTCGACCTCGGCATCATTGGGTTGGACGTGGAGGGTGGTGATGCTGGTGTGACTGTCGGAGGCGGGGAAGAAGATCCGAGGTCTCTAGAAACGGCGCCGAGGGTACTGCTTCACTGTGATGGACAGTTCCGTCGTTGGAGCAGCTCCGGTGAGGTGTGCGGCGGCAAGGCTGAAGCAGGACAAGACAGAGAACGTTAATCTGAAGTGGGACTCTAATATCATCTGCAATAGATGATGTAAAATACATCACCAAAAAGTGCTAGATGTAAAACGCATCAGCCGCGCCAGCCGCACCGACAGATGTTGTAAATATTGTTTACTTTGAACTTAACTGAAGAAACTGAACTTTACAGTCGAAACTGAATTTTATTGTTGAAACTGATTGAACTAGTAGAAGAGCATTGCAATAGATGTTTAGGGCGTTCGAGCACTAGTAGCAGAGAAGCGATGATCTAAATCAGCAGACGCCGAAAGGTGGAACGCACTAGCAGAGAGAGCAAGCCATGCAGCAGAACTGCGAGCGAGTGCTAAAGCAGCAACTCCTGTAGCTGCCGGAGGTCGTGCAGCAGCAGCAGCAGCGCGAGCTAGAGCAAGAGCAGAGCAGCAGCACAAATGAGAGCAAGAGCAGAGCAACAACACGAATGAGAGCAAGAGTAGAGCAGCAGCACGAAGTGGCCGCCCAGGAAGCAACGACATGGGGGAGAGACGCCGTGGATGAAGTAGCCGGCGACGGTGCCGTCGATGGAGACCCGCCATGGCTACTCGGTATCGAGCACCGGCAGCCCCATGAGATCGAATAAAAGATAAAATGCAGCGGTGAGTGCAGAACCTCCTTCGTGATGCCGAGGTTGCCTCGGCTTCATCGGAGGAATTGGTGAGGGTGTGGCGGTTCTAGTGGGGCAGGTCAAGACGGCGTTGTGGGGATGGAGGTGGCATGATAGATGAGGCGAACGTCGGGGCAGCTCCTTGGAGGTGGAGGACGGGGCGGCTGATCCGGCGGGACGACGAGATCGACGACGGATCCTCATCCGGTGGAGTGGATGAGAGACGGCAAGGTGTTGCGGTGGACGACATCATCGGGGAACATTCTCTGGCTGGGCAGCAGTCGGCAGGCCAACCGACCGAGGATCATGGGGTTTCGTGGGTTTTGGCGGCCTCGGTGTACGAATGGGGGGATGAAGGGGAAGGTAGGGGGAGCCATGGCTTAGGGACGCGCTTGTCCGAAATGTAGGGTAAGTTACCAGCGTACCCCCACCGGTTTTGAGACCGCGATGTCGAGCCGACATTTCCAGCTGAGGGCTAGAAGGGGGATTTCGTGTGTCTGGGTTGCAGGACCGATTTCGGATGAGGAGGGAGTTTTCGCGCACCGAAATTTCTGGATAACAAGGCGCAGCGCGGGTTGTAGAGGCGGGAGTTTCAAAGCAGATGAGACAAAAGATACTCGAGCTTAAAATTTCGGGATAACAAGGCACGGATTCCTTGTTCGGCAGAACAAACTTAACGTGTACAAAAACACAATTCATACAAAACACAAGAGAGACATGTCCCCTTTTACTATATTGCTCTAAATTTCATTGAAAAAACTACAAGAAAAAAATAAAAAAATCGGGAGAACAAGATTACCCTGTACAGTACCAAATCGATTCGCACTTCCCTCAACAACAACAAAAAAACAAATCAATTCCCACCAAAAGAAAGAGGCATGTCCCTTTTTATATGATTACAAATGCCAGGATCTCGAATTTCAATTTTTGAATCCATGTTATGTCAATTCGAATATATCGTTAGGTGACCTTGCGGTTTATAATGGATGTAGTCCTACATTTTGATCTTCCATCATATATGAACATTTTACTCCACCCTATGAACATATATATTGTCGTCTACCATATGGACTAAATTTGAATCATTTTTCCTTATTTGACTATGATTGTTGTCAAGTTATACAATCATTTAAATATTATCTTGATAACAAAAAACATGCATATATCAGTAATCATATTTCACTATAAACTACATGTAACATACGATCTCCAATTCAAATATTTGTATCCATTTTATGTTGAATTCAAATTAGAGTACATTGGTCTAGGTGGCGAGATGTTCGAGATAATCTAAACCCTGCTTCATATGTATATAATTCTTGGCTGAATTGGGACAAGTTTTGGTATAAGCTTCTTGCAAAACCAGAGATTCTCTCAACAAGCCTCGTGGTTCCGAGAGGGAACGTGTCACCTTTGTGTGCGAAACAATATACGCTGCCTCCCCCCAGATTTTCTTTACAAAGGCAACATAGAACTATATGAGTGCCCTGTTAAATTTTGGAATTATTCCTGGTTCGTTTGGCCTTTTTTATACATTAATTGTGTTTCTGGACATTTAATGTGCATAATCCAAATTTGAACTACAAGCACATGTTCCGGTGCACCAAAGTTGGTTGAAATATCACATGTGTGTCCTTGGGTGAATTTCTAGGTCCCATGCAAGAAATGGGAATGAAATTCAAACATCTGGGCGTCGTGACTTGGTCGAGAACATTGAGAAACTTGGTTTTTAAATTCATGTAAATCCAAAACTCGCATGGAAATCATGAAACTTGGCAGGGTGTCATGTCATGGCACTAACATGCTGTGGTAAAAAATTGGGCCGATTTGGAACAAGATTTGGTATAAGCTTCTTGCAAACTGGAGCTTCTCTCAAGAAGGTTCGTGCTTCTGAGAGGGAACATGTCACCTTTGAGTGTGAAACAATATACACTGCCCCCCTTGAGTTTCTTTACAGAGGCAACATAGAACTACATGAGTGCCCTGTTAAATTTTGGAATTATTCTGGGTTTGTTTGGCCTTTTTTATACATTAATTGAGTTTCTGGTCATTTAATGTGCATAATTCAAATTTGAACTACAAGCACATGCTCCCGTGCACCAAAGTTGGTTGAAAAATCACATGTGTGTCCTCGGGTGAATTTCTAGGTCCCATGTAAGAAATGGGAATGAAATTCAAACATCTGGGCATCGTGGCTCGGCCGAGAACATTGAGAAACTTGGTTTTAAAATTCTTGTATATCCAAAACACGCCTAAAAATCATGAAACTCGGCATGGTGTCATGTCATGGTACTACCATGCCCTAGTAAAAAATGGCCGAATAGGAATATTTTTTGGTATAAGCTTCTTGCAAACCGGAGCTTCTCTCAAGAATGCTCGTGGTTCTGAGAGGGAACGTGTCACCTTTGAGTGCAAAACAATGTACGCTGCCCCCTTGAGTTTCTTTACAGAGGCAACATAGAACTACATGAGTGCCCTATTAAATTTTGGAATTATTATGGGTTCATTTGGCCTTTTTTATACATTAATTGATTTTCTGGTCATTTAATGTACATAATTCAAATTTGAACTACAAGCACATGCTCCCGTGCACCAAAGTTGGTTGAAAAATCACATGTGAGTCCTCGCATGAATTTCTAGGTCCCATGCAAGAAATGAGAATGAAATTCAAACATCTGGGCATCGTGGCTCGGCCGAGAACATTGAGAAACTTGGTTTTAAAATTCTTGTAAATCCGAAACACGCCTGAAAATCATGAAACTTGGCAGTGTCATGTCATGGTACTACCATGCTATGGTAAAAAATTGGCCGAATAGGAACAAGTTTTGGTATAAGCTATTTGCAAACCGGAGCTTCTCTCAAGAAGGCTCGTGGTTCTGAGAGGGAACGTGTCACCTTTGAGTGCGAAACAATATACGCTACCCCCCTTGAGTTTATTTATAGAGGCAACATAGAACTACATGAGTGCCATGTTAAATTTTGGAATTATTCCGGGTTCGTTTGGCCTTTTTGATACATCAATTTAGTTTCTGGTCATTTAATGTGCATAATTCAAATTTGAACTACAAGCACATGCTCCCGTGCACCAAAGTTGGTTGAAAATCACACGTGTGTCCTCGGGTGAATTTCTAGGTCCCATGCAAGAAATGGGAATGAAATTCAAACATCTCAGCATCGTGGCTCGGCTGAGAACATTGAGAAGCTTTGTTTTAAAATTCTTGTAAATCCAAAACACGCCTGAAAATCATGAAACTTGGCATGGTGTCATGTCATGGTACTACCATGCTGTGGTAAAAAATTGGCACAATAGGAACAAGTTTTGGTATAAGTTTCTTGCAAACCAGAGCTTCTCTCAAGAAGGCTCGTGGTTCTGAGAGGCAACGTGTCACCTTTGTGTGCATAATTCAAATTTGAAATACAAGCACATGCTCCAGTGCACCAAAGCTGGTCGAAAAATCACATGTGTGTCCTCGGGTAAATTTCTAGGTCCCATGCAAGAAATGGGAATGAAATTCAAATATCTGGGCGTCATGGCTCGGCTGGAAACATTGAGAAACTTTGTTTTTTAATTCCTGTAAATCCGAAACACGCATGAAAATCATGAAAATTGGCTTGGTGTCATGCCATGGCACCAACATGTTGTGGTAATTTTGTTGTCCGATTTGCGAAGGCGCACACATTAACAATCAACAAAGTCATTTTGGAACAAGTGTTGTCACGTTATAAATCTGAAACACAAGTATTATTGAAACCGACGGCGTTCTATTTACCATTTACGTGCCGCCATGCGTCCCCTTTTTTTATTAGCTAGGAGGCACCGTGCAGGGTAGCTATTTGAGTACGGGAGGCGTGCAATCAGACCCCTGCGCGTGCTTATCGGGAGGAGAGCCCTTTGACCTCCATCTGCGGTCCACCTCTCTCCGAAGGTCACTATTAATGGTGCTTGAGCCTATGTTTATTGGCGTGGCAATGTCTCACTCGACTGAGATTTAAGAGAGAAAAAAGAAAAACTGAAAAGAAAATTTTGCACAGATCTTGATGTAAGATCCGACGGACCTATATAGCATCTACTGAGACTTATAGCAAGACTGATGAATATATATAAGGACGATGATAGTGGATAATAATTGTCCTACATAATTAGGAAGATAATTAAAAAAGCCACATGCAGCTACGCCCGAAATACATAAGGGAAAAAGAAGAAGGAAGATGCATACAACGATCTGGTTCGCTGATCTCTACTTTCTTTATGCGCTGCAGGTCGCAGACACTAGTTCTCATGGCGACTGGCGATGATCTCTTTCATCAGTTTCATGTCCTTAAATACGCTGCTTGGCAGCATCCACATATTCCTCCACCAGCCTGTTGCGCTCGATGCGGAGCATGGCATTCTCGTCCATCAGTTTCTTGATGATGACGCCCATCCTCTGCAACAAGGCATCGGTCTCCTCCGTCTGCTTCGCCCTTCCGGCGATCTTCGCCCTCAGCAGGTCGCGCTCGGCCCGGAGCTTCGCATTGCCTTCCCCTAGTTGTCGGATGACGCTGGTAGCCTCGTCCTGCAACCTCGCCCAGCGGGAGATCTGATCCATCTGGCTATGCACCATCGCATGCATGCGCCTGTAAGAGTCCTCGCCTACCCGCGAGAAATTATCTCATGCCACCACCGCGCGGCGGGACCTCTGTGCTGCTTTGGCGGCGTGGCAGGACATCTCTGCTGCTTCCGCGGCGTGGCCGGACCAGTCTGCTACATCGACGGCACGGCGGGTCCTCTGTGTTGCCGGTGACGCAGCGGGACCTGTGTCTTTGCTCTTCGCTGGCTGGACATGTCGGCTGCTTTCGCGGCGAGGCGGGACATCTCTCATGCTTCCTCTTCCATGCTCGCCTCTCCCTGGTGGAAATCTCTCGACCCAGAACTCATGCTGGCCATGGCTTGATTGTCTTGATTGTTTTTTGTGGATGAGGAGTTGAGGAGGAATGTGCAGTCATCTTGGCATAGTAGTATTTATAACCGAGTACTACTAATACGCTCCTAAGTGGGAAACCGTTTAGATTGTGATCGGTGTGAACAGGTTTACAATTAAATATAGCATGGTAGTAGTAGTAATTTGGAATGTGACGAGACACGCTCAAAATTTATTGACGATTCTAGTTTCGAAGTGCGGCACTATTCCCGGATGGCGTAACGTGGGCACGTGTTCTCGGCCGTGGTGTAGCATATGCCATGGTACTAGTTCTTTTTCTACTGTTGTGTACGTGCAAAAACTGGCACCGTCGGATACATATCTTGCGCTTATTGGGGCATTCAACAGGAATAGCCTCGTGGCGAGCTATAGACTAGTCTTTTTTTCAGACGCATTACACCTATCTCTCGGGACTTCTCGCACGCACCATCACTGCTCCCTAGGTCAATGCCAGCCACATACACTTGTACTCTGAGTTTAGTACGTTATACAGGAAGAGAAGAGGTGCACGCACGCACTCGTCCTCTCTCACACACGCATCTGTAGCTACGAATTGTAGTGTTCTCAACCATCCGATTGGCTCTATCATAGGTTTGATGTTGCTCCTTGGCCTTGAGATTGAGAAGTTTAAAACACGGAGGCTAAGATGGAGGCGCGAGGTTTTGGTTAATGTGCGGGCCGCACACGGCACCAACACGACACGAGCTTCGTCTGCCTGGTGCGCATGCAGTCGGGTGAATTGTCCAAGTATAGACACAACGAGGCCCTCATTGGTATTCGCGCCTCGACTTAGGCTGGTCATAGTGGAGAGTAACATAGACTAGTTACTAGTCTATGTTACTAGTACCTTCATAGTGCGCAGTGTCATATATGTGATAACATAGTACTACATGTCTTCATTTATTACTTTGTAGACTCATTTTGCATTGGAAAGCGCTATGTGATGGTAACATATTAGACTAGTCACAGTGGGGAGTAACTTGGAGTAGTAACATGCATATGTTACTAGTCTATCTTACTACCTCCACAGTGGGTAGTAACATATGTGTTGTGTCATGCATCACTTCATTTATTAGGTTGTAGACTCATCTTTTCTCGATATGTGTGATGTTACAATAACTAGCTATGTTACCGCATGCCTCTCTTTCTGTGGCACCCCGGCTCAGAGCGACCGGTTTACCATGCATTGCCAGCCCAGAGACCATGTCTTCTGGCAACACACAACATCTTGGTATAGAAAACAACCGCTTTATTGATGCTAGCGGAACAGAGTTTATATTATAGCAGTTGTCGAGGCCACGCGGCACACCTGGTGCGGCTGAACAATATGTACATTATTTAGTGAACATAAAGGGGCCTCGATCAGAACAACTACGCGGCAGATGAATAACGTCGTAGCGGAAGCTCCATATCACAGGGACACCGATGTGGACACGATATAGACTCGAGCAACGCTCCTCTCCAACAAGACTTTCCTGAAATCTGGCATGACACGCCAGGTCAGTACATTGAATGTACTTGCAAGCTCACAACAGGCATAATCATAATGGCAAACAATATCATGATACTTAACAAATTATTAACAATGCAACACTATATGTCCAACATGCTGTGATCATGCTCAGACGTCCCTCGGGACAACTTACCAACCGTGATCGTTCTCGGATCACAAACAAACCACCAACGTGGTCTTACAACAGTAACTCGTGATCCTTACGGCGATCACAACCACGACCAATATCTGGTCCCGAATATTTCGCTGGCCTTTCTGCCATCCTCAACAATGCAAAGTTCATAGCTTAGTGTGCAAATTATTAAACGTTGACTCATGGTGGGACCTACTAAAAGGTGTCCGTGACCGTGCACTCGGCTATCGATAGATTATACACTCTGCAGAGGTAGCACACTATACCCACACCACAGAACCCATGGCCTCGCACTCCCATTCGGGTGGACCAACGACATTCCGTCAAAACCCTTTCATTGCCATGACACTCTCCCGGCCACTCCGGCCCAATCCCCCAACGGGCTAGTCCTGGGTGGCCCCGTGTCTACCAAAGACACAACGACCACTGTCGTGGCCAAAACGATCCCACTCGGGGACCCGGTACCATAATCTCAACAACGGGCACACAAGGTTATGCCTGCTTACCGGGCCAGGGTAAGCACGACGTAACCTTCCCTAGTTGGAGGCACCGACCAGAGGCAATGTCAATGGACCGAATCAAGGCCGTCCCACAAAGGCAAACGTGGTTGCACTGGGAAAAACTCGATTCAGCGGCACCATGATCCAGTCAACAATATATTCAAGTTGAGTTATATTCAGGTTCAACTTAAAATGAAAATGACCGGTGTCATAGCATGCCATGAAATGCAAAACTACACATGCATCACTTAATAAAGAAAATGACCGATGTCATCCATATTCACACTAAGCATAAACATGAACAACTCATATTATTTTGCTGATCAAGATAACTCACATATTAACCAAAATATTTTGCAGCAAGTTTTATTATTTTATCATGCAAGAACGTAACTCCAATTAATTTCTCATATGAATAACAACGATTTTACCACATGAAAATCCTAATTTCTTTACCAACCAAGTGAGGTTTAAACATTCTGTAAGTCAAGTAAAATGACTAAACAAGTACTTTACAGAACATGTTCTAGCAAATTTTATCATTTTATTTATGCAAGAACATAACTTTAAATAATTAATAACATGCATAACAAAATTTATTTCTATCATTACCACAAATAGATCTTAACTTTGCTCTACCAACTAAGCTAGTTTCAACATTCTGTAAATCAAGCATAATAATAATAAACATTTAATAGAATATAAATAACATAATAGTTATTTAAATGCATGGATTAATCATGTCATTCAAGTAAGAAAATCACAAATATTGAAATGACACCATGAAAATGTTGCTGTGGCTTGCCTTAGTGCAGATGAGGTTCACAAGCCTTCTGGTGATCCTCAAGAAAATCCTCACCCTCTGAAAATAATTTGAAAAACAAAAAGAAAATATCAAGAACACTTCTGAAAATCACCAGAAATTCTAAACAGCTCAGAAAAACTCATCTTTGGTGAGCTGCTAGATTTCTTTGCAAAGAACAAGATGCAAAAAGAATCAATTCATTTGGACTTATGGTTGAGGAGTTATGACTGTTTGAAGTGTTCTATAAATTCAAATGAATTTGAATAAAATAAATAGGCTGGGGGTGACGACGAAGCCGTAAAGGCCCAGGGGCGCCACCACTCGTCCCACTTCACGCACGTACAGAGTGGCTGACTAGCGGGCCTCGCTAGTCAGGTGGGAAGGAGGGGGAGAAGGAAACAGAGGGAGTCGCAGGTCCACCGGAGCTCTCGCCGGCGACGAGGACTCCTTGGCCAAAACGAAAGGGAGGGATGGCAAGAGGGGGTTGAGGTGCATCTGCCCGTACCCATAGCGTAGCTAGGGGCAGTCGGACGGCGTCGGAATCAACCTCGCAAGCGGAGGCAAAACACGGTGGTTACCGGAGATGAAGAAGTCGGCGAGCAGAGGCAACCCCAGGGGATCGAGAGGGGCGGAACCGCTTCACTGGAGAGGGGCGGAGGCCCTGGAAGGATCTCCCTGGCCTGGGAGGGGCTGGAGCTACCACGGCGACCAGAGGGGATCGCCGGCGAGCTCGAGCTCGGGGACGGCAGCCCGAGGCCTGCCCGGCCGGGCTACGCTTCCTACGTGCTTGTGGGGTGTGTGGGAGTGCTGGATGGTGCTCGAGGAGGCTGGGGGCGGCTCCATTTATAGGCGAGTGTCGGGGGGTTTCGGGCTCCACCGGTGGACACCTGTCCACGGCGCCCGGCGACGAGCGGCATCAGTGAGAGGGGGAGAAGGCGACGCAACTCACGCGGAAACTGTGGGCGAGCTGAGACGAGCACAAGAACGAGTAGAAGGCGACGAGCACAGTGCGCACCGCACTGTTGTGTTGGCCGGACCGTGCCCGTGCTCGCTGCGGCGAGCTCCGGCGTCGGCGAGCGCCAGGGAGGAGTCAATGACGTTGAGACGATGATGGTGGCGAGGTTTGGCACGCTTAGGCAGGCGGGGAAGGGAGCACGCGAGCAACAGAGGCTCGGGCGCGTCGCAGAGCGCGTCGGCTGCATGCCGGCACGCCTGGACGAACGTGGTCACCGCGTGAACTATGACCTCATGCCGACCTAAGCCCAAACTTCATGTCTGGCATGTTGTTCGTGGTAGTTTTGAGTGTTACCATGATTTGGTTTGGATCGAGGTGCAGTAGAGAAGTTTCTACATGCAAGGTAAGTTTCTGGTCAGTAACTTTGAACAGTTATTGTGGTCAAACGGCTGGGAGTTAGAGGCTGTTATTTGGAGGTTAGCCAAGAGTAACTAAGGTGAAAAGGCACAAGAAAACCCAGGCACAATGGAGCAAGTAAAATGGTAGTTGCTGTAGAAACCACCATTTCTGTCCAGAACAGAAAATATTTTCTGTAGCAAAAATATTCCAAAAAGTGATGAAATATTTTTGCTCAGGAAGGTGCCCTATGGTTCAAAGAATATTTGTGAATTTTCTCAGATTTTTCTGGGCCATAAAATTGGGGTTGCTTTGGAGCATATAGATCTAGATAGGGTTTTTGGAAGAAAAATGAATATTTTTCATTTAAGAAAAATATTCCAAAGATTATTTTGGGGTGGATCAGAAGGGAAATGATGATTAGAGGGGGAAATGGAGCACTTGGGTGAAAGCCAAGGGTACCCAAGTGTTTAAGTCCATATGAAAGGATTCAAAAATTCCAAATTTCAAATTCACTCCGAATGAAAATCAAGCAAATGAGAGACGGCAAAAACCAGGCTGTCACAAACCTCCCCCACCTAGAATGAATCTCGTCCTCGAGATTTGGTTGCTTGGGAAAACCACTCTGGATAATGTGACTAAAGAAATTCTTCCCGTTCCCAAGGTGATTCTGACTCTGTGTGATGCTCCCGCTGAACTTTGTAAAATTTCCTTACTTTACTGCGAGTGACCCTTTCCATCTGATCCAAAATTCTAAACGTTCTCTCTTCATAAGTTAAATCTTTTGCCAACTCTATCTCAGCCATAGCAGTCCTTTTTTCAGGCGGGGATATGCATCGTCTCAATTGCGAAACATGAAACACGTTGTGCACATCTTCCAATTCAGCGGGTAGTTCCAGTTGATATGCAACAGTACCCACCCGAGACATAATCGGGAATGGACCAATAAATCTGTGTGCCAACTTTCCACGGGTCTGAAATCTCTTGACTCCTTTCATAGGAGTGACTCAGAGGTATACTTGTTCTCCGGGTTCAAAACTGACCTGCCGGTGCTTTGCATCATAATAACTTTTCTGGCGTGATTTGGCCAATTGCAATCTGTCTCTGATTTCCTTAACTTGTTTCTCAGCTTCCATCATGAGATATGTTCCAAAGATACGGCTATCTCTAGTTTGAGACCAATTTAAAGGAGTACGGCACTTACGGCCATACATAGCTTCATATGGTGACATTTTCAGACTGGTCTGGAAACTGTTGTTATAGGAAAACTCAGCATATGGCAAGCAGTCTTCCCATTTAGGTCCTTGTGCTAAAGCACAGGCTCGCAACATATCTTTGAGTATTTGATTTACCCGTTTTGTCTGTCCATCCGTCTGAGGATGATAAGCAGTACTATATTTTAGTGCTGTCCCCAAGGCTTGATGGAGACGTGACCAAAAAGCGGAGGTAAACAGGGAACCTCGGTCGGAAGTTATAGTTCGGGGTACTCCGTGCAGACTGACTATTCTGGATACATACAGCTGTGCAAGTTGATTTTCCCTGTATCTGGTGCTGATGGAAATGAAGTAAGCGACCTTGGTTGAGGTGTCCACTATAACCAAGATTGCATCATTTCCTCGCTGAGTCTTAGGCAATCCCGTAATGAAATCCATACAAACGTCATCCCATTTCCATTGTGAAACCGACAGCGGTTGGAGGAGTCCGGCTGGCTTCTGATGCTCTGCCTTCACCTTGTTGCATATGTCGCAACAGGCTACAAAATAGGCAATGTCTTTCTTCATTCCATTCCACCAGAATATTTGTCTAAGGTCCTCATACATTTTCGTACCTCCCAGGTGAATGGACTATGAGGATTCGTGTGCTTCTGACAGAATTTTCTTCCTTAAGTCCAGTTGATTGGGTACACAAATCCGTCCACGGAATCGGAGGGTACCGAATTTGTCCTTGGAAAAATCTGGGGTCTGCTCTGACATCTGGCCCTTGGCATATCTTTGTAGATTGATGTCAGCTGGCTGGGCCTTGCGGATCTCTTCCTCAAGTGTGGGGGTAACTTCCAAAATATTAGCAAGGCCAGCATCCACTATGACCAGGTTAAGCTGAGCGATCTCCTCTTGTAGTTCGGGAGGCAATGATTTCAATATGACATTTAAGCTAACGGGCTTTCGACTGAGTGCATCGGCAACTACGTTGGCCTTACCCGGGTGGTAATTTATTCCAAGGTCATAATCCTTGACCAACTCTAGCCATCTTCATTGACGAAGGTTTATATCTGGCTGAGTGAAGATGTATTTGAGACTCTTGTGGTCGGTAAAAATTTGGCACCGTTTTCCAATGAGGTAGTGTCCAAATTTTTAACGCATGAACCACCGCAGCCAATTCCAAATCATGAGTAGGATAATTCCCTCATGGGGTTGTAGCTGTCGCGATGCATATGTCACTACCTTGCCGTCTTGCATAAGTACGCACCCAATACCTTGCCTGGAGGCATCACAATACACATCAAAACTACGATAAATGTCTGGAAGAGTCAATACAGGTGCGGTTGTCAGACGTATCTTTAACTTATTAAAACTTCTCTCACAGTCCTCCGTCCATTCAAACTTCTTTTCCTTTTTGAGTAGCTCTGTCATGGGTTTAGAAATCTTGGAAAACCCTTCAATAAAACAACGGTAATATCCAGCTAATCCGAGAAAACTCCAGATCTGCGTCACAGTCGTGGGCGGCACCCAATCGAGCACATCCTTTACCTTGCTCGGGTCCATGGCTATACCTTCGGTGGATAGTACATGTCCGAGAAACCCTACTTGCTTGAGCCAAAATTCGCATTTACTGAATTTGGCGTATAGCTGATGGTCACGGAGTCGTTGTAGCACTGCTCGGAGGTGATCCTTGTGCTCTTCTTCACCCTTGGAGTAAATGAGGATGTCATCGATGAAGACTACCACAAATTTCTCAAGGAAGTCAATGAATACTTTGTTCATCATATGCATGAAGAAAGCAGGGGCATTGGTGAGACCAAAGGACATCATGGTATATTCATAAAGACCGTACTGAGTAGTGAATGCAGTCTTAGGAATATCCTCCTTTTTAATCTTGAGCTGATGATATCTGGTCCGTAAATCGATCTTAGAGAATACTTTGGCCCCACTGAGCTGATCAAACAAATCATCAATCCTTGGCAGCGGATACTTATTTTTGATGGTGACCTCGTTCAGCTGGCGGTAATCTGCACACATGCGGAGACTGCCATCCTTTTTATCCACGAAAATAGCAGGTGATCCCCATGGTGAAGAGCTGGGACGAATATATCCTTTCTGGAGAAATTCATCAAGCTG
Organism: Aegilops bicornis; assembly: GCA_021605145.1. Lineage (NCBI taxonomy): Eukaryota > Viridiplantae > Streptophyta > Magnoliopsida > Poales > Poaceae > Aegilops > Aegilops bicornis. The sequence continues at coordinate 431,791,195 of CM038674.1, read as the reverse complement.
TTTCTTTAGCTCCACTAATTCTGATGAGGGCATGCGGTAATACTTCTTGTATAACGATGTAGTTCCGGGCACAAGATCTATTGCAAATTCCAGTTCCCGGTCTGGTGGCATGCCTGGAATTTCTTCTGGAAATACATCAGAGTACTCGCTGACCACATGAATTAATTCCAACTCAGCCACAGCGGTGGAAACCAATTTTTGCTTGGGTATACTCTTGCGAGCATACAATTTGGTAGTCTGCCCATTCAGACTGGTCAAAGTGACTTCTTGTGTTGCGCAGTTTATGCAAACTTGATATTTGGTCAGCCAATTTATACCCAATATAATACCCAATATAATACCCAATTTCTCATATGAATAACAAAGATTTTACCACATGCAAATCCTAATTTCTTTACCAACCAAGTGAGGTTCAAACATTCTGTAAGTCAAGTAAAATGACTAACAAGTACTTTACAGAATATTTTCTAGAAAATTTTATCATTTTATTTATGCAAGAACATAACTTTAAATAATTAATAACATGCATAACAAAATTTATTTCTATAATTACCACAAATAGATCTTAACTTTGCTCTACCAATTAGGCTAGTTTCAACATTATGTAAATCAAGCATAATAACTAACAAACATTTAACAGAATATAAATAACACAATAGTTATTTAAATGCATGGATTAATCATTTCATTCAAGTAAGAAAATCACAAATATTGAAATGACACCATGAAAATGTTGATGTGGCTTGCCTTAGTGCAGATGAGGTTCACAAGCCTTCTGGTGATCCTCAAGACAAGCCTCGCCCTCTGAAAATAATTTTAAACACAAAAAGAAAATATCAAGAACACTTCTGAAAATCACCAGAAATTCTAAACAGCTCAGAAAAATCTCATCTTTGGTGAGCTGCTAGATTTCTTTGCAAAGAACAAGATGCAAAAAGAATCAATTCATTTGGACTTATGGTTGAGGAGTTATGGTTGTTCGAAGTGTTTTGTAAATTCAAATGAATTTGAATAAAATAAACAGGCTGGAGGGGTGACGTCGAAGGCGTAAAGGCCCAGGGGTGCCACCACTCGTACCGCTTCACGCGCGTAAAGAGTGGTTTACTAGCGGGCCCCGCTAGTCAAGTGGGAAGGAGCGGGAGAAGGAAACAGAGGGAGTCACAGCTCCGCCGGAGCTCTCACCGGCGACGAGGACTACTTGGCCAAAACGAGAGGGAGGGATGGCAAGAGGGGGTTGAGGCGCACCTGCCCGTACCCGTAGCGTAGCTAGGGGCGGTCGGACGGTGTCGGAATCAACCTCGCAAGCGGAGGCAGAACACGGTGGTCACCGGAGATGAAGAAGACGGCGAGCAGAGGCAACCCCAGGGGCTCCAGAGGGGCGGAACGGCTTCACATGAGAGGGGTGGAGGCCCTGGAAGGATCGCCCTGGCCTGGGAGGGGCTGGAGCTACCGCGGCGACCTGAGGGGATCGCCGGCGAGCTCGAGCTCGGGGACAGCGGCCCGAGGCCTGCCCGGCCGGGCTACGGCTTCCTACGTGCTTGTGGGGGTGTGTGGGAGTGCTGGATGGTGCTCGAGGAGGCTAGGAGCGGCTCCATTTATAGGCGAGCGTCGGGGGGTTTCGGGCTCCACCGGTGGACACCTGTCCACGGCGCCCGGCGACGAGCGGCGTCAGTGAGAGGGGGAGAAGGCGACGCAACTCACGCAGCAACTGTGGGCGAGCCGATACGAGCACAGGAACGAGTAGAAGGTGACGAGCATAGTGCACACCGCACTGTTGGGTTGGCCGGACCATGCCCGTGCTCGCTGCGGCGAGCTCCGGCGTCGGCGAGTGCCAGGGAGGAGTTAATGACGTTGAGACGATGATGGTGGCGAGGTTTAGCACGCTTAGGCAGGCAGGGAAGCGAGCACGCGAGCAACATAGGCTCGGGCGCGTCGCAGAGCGCGTCGGCTGGATGCCAGCACGCCTGGACGAACGCGGTCACCGCGTGAACTATGACCTCATGCTGACCTAAGCCCAAACCTCATGTCTGGCATGTTGTTCGTGGTAGTTTTGAGTGTAACCACAATTTGGTTTGGATCCAGGTGCAGCAGAGAAGTTTTTACATGCCAGGTAAGTTTCTGGTCAGTAACTTTGAGCAGTTACTGTGGTCAAACGGCTGGGAGTTAGAGGTTGTGCTTTGGAGGTAAGCCAAGAGTTACTAAGGTGAAAAGGCACAAGAAAACCCAGGCACAATGGAGCAAGGAAAATGGTAGTTGCTGTAGAAACCACCATTTCTGTCCAGAACAGAAAATATTTTCTGTAGCAAAAATATTCCAAAAAGTGATGAAATATTTTTGGTCAGGAAGGTGCCTTATGGTTCAAAGAATATTTGTGAATTTTCTCAGATTTTTTTGGGCCATAAAAATTGGGGTTTCTTTGGTGCATATAGATCTAGATAGGGTTTTTGGAAGAAAAATATTCCAAATATTATTTTGGGGTGGATCGGAAGGGAAATGATGATTAGAGGGGGAAATGGAGCACTTGGGTGAAAGCCAAGGGTACCCAAGTGTTTAAGTCCATATGAAAGGATTCAAAAACTCTAAATTTCAAATTGACTCCAAATGAAAATCAAGCAAATGAGAGAGGGCAAAAACCAGGCTGTCACACTTTCTTCATTAATTACATGCCACATCATCTATTTTGCCTAGATAAGTGTGATGTTACCACCTATGTTACTCCCACTGTGGGTAGTCTTAGGCTAGTCATAGTGGGAGTTACTTAACTACTCCCTCCGTCTAGGTGTGTAAGTCACCTTACGAAAATGAAATAAACCCAAAACACTTAGGCACGGTACATTAACTCCCTTCTCGTTTCTTGTTTCATGATGTATCAACAAATAAGAGCTGTGGGATGTGCATGCTTTTAATGACTTGAGACTAACAAACATGACATGCAGTGGTTAGTTCATTGCATGCAATGCTATTAATTAGCAAAAAGACATTAAGTTCTCACGTTTTTTCCTCCGCCTCGGTCGCGGTGCACAACCTAAGATGACTTATACACTTAGAAGGAGGGAGTAGTAACATAGCGCACTTCGAGAAAATTCTGCTTATGTGGCAAGTAATTAATAAGAGGTGGTAACATAATATGTTACTGTAACATAGCGCTTTCCAAGAGAAGATGAGTCTATGAGCTAATAAATGAAGCCATCTATGATACTACTATTATGTTACTTTGCATTATGAAGGTAATAACTTAGACTAGTGTCATATGCATAACAGTAGTCTAAGTTACTCCCCACTATGACCAGCCTTATGTTAATCTATCTGCCTCTCTCCACATTTATTACTTGCCACCTCATCATTTTTGCCTATGTGGCATCTATGTTACTACCTATGTTACTCCCACTATGACCAGCCTCATGCGCAGAGAAATTAGGATCGGAGGGAGTACTACTAGTAGTACTACATTGATGTGTCGCGTCAACTCGCAGAAGTATGCAACACTTCCTAAACAAACAAGCATATAAGCTGTTATACTTACTTCTTATAAGCAGTTATACTTCTTACCCAAAGGATCTTTATATCCAACAGACACAAAATATCCGTTCGACTGTTGGAAATTACTTTAACTGCTGATCTGATGTCGAAGTAATTGCCGCATCGCCACCAAAACCCACCATCTCTTAAGCTAAAGTAGACCGAGCTAACCCCTATATTAGCATATTACTAAGATAAACAGAAGGCACTGTATAATCATTTAGGACGTGAGCTTGTAAATTTGGATGTGGAGGGACACCAGCTTAGCCCCAGCCAGTAGCTTGGGCGGAACTATGAAGAAGGTCAGCTCGTGCACGGCGACGTCGCCGGGATCCTTGCTGCTTGCCACTTCCGTTTCCACCTTGACGACGTCGGTCCTGCCTTTGGGCTCCCCCGGTGGGCCGTTTGCCCACACCTTGGCCATGTAGTGTGGCAGTGGGGACGACCCCGCTCTGGCGCATACGACCAACACGGCAATAGGCGCGCCGATATTGAGCACGCCGCCGACCAAGAAATATGCGCTGTTGTCCTCCTCCGTGAATAGCAAGAGCCGTGGCTCCGACAGTGGCACTTGCAGCTGGAGCACCTTGCCGTACTGGATCCTGTGCACGGGCATGGGATGCACGGTGCTGATGTGGTGGGAGAGCACCAGTGGTGGGCCTTTGTAGCCGCAGACGGGCACGGGGCGTTTGCAGGGTGCGAGCGGACACACGCTCTGGTGATCGGCGAGCTTGTGGTAAGAGACGTGGAGCCCACAGCCTTCGTGCAGGCACTCCACCCTCATCGAGGAGAGGACGGCGTCCACCGCTGTGTTCCGCACGTCGAAGTCACCGCCCGGCCACACTTACAGCCTTTGCCGCTGGTCCCCGGCGCTGACGCGGCAGTCCCGCATGAGCCAGTGTGCCCTCCCTTGCACCGCACAAATCAATCGAACAACACATCAATCAAGAAACCTGCACCTTGCTCGATCAGCCGAACGGACGAGGTGTATTCAAACCTCATACACTGGAGGCTTCAAGGGGCGGAGGCACAAGGGGCAGTGGAGCAAGGTGAGATCCATCGAGACCATAGAGAGCTCCATCGTCGGGTCCTGTTCCCTCTGCATGATCTCGCCCTCCTCGTGCACAACCATCTCTCGCTTTATTAGGGCCCGGGCATTACAAAGCTTTACCTTCACATATTCATACTACTTCAAGGTGCATTAAATCAACACATGCAAGTATCAAAAGGAGAGTCATGGCATGCATGCATGCATTGTAATTAATGCATTGGTAAACGCAAATTATTGAAATATATCGAGTGCAGTGCTTTGATGTGTCGCGTCAACTCGTACAAGACCGAGAAGTTTGATTACTACAACGCCCTCTCGCCGTAACCGCACCTGCCTTTGGCTGCATGACAGGTGGGCCACCCTCCTGTCATACACGTAAAGGCAGGAGCAGTAAGTCAATGAAGCTGCGTCCCTCCCTCGCCCATGAGTGTGGTGGCTGGCAGGACTAGGGGAAGCTTTCGTTCGCTACACGCTCTCCCTCCCGCACGCGGTGGACATGCTGCAGTTTAATCGGTGTCAGATGGCCAGAAGCATACAGTAGTACTCCTCCATTGTAGTAGTACTCCATCATTGTTCGACTTCCCAAAGAGGTGAAGAGCCAAGTGTAGCCCGGACGCTCGTGTGGCAGTTTCATTTGTAGAGTAGTCTAGGATAGCATGTACCGTGCATGTAAGCTTAAAATCATTGGGGTCGGCTCCATGCTTTTTTATTAAAATAATCTTCTGGCCCTACCTATCATCCTAGTGATTGTAGTTTGCACGCTCATCTGGTCAAGACAGGAATATATATTTTAATTTGTGGTGGGGTAAATGTTAGAGGTTGCAGCAAATGGAGTATTGTACACTACGGGTCTTTCAGCCAAGTTTAGAGGCAACCATGTGGGGCCAGTGCTATGATGTGTCGCGTCAACTCGTACAATGAGGAGAAGCTTGATTTTACTACTACACGCCTTCTCCCTTGCCCATGCGCGCAGTGGCTCACAGACGAGGACATGCTTTTGCTTATAGTAGTACTACAACAAGCTATCCTTCCCGCTCGCGGTGGATGGACATGCAGCAGTGGATTCGATACTGTAGAAGCAGTAGTAGTAACATCATTGGTCATCTTCTCGAAGAGGCAAAGAGCCAAGCGCAACCCAAATGTGGCAGTTGCGAACCATGGAGCACGCATATAGTCAGGCTCTTGCATGAGACCAAATTGCTATGTGAGCCCACTATTACTTGCTAGTATAGCCCTATAAACCAGAAAGGATTATTTGCCTTTCTAGAGATTTCAACAAGTGACTAGACTACACTGAGACAGAGTACATATGGAGCAAAATGAGTGAATCTGCACCGTAAATAAATACGTAGTTCTCTCGTTTTCCTCTCCGCCTTGGTCGCGGTGCACAATAGGCACCATAGGCACCTTGTCATCGATGCGAACGTCTCCTGACACGCGATAGACGCGAGAGGCAGTCGCCTCCATAGGTGCTTGAGGCCTTGTTTGGTTCATAAGTCCTAGGACTTTTTCTAGTCCCAACTAAAAAGTCCCTAGTCCCTAAAAAGTCCCTCCCTGTTTGTTTCCAGGGACTAAAAAGTCCCTCGTCCCTTCCTACAGGTTATTAAATGACATGTAAAAGACCATCTTACCCCTAGTATACAGGAAAAAACAACCAAACAACACCATGGGGTGGCGGGGCATTGGATGCAGGGAGGGGCATTGTTGGAAAAGTCCCAAAAAAGACTCTCCTTGAGAGTCTTCTTCATTTAGTCCCGAAAAAGCAACTTTTAGTCCCTAGTAGTCCCTCCCGTTTGTTTAAAAGTCTTTAAGAGGGACTTTTTCTTATCCCTACACCAAAAAGTCCTTGGAAACAAACACCCCCGGAATGCCAAGGAGGGAGAGGGTAGCGGTTCCGAGACGTTGAACGTTCAACGATGCATCCTCAATTACATGCAGAGGGAAATTGGAGAAGCGGAATAGAGCCAGCACGATGTGAATGCAACAGAGTTTGGATTCTCATATAAAGGCGCCCCACCACTCCAATCCATCTACTCCTAATCTCTGCGCAACACTGCTCACTCCAATCCAAGACGAAGTGACCAGAAGCCAGAAGCACCTATGGAGGTGATGGACACGAGCGGCAGTCGGCTGTGCCAAATCATCCAAGGCACCGACCTGTGGCCCCGCACCGTGCAGTGTTTCCAGACGGTGCTGGCGACCGCCGGCGTCATAGCCCTCGCCAACGCCGGCTTCGCCTCTCGCATGGATGACATGATGGTCAACTCCATTCGCAAGTTCACCATCGTCTAGAAGCGCGTGGACGACCTTGCCGTACTACTCCAGCCCGCGCGCCCAGGCTCCTCATTGCCAGCTACCCTCATCGGCCTCCATGGTGATGAACTCTTTCAAGCCCTGGTGGCCCTGCAGGTGCCGGAGGTTGCAACAAACCGTCGACCTGCACATCCACGTCTACAAGGAAATCGTCTACATAGGCCACTATAAGGCTAGCAAGGACAGAAAGACGTTGGCCTTCTTCCAGCGGCTGGAATCTTTGGATGCCGTTCGGAAGCACGTCGATCTGGCCACGAAAGCCGCTGCTACTTAGCCGTCGTTCGGTGGGCCAGCGCCCTGAGTTGAGGAGGTGGACGTCGTTGATGGATGCATCTCTTCTTCTTGCCTCCTGTAACCAGCACTGCTTCGCCTCGTGGCCTTAATGTTTTATTAGTATAGGAGTATATGGCATTTTTATTCCAGTCATAACGTTTTCACTATGAGGTGGGGCCGCAGTTGAGCAAACCGACCATCGGAAAAAATCCCCACCCCGCCCACCGGGCGTCGGCTGAGTTTAGAATTAGAAGAGATAAACGAGGGAGAAGACCTAGCTGTAGCACGGACGCTCTTGTCAGATGGGACTCACGTTGATAGAATAGGAGTACTGAGCACGCGTACCTCTTTTTTTTAGGGAAAAAGTAGTCATATGTCTAGTACTACCACTAGTTGGATGCGTGCGACCTATACCTGTCATCACTTTAGGTCTCCTTTTTGAACTGCAGCTACGCTTCACTGTACATATTTTTTTCACGCATTTATCCTCCTATATGTACTCCTAGGCTATTTCTACGTTCTCCCTTTCGCCGACATGTGGGACATAGAGCATCTGGGTTGTAGTGCATGCACGAGTCGTAGCATATGTCGGGGTACTTTACATTTCAGACTTCACGAATTACATGCAAACCCCCCGCAGAAGAATAAATAAATAAATGAATTACTACATGAAACCGGAGCACGTTCATTAAATTTTGGACATAACATGTTTATAAAAAACGACCGGACCTAAACCAGTCTAAGGGCCTCTTTGATTCACAGGATAATGAAAACACAGAAATGGGGAAAGTATCATGGCGATGAACCGAGACAAGGAGAACTCTAACTCAGTTAGAGGTTAGAGTTAGATTCTAACCCTGAACTAACTCTAAACCAAAGAGGTGTATGGATGGCAGGGTTAGATTGACAATGAATGTTATTTCTCAATCATTTGACTACTTTGGACCCTATTTCCTGGCCGGTTTGGTGTGGCCGGCTCTTGTGTGGCCTCCTCCCACTCACAATTGGCATAAACGAACCATCTTTACAAATCAAGCATGCAAAACATGATAAATTTTACTTAGTCCATAAAATTGAGATATCCCACTTAAACATACAAGTCCTCAATCAAGCTTCACAAAAAAATACACTCCATGAAACAAAGCATGAGCTAACTCATCACGGAAGTCATTCACGATAGGGAGGGAGCCCGGAGCCCCTCACACACCCAGGGAGGAGCTCGTCATCGTCTCTCTGGAGGGAGGCTCTGTAGAGCCCAAGCCCCGGGAACCCCTCCGACCGGGCGCTATGAAGTTGAGGTCGACACCGGCATGGGTAGCAGGGCCACTTGCCGATGACTACGAACCGAATATTTGGGCCTCTAGAAATAATGCAAGCCTGAAACTGAAATACCTAGAAAGGTGAACTGAATCTTTGGGCCTCTAGAAATAATGCAAGCCTGAAACTAAAATACCTAGAAAGGTGAACTAAATCTTTGGGCCTCTAGAAATAATGCAAGCCTGGAACTGAAATACCTGGAAAGGTGAACTGATTCTTTGGGCCTCTAGAAATAATGCAAGCCTGAAACTGAAATACTTAGAAAGGTGAACTGAATCAAAGATTTATTACCTCCTCAAACAGCATCAAACAATCCCATGCGTGCACCACAAATCTATACCAAGTTTAATCAGGATCTACTTTTCCAAATCAGAATTAGTGCTAGAGCGAGCAAGATCAATGATATGGCTGTGAGACAGAGAAGGAACGAACAAACTCACCCCTCTCACGACCTCCCTGGTAGATGCGCCGCTGCTGCGCATGACAGAGGGAGAAAAACGACCGGTGAAGGGGGAGCGGGGTGAGCTTCGAAGGCCGGAGGGAGAGGGCGGCTGGAGGAGGGAGGCGGAGGCCGGAGGGAGAGGGCGGCCTGAGGAGAGAGAGGGCGAGCGGCACTTGGGCGGGCGGCCCGATGGGGAGTAGAGAGGAGTCGTGCGAGGGGGGGGGGGGTGGGGGCGGAGGGAGCGATCTGGTGCAGGCAGGGGAGATTTTTCTAGTTCTCTTTTAGTGGGCCCGAGGAGAACTAACCCAATTAGAACCTCTCCACCGGGCTAGTTTTTTTTTAGAAAACTAGCTCAAACTAACCCCTCCTGTTTGGATAATTTGAGGCTATTTCAACTCAAACTAACTCTAACTCAGGGATCCAAACAAAGAGGAGTAGTACTTTACATGCTACAGTCTGGACCGTAGCACATTGTTTTTTATGGCCATATCAGCACATTGTTTTCTACTGCTGAATCACTAGGTTGCCGTGGTTCACACTCCTCTGCCATGGTTCGCACTCCTCCTACGTACTTCGCCGACATGTGGGAGAGCCAGCATCCGGGTCGACGTGTCATGCACCATATTAGAGTGCGGAACAGAAGGGGGGCATCACCACGGTCGTACTGCTAGTAATTCATGACTATAGTGAGTATCATATCACAAGTCTTTCCAGCAGTAACGTGCCATCAAATCGCACAACCTGACCTTTCTAGAAGTAAGTAAGTTGAATCCGCTACTCCCTCACCCTCCTCGCCTCTCTGTCAAACCTCCTACGCAAAAAATGCCGCGCGTACTGCCGGGGAAAAGCCCCGCCCTGTTCAATGAACAGAGGGCCGGGGAGCACAAGTGAATAATACTACTACTACTACCTCCATCCTAGTTTATTAGTCCCCATTGTATATTGTGTCAAATTTTGACTATAGACTGAACTAACAAAACGTTCATGCATGTTACCAAAAATTATATCATTGAAAACTATGTTGAAATACGAATCCAACGATATATTTTTTGTTGACATGCATTAACATTTTGTTAGCTAAATATTTGGTCAAAATTTGCACGAGATAAACGAGGACGGAGGTAGTAGTAAGTAGGAGTCGTACAGTTACTCAACTTAAATAGAGAGTTTCTTTTCTTTAATGCCACGTACACAAATTGAAACGCTTGTTGTGGTGAGAAAAAGATAATCACTCCACTATATATGTACGCCGATGCCTGAGCGCTTGCTTTACTAGGGTTGCTCTCTTTATTCTCTCATCCTCTCCACATCTAAACAAGGCAGCGGTAGCAACATTTTCTCTCTGCTCACCGCTGGTCACAGATCCGGCCAGATCCCTTCGGCTGGTGTGTGTAGAGGACTAGGTGCATCGTTCACGTGGTCATTGCCAGCGAGGGAGGAAACCCACAGCTGCCGGAGGGGCCCGATCCTCTGCCGTGTCGTTCTCTCCGACACAACACCGGCTCGGGACGTCCTCTGACCCTTCTTCCTCCCTGTTGTATTGTGCGCAGATCTGACCTGCCGCCGCCGACATCACGACGACCCTCGGGTATAAGTTTTTCGAAAGCGGCCTTGCTCTACTGCCCCAGGTCCCCACGTGTCTGTATGTGCATATTTTTCTACTCCCATCAGCTCTTCCAAAGCCACCTCAATTTTTAGTATTATTAGAGGTAAAGCTACTTCATGCATTCGAATCTAGGACTTGGTTCAAACAACGAAGAAAGGGGGAAAGTTGTAGCATGAATCTAGGACTTGATTCAAAGAGGAAATAATATGGTGAAAGTAACAGAGACCGGATACCCAACCGGTCTGTTGGTTGAAAAGGGAAATAATGGGAAAATGCAGTACAAACTGGATAAGGAATAGATCTATTATTGGTTGTAAAAAGGATAGAAAGTGGCGGCTGGGGGACAAGTCAACAGAGTATGTCCAGGATTAGATTTGTTGCCCTCACATAGTAAAAGGTCTCCAGGATTTGAATTGCTTCCCTCACATAGTAAAAGGTCTCCAGGATTCGATTTGCTGCCCTCACATAGTAAAAGGTCTCCAGGATTAGAATTGCTTCCCTCACATAGTAAAAGGTCTCCAGGATTATATTTTCTGCCCTCTCATAGTAAAATCTCCAGGATTAGATTTGTTGCCCTCACATAGTAAAAGGTTTCCAGGATTAGATTTGCTGCCCTCACATAGTAAAAGGTCTCCAGGATTAGATTTGCCGCCCTCACATAGTAAAAGGTCTCCAGGATTAGATTTGCTGCCCTCACAGAGCATGAACAAACTCAGCATCACCACTTTATGCCTCCTTGTAGGTACATTGTGCTGATGCATCCACTGTCGCATGTCCTTATACCAACCTTTTGCTGTTGTTAATGTAAGGGTGCATGTATAATGAAGCGATCACACTTTTACCTTAGTGACATGTCTAACCAGTGTTATTGTTAATCTAATGCCTCCAGTGATATGATGCAATTAAACTGTGTTACAAATGGTACTGCTGCTGTTTTCCCCAGTATGATAAGTAAGTTGCTCCTTTACGCTGCTGAGTGTCCTGGTGTCCCCATGGTCCCATGCCCTTAAACCAACTCTTTAGCTGTTGTTGATTTACTATATTTGGTAAGCAAGCAATGCCACCATTAAAGTAATCCCATATTTGACGAATTTCATTGTTGATCATAATGCTTTCGGTAACATGAAGCATTGCTGACGTTTTAAATTTTCTAATGTCATTGCGTGATTGCCATGAACATAATTAAGATGCTTCTTTTCATTTCGTGTATGTTTCGTATATTCTTATTGACCAGCAACTGTTTACTTTCTATCTTTTTGTGCAGATAGGGATATCCATTTCACCTTGTTGCTATTGTGACCTTTTGGTGAACTGCAGAAAACACTCTCTTTTTCTGGAATGAGTGTCTTGTGCAGTCCAACTAAAATGTCACGTGGGCGACATCTCTCAATTTTGGTGGAACTGCACAAAATGGTGATTGGAGTTTCCAAAATCTCCGTCAAATTCTGCTCGTAATCTCGTGCAACATTTTATTAGCCTTTGCAAGATGAGCCATCACTGTCACCACAATGGCACTTTATTTTAGTGGAACTGCACAAAAGGATTAGCAAATTATAGTTGCACCTTACATGAGCAGGACATCCAACCTTAATGTTCCTCAATTTTAGTGCAACTACTAAAGAACCTGCCAGCTCACGAGAGTAAGTACTTCTTGCTAGCTGAATGATGCAATCTTTGCTTCATTTCAGGTGAACTGCAGAAAAAGGTGCATGAATTGAATCATGGAAGTCCAGGCAGGCCTCATCTGAGTGGAGCTGCAGGTTGAGTTCGAGGAGTACCACAATTATAGTAATCAGGCTCTTCTTATTTGTGCTGTGCAAACAGTAATACTCAACTACATATGTTGTGACGGTCAAGAGCATTCGCCAAGTTCTTCGGTTGTATGACACGGCTAGCCAAGATGGATTTAATCCCGATATTCACTTTATCAAAAGGCTCTAATGGGTTGGTTCTAAATCTTGCAAGCTGGAAACCAGTGAGATGTGTAGGCATATTTGTTGTACTTATTATTTGAATCTTATTTGTTGGTTATGAATCTTGCAAGCTGGGAATCAATGAGATGTGTAGGTATCTTTGTTATACTTATTATTTGGATCTTATTTGTTGGATCTGAATCTTGCAAGCTGGGAAACACGGCATGATGATGCAGAGGACAACAACCATAACAAACAGTTCAAACTTGGTAGTATTATCTGTGTGAAAGTGCGACAAATGTGTTGATCGTAAAAGGCCCCGAGAATAATAATTCTTATTGTTGTGCATGTTGATCCTGTGGCACTGATAGAACGAGCCAATGCATTGCTTGTTTTAAGTATAAATTTCTATTAAAGCTAATTAAATTTAAGTAAAGTGACCACTAACTCTTGTTATTACAGTACCAATACAGACCCGCTCGTGAACCGACGTGTGGACGGAGTAGGTTTCTTAATGGAGGCGTTTGAATATGCTGAGGGTGCATCTTCTGTCAGGCGTGCAACAGGCGAGGGATGGGTAGTAACTATTGTCGCCTGTACACTCTTAGTTTACTGTTGAATCCAGTTCCCCAAGAGCTGAAATACGAACTACTGCCGCCGCCTACCCACTCGTTCACTTGAAGAGACTCCAATGGCGATCCGAGGGGGTGAGCTTGCTGGATATGGACTTCAGCAAGGAGTTCCCCTTTGAGTTCATCGTTCAGTCCTATGGCTGCACCAAGTTGAATGTGATGTACACCAATGATCCGGACTCGGTGAAGCTCTGCCTCGCCGAGTTCAAGCAGTACCTACAGGATGAGAAAGCACAAGGTCGCAGAACTAGACCTTGTGCCCATCCATTCGTCTCCTAACAGGGACCAGTGGATCACCGTCGCCCAGGTATGTGTGCGGGACGAGGTTCTCGTCTACCACTGTTGTTGGGCCATCAGAGGTTCTGCAGCATTCGCCCGTTTCATCGGCAGCGCCGACTGCACCTTAGCTACGTTGGAGAGAAGGAAGAACGCTACGATTCGGCCATCTGGTGCAACAAGGTTGTCGACATCCAGAAGCAATACAAGATCATCGGGAACGGGAAGGAGAAGGACTCCGTGGTTGACCTCGCCGAGACAATCATCGACCCCTGATACGCCAACATGAAAGAAGACAACAATACCAAGGACCTGAACACGTGGGAGGTACCTATGAATATAGCCTACATAACCTACGCGGCCAAGGACGCATACGCATGCTACGACATGTACAGGCGGATCTTGGACATGAGGGCGCGTCTGCTTCCCGTAACCAACGAGTACACGGACAGCCGCAACGTCATGATCAAGCGTGCCAGGAAGGTCTAGATGTTGTACTTTATCTGTTTATAAGCACCTTTATCATCTGACTGTTTCATGCATTAGCCTATGTGTCCTAATTATCTGTTTTGTCCGAAATATTTCTTTTAAGAACACATTAACCTGTTTGCTTTTTTTAGTGGCTATTTGCTTATGTATGTAACTAGTTCATTTGTCCATTTAAAAAAAACTAGTTCACTCGGTTGTCGTGCTTTGAATCTCCTTCCTCCCAACATATTCCCCTTCTCAGGTGGACCCAGCAGGTCTCGTACACAAACATATAGGACCAACCACCTATCCATTTGTATTTCTTTATTTTGTTCAATCTTTCGTCCTCTTCCTATACAGCGGCTGGCCATCCCTCTACTCCCACACATTGTCCGGCGGCGGCAGCTCCACCGACCCACCCTGCAGCCGAGCAAGTCAACCCTCATACTCCCCTCCGCCCGCGTCTTCCTCCGCTCCGGTTCGTTCGGTCCGAGGTCTCGACGTCGTCCTCCGCCTTGGTGCTCTCGCCATGGCGCCGCCGTGTGTCGTTCCCAACATGGTCAGCAGAACAAGAGGAATCGGGAGACAACTATTCGTCGAGAGGCTGACAGTCCCGGGCCCACCAGGTCCATGGCCTAGGTTTTGTTGTTCAACATGGGCAGCCCACGACATGTTTCAACATTTTTTGGATCCAGCAGGTATCAAGCGGCCTTTGGGCCTCCGAACTGTCGGGTGGTAGGTGCGACATATGCCAATGGGTGGCTAATCATAGTGGGAGCCAATAAGACGTCGCCGGTGCCTGGAAACGGGATGAGGCAAAGACATGCACGCCGGCGAATCTTACCCAGCTTCGGGGCTCTCCGTGGAGATAACACCCCATCGCTGCTTTCTGCGGGGTCTCCGCATGATCACTAGATGAACAAGTGCTACAAGAGGCTCCTTGAGCTGTTCGGGGTGAGGAAGGAGAAGGGCACGGCTAGCTCTCCTCTTCCCTCTACGTGGTGGCTAAAACTATCAGAGTCCAACCCTTTGCATGGGTGCCTTGGGGGTTTATATAGGCCTACCCCCCAGGGGTACAATGGTAATCCGGCTAGGTGTGGGCCCTAGCCGTCAGTGTCTTCATCCGACGGCTTCTCCGCCGGCCGCTGGGGCCCGCCGACTAGTGGGCCCCGCCGGCTGCCGGCTTCCTGGTCGACAGGATGGCCCCACCGTCAAGGGCTTGTCGGGGGCTGGTTACTGTTGCCTCAATCCTGAGGACGAGGGCTTTGTCGGGGTAAGCATGGCTACAGTGCCGCCGCCTTGGCGGCGATCACTGTAGCCTCACTTCGTCTTGTCTCCTTAATGAGGCGCTTCCTTCGAGGGAGGGAACAAGCCGGCTATGGGGAGCCGGCCATATCTCAGGACGACTGGGGGAGGCCGAGCTGCCTTCGGGCATCTCTCTGACTGGAGGGACCTGCCGCCTGCGGGTAGGACAGACAGCCTGTCGTGGGTGACGTCATAGTCAACATGGCTACAGTGCCGCGCCGGACGGGTGATGGCTGCCCGTACGGCGATCAGAAGTATGCGCTGTGATCCCGGGATGCGGGGGTGGCAGGCTTCACTGTAGCCACGCCCCGTCTCATCGCCGTTATGTGGGTGCAGATTCTGAGGGTGCGGCCTTGGCCGACTGCGGGGTGGCCGGCTCCTTGGAGTCGGCCTTCTCATGGCCGGTTCCTTGGAGTCGGCCCTCTGGTAGCCGGCTCCTTGGAAGCCGGCCATCTTGTGGCTTTCTTCTATGTGTCTTGGGGCTAGGCCGCCACCTGACAGCCGGCCTGAATGACAGCTGGCCGGGGGAAGGCGGCCCAATGTCTTGGATGTTGGATGGCTTGATTGGCTTGTAATTTTTTCAGAAACCCCAGGGGGATCCGGCTAGGCTACCCGTGGTCATTTACTCCGACAGTAGTCCCCGAAGCTGATTGTGCTTCGAGGTTGAAGGGAGGACGAGAAGCTCGATAAGCTTCCTATCCTGGGAAGCCGGCAGCTAGGAGCCGGCCTCGAATGGGTGCGCCGTCTTCGGGAAGCTCCGTAGTTTAGGAGGAGGAACAGCGAGCCTGCTTGCGCGTTGACCGCGCCTCACCCTGCGCGCCACGTGGCCAGAAAAGCCTGCCAGCCCACGCACGCGACGGGACATCACCGCAGGCCAGGGCCTACGAAGCCTACGCCTCAGCCCGCGCGTGGATTCTCTGTGGCCCAAGTGGACCGCTCGTCTTCTCGTGGCGGTTTCCGCACGCCTTTAGGGCGCCATAATCGCGGGACGTGGGGGGAGTGGGTGCAGTTAATCCCACGTTCCCCCACGATTCGCCTCCTCGGGTCCGCCGCCCGAGCCTATAAGTAGGGGGAGGAGGGGGCGCGGCAGGGGCTCGCACGCTTACCCTTGCTCCTCTCCTTCCTCTACTTTCTTCCTCACGCTTCCGCCGCCGCAGCGCACTCGCCACCACGTTGTTCCGCCGCGAGTTTTCTTTGCTCGCCGCGGTTCCTTCTTTGTGTGGCCGTGCTCTCCACCGCCGCGGCTCTTTTCTTCCGCTCGTTGCCATGGCGTTGTCGAGCTCGTGGGACGGCTCCAACGTCCACGAAGATCACATTGATTGGCTCCGCCGGACGCGGCGGTTGCCGAGCGAGGACCTCGTGAAGACCCGCCTCGCCGAGGCGGAGATTTCGGCCGGGCGCCAGAGGAGGGCGGCGGGTCATCTTCCTTCGACCGCTGCTGCGGCCTCCGCCTACCGGCGAGCGGGTTCTTCCACTCCTTCCTTGACTTCTACCATCTTCAGCCGCATCACATCACCCCCAACACGGTGATGCTGCTGTCGGCCTACGTCACTCTATGCGAAGGCTTTCTTGGCATCCTCCCCACCCTCGAGCTCTGGGCGGAGTTCTTTCAGTGCAAGCTCGGCACTGTCTCTGCGGGCGTGTCCGCCCCCTGCAGCGCCTTCATCGCCAAGCGGAGGACGACCGACAACAACCCTTTTCCGCCTATCCCGCTGATCCAGTCGGTGAAGCTTTGGCAGCAGTCGTGCTTTACGTGAAGAACGCCGCCGCGCAAAGGCTACTACCTCAACCTGCCGGCTTACGTAGCCGGCCCACCGCCTGAGAGGCCGGCGTCTTGGTCCTTCCGAGCCCGGTCGCTCACCTTGGCCGGGAACGCCGCCGTCACCCGGCTCCGGGTGATGGTCCAGTCGGAGGGCTTGGTGGGGGCCGACTTGGTGGCCGCCCTCATGGAGCGCCGGGTGCTTCCGCTCCAAAGCCGGCCGCACATGATCTGCCAAATGAGCGGCCGCTTCGATCCGTGCCGGCTGAGCACCAGAGAGATGCCTCGCGACAAGGTATCTTACATGGTGAACTATATATCCAACTGCAAACTCACCGTGGAGTGGCAGTATCACAAGGTGCCATATTCTCGGGCCAACCAGCCGCCTGTGGTGAGTTTTTCCTCATTCTCTTCTTCTTTTGTTGCCGTGCTCGATAGCCGACTCTTGACTAACCGGCTTTGTCTTTGGGCAGAGCCCTCTTCTTCGACCGGCGCCCGGGGCCGCAGGGCCGGAGCGCCACTTTGCGGCCGTCCGCGCCGTGGATGACCTTGACGACCCGGATCTAGGGGCGGCCTCCATGGACGAAGCCGTAGTCGCAACCGGCGGAGAGGCAGGCGGCCCCGACCTTACGGCCGGCTTGCGCCGCCAGCCGGTGGCCGATCGCCATGGCGCGGGGCCTTCCGCCACGCCGACTGCTCGGGCGGCGCCAGAAGCATCGGAGCCGGGTCTCTTCGCAGCCGGTCAAGAAACCCAAGAGCTCCGCGGTAGCGACCAAGCGAGACAAGGCGGCTGCGAAAGCGGCCCGCTTCCGCAAGGTGGTGAAGCAGCCACAAGCGGTCTCGGCGTAAGTGTCGTGTGTCTTGTATTTTTGTTGTCTTACTTGGTTGAGGCTCATCTGAGCCGTCTTCTTGGCTTGTTGAACAGGGCGCCGCTTTCCCTTGAGCGGGTTGACGCCGCCTCCATAGTCGCGCCGACGGGAGGGTCTTCGAGCTCCAGCGGAGTGGACCCCCGCGCCGACCTCATGGAGGCAACGGACCAGAACGCGCAGGAGGCTCGGGAGGAGCGGGAACGGCAGAGCGGAGGGCCGCCCAGGAGGCGGCGGAGAAGTCGGCCGAGGCGCAGGCCGACGCGGCGGCCAAGGCCCAGGCAGAGGCCGCGGCCGCGGAGAGGGAGGCGGAGGCTTTGCGCAATCAGCTTCCGCAGCTCATCATTCCCCTTCGCGCCGTGGCTCCTGATGTCTCTGTACCTCCGTCGGAGGAACCCGACCGCGACCAGCCGGTGATGGAGAGGATGGAGGACGACGTGACGATCCTAGGGGAGACGCCACAGTCGGCGCCGACAGGAGCGGGCCAAGGATGGTCGACCTGCTGCGGCGCCGGGGCAGCCAGCCGGAGGCGAGTCGGCGGCGGGGGCGGATCTCGTGGTGCAGTCAGTGCTCTGCCAGCACGTGGGAGAGGCGTCCTCGACGGTGGAGCCGCAAAGGGCTGCGGGCGCCAGCTCGATGGCACAGGACCTGGAGGCGGCCAGCACCAACACGTCCGAGTGGACGCAGTGGGACGGCTTGTCTTTGAACGGGCGGCGCAGAGGTCCGTCACGGGCTTCGTGCTCAGCCGGCTTGTTTAGCGATACACCCAGGAGTTCCTTGCTACGCGCGCGGTCGTCCGGGTGACTCTTCTGGCTTTGATCGATTTCTTTTTCGATTTCTTCCGTGGGGGCGCGTCAGCGCACCCACTGGGTGTAGTCCCCGAGTTTTGAGTCGGCTGCTGAGCAGTCGGCTTGAAACTTCTTAGCAGGCTTTGATAGCAATGTTGTTCTTATGCACACTCCATCTGACTTTCAGGAGTACCACAATCTTCGCGCGGCCGTCTTCAACTCCCAGGCCCAGGAGCTGAGCAAGAAGGCCGCCGATCTGACGAATAGCCGGAGTAAGAACTTGGTTTCTTCTATTCAAGTGGGGGCGCGTCGGCGCACCCACTGGGTGTAGTCCCCGAGATTCGGGCTGGCTGCTGAGCAGCCGGGTCGGATCTTCCCTGATGACTTTTCCCTTACTGGTTTTCTTTCTTTCTCTCCATGCTTACAGGAGCTAATGCCGACTTGAGGGGGCAGCTAGGCGAGGCCCAGACCGCTCTTCGCGCCAAGGAGGCCGAGGTCGTCACCTTGGCTCAGGAACGCGACCGCCTGGCGAAGAGGCTGGCCGACCAGGAGGAGAGCCACCAGGCGGCCCTGAAGAAGGCGTAGGACAACGAGGCCGCCCTTAAGGCCGAGTTCGAGACCGAGGCGGCTGGCTGGGCCGAAGCAAGGCAAGCACTGAGCGAAGGTTATGGAAGGGTGGAGGATCTGATCGACGGTAGGCCGCCTTCCTCTTCTCACACCTTTGCTTGCTCCTTGCCCTCTTGTTCATCTTCTGATTTTTGTGCCGTTTTCTTGTTCTTCACGCAGATTACTTCCCCGGCTACTCCGTCGCCGCCAGCCAAGCCATCGAGGCCCACCGCGAGACGCTTCGGCAAGCAGGGGTTGCAACTGCGCCAGACGCTAGCCGAACGCTCGAGGAGCAGCTCTTGGCGATCCAGGCCCGGCTGCAGCCGGCTCACCGCATGCTCCGCCGGCTTCAGTGTGCTGGTGCGCAAGTGTTGGCCGCTCTCTCGCCTGGCGAGGTGATCCCCCGCACCCCCAGTCGGACTGCCGACTGGCTGGAGGTTGCGGTTGGCTGCTTCGAGGCCTGGAAAGCCTCCGCTGCTCGGTCCGGCGTCGGGCGGGTGCTGGAGTTCGTCCGGGCCTGGTATCCTGGGTTGAACCTACGCCAGCTGAGCACTTGGAGGCAGGAGGCTGACGAGGAGCTGGTGGCAGTGTGGCCGGCTATCATCCAGCGTGCCATGGCTATCGCCGAGTACACCGACACCAGCGTCTTCGCTCCTGAAGTGAACGACAGCGGAGTCGCCCAGCCGGAGGAATGGTTCGGGCTGAACCCGACAGAAGGCGAGGACTCGGTGGAGGAGATCGCTTCTAGCGATGAAGCCACAGACGATGAGGAGGAGGGCGGCGAAGACGCCGTGGCAGACGGCGAAGTGACCAGCCAACTTCAGCCTGATCGTGCCTCTAGCAACGAGGCACGCGCGAGCGCGCCGCCTGCCAGAGGTGAAGATCAGGCTGAGACTCGCCAGCCTGCCACTCCTCTATCCCGCACTGCCGCCTCCGCCGACCTGCCCGACTCGCCTGTTGCTCCGCTGGCCTGATATGCCGCTCTTGCTTTTCTGCTTTTGCTCTTCGAACAAATTTTATTAACTTTGTGCAGTTCCACCCACTGGGGGTGTATTCAGACTATGTTGAATGCCGGCCTTTCGAAGGCTTTTGTGTAAATATAATTATGCATGTGTTTGGCTTCCACTCGAGTTTGCTTTTTATCCTTAGGCCGTTTCCTTTGCTGCCTTCCCTTGATTGCCGCCTTCCTAGCCGAACAGCTGCTCTGCAGTCTGTGGCTTGGGAGGAACTTGGCTATTTGTGGGAAGGCAAGTACTTGAGCTTTGTCGGATTGTGGCAGGGTTGAATGGAAGCCGGCCGGCCGGCTATTCTGGTAGCCGGTCGGCAATGGGAGGAAGCCGGATTTTGTTATATAAGTTCGTTAGTCCTTAGCCATTTTTCATGTGGGCATCCTTTCCTGCCTTTGACTCTTGCCAGCCGGACAGTCGGTTCTTCGAGCTACGGCTTTTGACAAGAGAGGGCTTGGGTGCCGGCACACTACTTGTCTGACTGCAGGTGGTACTTTAAATATAACTCAAGGCGGCCAGTCCCCGGGCCGACTAGTCGAACCCGGTGCCGGACGAAAAAAGGTGAAATGACAAAATCATAGGCATGATACTCGTCATTCATAGATAAAAGGTGGCAGTCCCCGAGTGCTCCTCAGGGAGCCCATTGTCTCATACTTAGTACAAAAGGTAGCGTAATACATACTGCATTTTAACTGTAAAATCTTCGGAGGAGGTTGGCGTCCCATGGTCGTTCCGACTCCTTGCCGGAATCATCTCTCTTTCGTGCCTTCGGCTTCTGTGTGCCGATTAGGTAGTAGGAGTCGTTTCCCAATGCTCTGCTGACAATGAAGGGACCTTCCCATGGGGCCGAGATCTTGTGCTGGCCGGCTGTTCGCTGGATCAGCCGGAGCACAATGTCGCCCTCTTGAAAGGATCTTGGCTTGACTTTCCGGCTATGGTAGCGGCGCCAAACCCTCATCGGTAGATGGCGTAACGGTGAGGGCTAACAGCCGGCTTTCTTCCAGCAGGTCGACGCCGTCTTCTCACGCTTCTTTAGCCTGTGCTTCCGTGTACATGGTCACCCGGGGCGAGTCGAACTCGATGTCGGTTGGGATGACCGCCTCGGCACCATATACAAGGAAGAAACGGGTGAAGCCGGTTGACTTGTTTGCAGTAGTGCGCAGACTCCAGAGGACGGTCGGCAGCTCGTCAAGCCAACAGCCGGCCGAGCGCTCTAGCGGCACGACCAGCCGGGGCTTGATGCCGGAAAGGATGAGGCCATTGGCTCGCTCAACCTAGCCGTTAGACTGCGGGTGGGCAACGGACGCTAGGTCCAGTCGGATGCCCTGCGTCGCGCAGAAACGTGCCAGTGCTCCCTTGGCAAAATTCGTGCCATTGTCGGTGATGATGTTGTGTGGCACGCCGTACCGAGTTGTGATGTCTGCGATGAATGTTACGGCAGTCGGCCCATTCAGCTTCTTGATCGGCTTCGCTTCGATCCATTTGGCAAATTTATCCATGGCGACAATTAAGTGTGTCATGCCGCCGCGCGCCGTCTTGAATGGGCCCACCATGTCCAATCCCCAGACGGCAAAAG
Source organism: Aegilops bicornis (assembly GCA_021605145.1). Taxonomy (NCBI): domain Eukaryota; kingdom Viridiplantae; phylum Streptophyta; class Magnoliopsida; order Poales; family Poaceae; genus Aegilops; species Aegilops bicornis. Next base: position 431,769,478 of record CM038674.1, on the reverse strand, counting down.
GCCAAGTGAGGGGAATGGTCTTGAGTTCTGAAGCTGGCAGGTGTTGCTTGGAGATGAAGACTTGGCAGCCTTTGCAGTGTTTGACCAACTCCTTGGGGTCATCCAAGGCAGTCGGCCAAAAGAATCCATGGCGGAAGGCTTTGGCGACGAGGGATCTTGAGGCTGCGTGGTGGCCGCATTCGCCTTGGTGAATGTCTTTGAGGATTGCTATGCCCTTCTTCGGCTCGACGCCTTTAATCGAAGACTCGTGACAACTGCGCTACCGACGAGCTCTCTGTTGGCAATTGTATATGTGCCGGCTCGGCATTGAACTTGTCTTGCCGCGATCTCATCAGCCGGTAGTTCTCTGTTTATCAGGAAGTTGAGGATGGGCTAAGCCCATGATGGAGCTGTGACTTCTTCTATAGTCAACACGGCTACTACAACCAGGGCGGGTGGGCTGGGTGGTGAAGAGCTGGAGCTGGCCACTGCCTGGGGTGTTGAAGCAGTCCCCGGGACGACTACCGTAGTCCCCGGGCCGTGTGCGACTATGGCAGTCCCCGAGCCGCCTATCAAAGTCCCCGGGCCGCCTTCTTGGCTCCCCAAGCCGGATCCGGCTGCGTCGGGGTTAGGCGGCACGAAGATGGAGTCGGATTCTGGAGACGGCTTGATAGACGGCTTGAGGAGGCGTTGGAGAGAGACGCCGGTTGGTATAGCTTGTCGGGTTGAGCCTATCCGCGCCAGGGCATCTGCTTGCTTGTTGTCGGCCCATGGCACGTGGAGGAACTCGCATCCTTCGAAGTAGCCGCTGATTTGCTGAACGAGGAAACGATAGCTCTCCATGTTTGCGTCCTTGGCGTCCCAGTCGCCAGATGACTGCCACCAAATCTGAGTCGCCGTAGCACAGGATCCGGCGGATGCCGAGCTCCTTGGCTAGCCGGAGTCCGTGTATGAGCGCCTCGTACTCGGCCACGTTGTTGGAGGCGGCAAAGTGAATTTGCAACGTGTATCTGAGTTTTTCGCCCTTGGGAGAGGTGAGGACGATGCCGGCTCCCAAGCCGGTGCGCATCTTGGACCCGTCGAAGTGCATCCGCCAATGAGTGGAGTCGGGAGCCGGCGGCAGGTACTGGGTCTCGGCCCAGTCGACGAGGAAGTCGGCCAATGCTTGCGACTTGATGGCGGTGCGAGGCTGGTAGAAGATCGTGTATGGAGCTAGCTCGATGGCCCATTTTGCCACCCGGCCGCATGCGTCCCGGCTGCCTATGATCTCGGCGAGCGGGGCGGTGCATACGACTATGATGGAGTGCTCTTGAAAGTAGGGCTTCATCTTCTTGGCGGCAAAGTACACGCCATAGCACATCTTCTGGTAGTGCGGGTAGTTCTGCTTTGAGGCGGATAGTACTTCGCTTAGGTAATAGACTGGCCTCTGGACCAGCTGAGCTCGTCCCTCTTCTGGGCGTTGGACCACGATGATGGTGCTGACCACCCGGCTAGTGGCGGCGACATAAAGGAGCATGGGCTCTTTCTCAGTCGGCGCCGCCAAGACAGGCGGCATGGCAAGCATGTTCTTCAGCTCGTGGAAGGCTTGGTCGGCTTGATCGTTCCACTCAAAATGAGTGCTTTTCTTCATTAGTCGGTAGAGGGGGAGACCCTTTTCTCCCAGCCGGCTGATGAAGCGGTTCAGGGAGGCCAGCCACCCGGTAAACTTCTGGACGTCACGCAGCTTGGTGGGAATCTCCATTCTCTCAATGGCCTTGATCTTCACAGGGTTGCATTCAATGCCGCGTTCAGAGACCAGGAAGCCTAGGAGCTGGCCGGCTGGCACTCTGAACACGCATTTCTCGGGGTTGAGCTTGATCTGAAAACGGCGCAGGTTCTCAAAGGTCTCCTTGAGGTCTTCTAGCAAGGTGTTGCGCCTCTCCGTCTTCACCACGATATCGTCTACATAGACGTGGGCATTTCTGCCGAGTTGCTTGAGGAGGCATTTCTGCATGCAACGCTGAAAGGTGGCACCAGCATTTCTCAAGCCGAATGTCATCGTCAGGTAGCAGAAAGCTCCGAATGGCGTGATGAAGGCGGTCTTCAAAGCGTGATCGGTTGGGTCCAACTTTATCTGGTGGTAGCCTGAGTAGGCATCCAAGAAACTCAACAGCTCGCATCCGGCTGTGGAGTCTATTACTTGATCAATCCTGGGTAAGGCAAAGGGATCTTTGGGGCAGGCTTTGTTGAGGCTCGTGTAATCTATACACATGCGCCACTTGTTATTCTTCTTCTGCACGAGGACCGGGTTCGCGAGCCACTCCGGGAAGAAGACTTCCATGATGAAGCTGGCTGCCAAGAGCCGGGCTATCTCTTCTCCTACGATCCTTCTCTTCTCTTCTGACAGTCGGCGGAGGGGCTGCTTGACTGGCTTGGCGTCTGCTCGGACGTGTAGCTTGTCCTCGGCGAAATCCTTCGGAACACCCGACATGTCCTTGGGGGACCATGCGAAGATGTCCCGATTCTCACGGAGGAAATCAACGAGCTCGCTTTCCTATTTGCTATCCAGGTTTTCCCCAATGACAGCAAACCTTTCCGGGTGCTCTGGGTCCAGAGGTATCTTTTTTGTTTCCTTGGCCGGCTGGAAGGAACCTTGGGCATCACACTCTTTGGGGTCGGGGGATAGGGCAGGCTGCTTGCCGGCCATGGCCACGGCCCGGTCCAACATCTTCTTCTCTTCGGCGGCTACGAGGGACTCGGCCACCGGTCTTTCTGGCCTTTTCGGAGGACTTCTTGTAGTCGCCGGCTATGGTGATGATGCCCTTGGTACTCGGCATCTTTATCTTGAGGTAGGCATAGTGGGGTACAACCATGAACTTGGCCAGAGCAGGCCGGCCAAGTAGCGCATGGTAAGGGCTCTCGAGGTCCACCACTTCAAACCAGATTGCTTCTCGGCGGAAGTGATCCTTGTCTCCGAAGAGAACATCTATCTTGATCTTGCCGATGGGTGAACAGGACGGGCCGGGTACAATGGCATGGAACACCGTCCGGCTTGGCATGAGGTGCTTGGCCTTGATGTTCAGCTTCTCCATGGTGTCTCGATGCAGGATGTTGATGTTGCTGCCGCCGCCTATCGATCTGTGGGAGAATCGGGAGCAAGCCTGTCCGTTGCTAGGGTTGCCTCAAAACCAATGCATAGGAGCCAGGGGCGGCATCACCTGGGTGGTCGGCCCGGCTCCAGCTAATAGGCCACTCTGACCAGTGCATGTATTCGGGGTTGTTGGAAGCAACTGCATTGACTTCTTGGTGTTGTCGGCGCCGGCTGCACCAGTCTTCGGGCTGGCTCATGAAAACGATGTAGGCGGCGTGTTCGTCGGGGAACTCGTCTTGGACGGTTCCGACTGCTGGTCGAGCGGCCGGCTGTTGGGGAGCCGGAGGCGGCTGTCCAAAGAAAGCGGGCGGCACCAGCCCTTCACCCTTGGTGATTCGGGTGAGCCAATGGCACTTCGCGTTGTATGGTTGGGCGGCTTGCGCGGCACCGTGGAACTGGCATGGGGTGTCAAGGGCTTGCTCGTAGAAGAAAGCCGGCTGCCAAGCCGGCCTGCCGCCCTTCGGCTTCTTGGGCGCGGGCCGCTCTTCAGGTTGCTCGTCTTCGATGGTGGCCACCTGCCGACTGGCGGGAGGCGGCATTGGGCCCTTGCGCTTGTTGTCGTGCTGGTACGGGCGTCGGCTAGAGTCGCCAGCCGGCGTTTTGGGAGCCGGGTTGAGTACCTTCCCGGCGGCGTCTACCCGGAGCTCGGTCTTCATTGAGGAGTCGGCGGTGGCGTACTTGTCGGTGATGACAAGTAGCTCGTCGAGGGTAGCCGGCTCGTCACAGAGGAGCTTGTGCTTGAGGAGGGTGCCTTCTCGGCACCCGGCGGTGAAGTACTCTATCGCTTGAACCTCGTGCACCCCCTCGTAGGAGTTGCGGAGCTCGGCCCAACGCGTGAGGTAGTCGCGGGTCGACTTCCTGGGCTTGGGAGCCCGCTTGTAGGTGCTGGTGAAGTTGCATATGAAGGCTTTGGTGAAGTCTAGCCAGCTGTTGATGCTGTACGGCTTGAGGCTGTTGAGCCAGGTTCGCGCCATGCCTTGAAGCATGAGGGGCACATATTTCACGGCAACGCACCTGTTGCCGTTCGCTATGCTGACGGCGGTAGAGTAGTCGATCAGCCAATCTTCCGACTTCACTGAGCCGTTATACTTGGGCGTATCTCTCGGGAGCGAGAACCCTTTGGGGAAGGGCTCATCGCGGATGCGGGGGCCGAAGCAAGGCGGACCGACATCGTCTTCTTCTTCTAACGCCAGGGATCGCGCAAGGCGGTCGATCCTGTGGCGGACGTCGTTTTCGCCGACACCTTCGCGGCGGCCGAGTCGGCCGCTGAGAGTCGGATGGGTGATGGGTGGTGGGGTAGGATATCTTTCCCCGCAAGGTGGAGGAGGGGCGGGTTGCCTCGCTGTTCCACGGCTCGATGGCGGCCTTCTGCATCGCGCTCGATGGAGATCTGGGTCCGGCTGCGGCTGGCAGCCAGCTCCTTTTCTTGCCGTGCGCGCGCGTTGCCCGCTGTCGGCGTGCGTGACGTCGCGCTGTGATCTCGGCGCGGGGGGAGGCTTTTGGCGCGGGCGCTGTCTTCTTGCCGCTCTGCGGCCGCGCCGATTAATTGCTGGATGCGTCTTGCCATGTAGGGAAGCTCGTCGGGCCCTAGCCCGTTCAGCTCTTCTACGCTGAAGCGGCGTAGCGAGGTTCTCGAGGCGGGCGTGAGACGGGCGGTCCACGCCCAGCATGTCGGCGATGGCTGTGCCGCGTTTCTTGACAATGCCGAGCCGGCTCGGCCCTTCGGGAGGCGGCGTACCGAAGGCGGCGCGGTCGACTTCGCGCTGGTGGGCCTCGGTGAGGCGTCTCAGGGAGGCTATCCTCCGGCCCTCCGCGTGGAGGGCAAGGCGGCGTGCCTCCAGCGCCTCTGCGTCGGCGTCAGCCGGGAGAGGGGCGGACAGGTCGTGCGGCGCCGCTTGCGTGGTGTCGTGGGCGTTCTCACCCGAGGGGCTGCCGTGACTGATGACCAGCACCTCGGTGATGGTGCTGCCACAGCTGTCGGCTTGGGGGAGCGGGTCGTCGAAGATGACGACGTTGGTGGGGAAGGCGTCGAGCGATGCCGTGTCGGAGTCGACAAGCATCGGGTCGGTGGAGCCAACCGACTCCAAGTCCACAGCGGGCTCGCTGGAGACGTGGAGCTGGTCGAGGAGGCTGACGAGGTGGCTCTCGAGGCAGCTGGTGCCCGCCTCGGATGCGGGCTCGTCGGAGATGCGAGTCTGGCCAAGAAGGTCGGCGAGGCAGCTCGCTGCGCAGGCGTCAGCAACGCCTCGCAGCGCGTCGGGGCAAGCGCCATCGGGCGTGCCGGGCTGGCTACTCCCACGGGGGAGGAAGAGGGTTCCCATCCAGAACAGGTCTCCGGACGACGGTGCACCTGGCCCCATGGTGGGCGCCAAATGTCGGGTGGTAGGTGCGACATATGCCAACGGGTGGCTAATAATAGTGGGAGCCAATAAGACGTCGCCGGTGCACAGAAGCGGGATGAGGCGAAGACATGCACGCCGGCGAATCTTACCCAGCTTCGGGGCTCTCCGTGGAGATAACACCCCTACTGCTGCTCTGCGGGGTCTCCGCATGATCACTAGATGAACAAGTGCTACAAGAGGCTCCTTGAGCTGTTCGGGGTGAGGAAGGAGAAGGGCACGGCTAGCTCACCTCTTCCCTCTACTTGGTGGCTAAAACTATCAGAGTCCAACTCTTTGCATGGTTGCCTTGGGGGGTTTATATAGGCCTACCCCCCAGGGGTACAATGGTAATCCGGCTAGGTGTGGGCCCTAGCCGTCAGTGTCTTCATCCGCCGGCTTCTCCGCCGGGCTCTTTGCCCGCCGACTAGTGGGCCCCCGCCGTTCCGACTTCCGTCGACAGGCTGGCCCCGTCGAGGGCTTTGGGGGGCTGTATCTTGTTGCCTCAATCCCGAGGGCCGAGGGCTTTGTCGGGGTAAGCATGACTACAGTGCCGCCGCCTTGGCAGCGATCACTGTAGCCTCACTTTGTCTTGTCTCCTTAATGAGGCGCTTCCTTCGAGGGAGGGAACAAGCCGGCTATGGGGAGCCGGCCATATCTCAGGCCGACTGGGGGAGGCCGAGCCGCCTTCGGGCATCTCTTTGACTGGAGGGACCCGCCGCCTGCGGGTAGGACAGACAACCTGTCGTGGGTGACGTCACAGTCAACATGGCTACAGTTCCGCGCCGGACGGGTGATGGCTGCCCGTCTGACGTCTGATCAGAGCCACGCCTGGCTTCGGGATGCGGGGTGGCAGGCTTCTTGTAGCCACGCCCCATCTCATCGCCGTTATGTGGGTGCAGATTCTGAGGGTGCGGCCTTGGCCGCCTGCGGGGTGGCTGGCTCCTTGGAGTCGGCCTTCTCGTGGCCGGTTCCTTGGAGTCGGCCCTCTGGTAGCCGGCTCCTTGGAAGCCGGCCATCTTGTGGCTTTCTTCTATGGGTCTTGGGCGAGCCGCCTCGACAGCCGGCTGAATAATGACAGCCGGCCGGGGGAAGGCGGCCCAACGTCTTGGATGTTGGATGGCTTGATTGGCTTGTAATTTTTTTAGAAACCCCAGGGGGAGCCGGCTAGGCTACCCGTGGTCATTTACTCCGACACCAACCTAGCTTGTCTATAACATGATCAGCCCAAGTTATGTTTGTTTTTTTCAAGACGACGCACAGCTCAGTTCTATTTTTCTATAAGAATGCATTACTAAACCTATGTTTTCTATAAGAGTGCAAAACTGAACCTATATTTATATCTTGTTTTATTACATATATATATATATATAATAGAAACAACATAAGGTTCCGTTAAACCTGTCATTCGTCCAACCATTTTATAGACCTTCCCACTTCCTTTATTTTTTGTTTTCATTAATCCTATATCTGAGTTTTCTCCCACTTTATTATTCGATGTAAACTGAGTTTTCTCCCAGTACTTTTCCCTAGAACCAACTCAACTGCCCCACGTCTAGCCTGAAAAATAATAATGCCCAACGTCCTATTAACTCATGAAATTAAAATGATCTTTTATTTCGTAAGTTGAAAGTTCTTACAAAATAATAATAATAATTGTTTATATATAACTTGGCAAGTTAACTCCTAGTGATTGCGTACATAATCTTGCAAATATTTTACTGACCTATGCAGTAATAGACGTGCAATCATGTGTTTATGTTTTTATAACATTTCTCCATCCAGCCCAACATGGCGGATTTCGGGAAAAATGCAAATGGGCTTTAAATTCTACCATATATATAGACAGGCTGCATAGATGCTACATCATTGTTTCACCCAGCCTACGAAATGGACTACGAAAACAAATGGACTAGCTGACATGTGGGCCAGTAGGTCGAAGCCTAACAAGGCGTTCGATTTACATCCAACGGCCAACATTCTTCTTCAATCTCTCGTCTTCTTCCCCAGATCGACGGGACCTTTGCTCCGACCTCCGGCGTCCGGCGATGTTGTTTTATGCGCCTCAACGAACGGTACCCGTCGGCGGACCAGCCATCCCTCCACTCCGCACCTCATGTTATTCTTTGTCGAGTGTAGGCCCACCCCGCACCCGAACCAGTAAAGTTTCCCACTCCTCTCCGCCTGCGACTCCACTGCTGCGTCTTCCCCATCTCCGGGTCATTCTAGTCTGGGGCCTCACCGTCGTCCATCGCCTCGCTGCGCTCGGCGCGGCCGTGGTCAACAAACGAGAGTCATCGGAAGAGGACTGTACTTGGAGAGCCTGACGGCTGGGACCCATGAGGTCCATGGTCGGACGCAAGGAAAGTTCCTCCTTATTAAGATGCTTCCTCCCCCTGATAGCTGGGACCCACCGGCTGTATCTTCGCACGGAAGGAAGTGCCTCCTTGTTATGCGAAAAAACCCATTCCTCCTGATGACAGCTGGGACCCGGCAGATTTGGTGGCTGACTTGTGGGCCTACTAAGCAAACATGTACGCAGGGCTTTGTCAACTTAATCAACAAATGATTCTAGCAGCTGGACCATTGGATGTTAATCCAATAGCCGTGCTCCTTCTTCAGCCTCTGTTCTTGCTCCTATCTCCTGTGGGCGGTAGTGCTGTCGCGCACCCGCACCAGTCAAGTTTCCCACTCCTCTCCATCTGCGACTCCACTGCCGCGTCTTCCCCTTCTCCGGGTCGTCTCAGTCTGGGCCTCGCCGTCATCCACCAGCCTTGGTGTGCTCAACACAGTGTGATCAACGTGGTCAACAACCGATAGTCATCGGAAGATGACTATATGTGAGAGGCTGACAGTGGGGACGCACCACGCCCATGCACGCATGCATGAAATAGCATCCTTTTTACCCTCAAAAATAATGTTTTCTCCCCCTGACTGCTGGGACCCACCAGCTACAACTTCGCATGCAAGGAAGTGCGTCCATATTACGGGCAAAAAAATGATTCGCCCATACATTGCTGGGACCCACGGATACATCTTTGCCGCATGCAAGGAAGTGCACGGCGGTCAGGACCCACTGGTCGAAGCGTCGTAGCATTGTCATTACGTCGCGAACGATATGCATTACATACAATCGGTCTGTCTGCAGGCTGCAGCGATGAACCGTGGCCGTGTAAGGAAGGGCACGTGTCGTACTAGAGGCACGCACCTGTCGCAGTAGAGGCGCACATGTAGCATGTACACATACGTACAACAGCCAGGGTGCAAGAAATAAAATACGGACACGTACGTACATACGGGCTGGGTCTCGAACGCCTACACGCGCATACGTACGGCCAGGGCTCGTGTACATGGCTGGGTCGGAACGGAGAAGCTGCGCCTTTGTCGTGTTCATGGGGAGGCAACCGGCTGGGTCGGAACGTAATGCATCATCGTGTTCATCGGGAGCCAACCGGCTTGGACGGAACAGGCGATGGAAACGAGGCCTGGCGTTCCGCAGAACGGAGGAAACAGCCTTGTGTTCGACCGACCACGGTCGAAAAGGGATCCTGTTCATCGGGAGGGGTCTGGCGTACCACAAAACGGTCGAAACGGGGTCCTGTTGATCGGGAGGGGTGTGGCATACCGCAAAACAGAGGAAACAGACTTGTGCTGGAGCATTACGGTCGAAACGGGCATCGTGTTCATCGGGAGGGGCGTGGCATACCGCAAAACGGGAATCCACGGGATATTGTTCATCTCCACCGTCGACCTCCTCCAGCCTCCACGGGCTACTGTTCATCCACTGTCGACCTCCTCCAGCCGACACCTGCGACTATTCATCCACGGGCTCCTGTTAATCCAGCCTCCACCGCGCGCTCTTCCATCAGCTACTGTTCAACCAGCCCTCTCTGCGGGATCCTGTTCAACCACCCCTCCACGGGCTACTGTTCATCCAGCCCTCCCCGGCTACTGTTCAACCAGCCCTCCACCGGCTACTGCTCAAGCATCCCTCCACGGGGTCCTGTTCGTCTAGCCCACCACGGGGTCCTGTTCATCCACCGGCTCGATCGATCGGCGTACTGTTCATCCAGCGGCGACGACCTCTACTACCACGGGGTCCTGTTCATCCAAGCCCCCACCGGGAACTGTTCATCCAAACCCCCCCAACTACGCTTACTGTTCATCAAGGGAAGGAGGCAACAGTGTTCAATCGGCTTTAGTTAGCAGTAGTAGCGAAGGAATCACTCGGGTTCAGTTAATAGCAAGGGATCGATCGATCGCTCGGGTTCGATGTAGCGTAGCTTTGTAGTGCAATCGCTCGGGTTCAGTTAGAGCCCAACGCCTCGCTCGGGTTCAGTTAGAGCGCAACGCCTCGCACACACGCGCGTACGTATGAGAGAAACGCGCATCGCTCGGCCCCCGACCACCCACCGTAACCGGGAACTCCCTGATATTTTCCTCGCCCTCGCTTCTACCACGGTTTTTTCTGTCATGGACGGCCCAAAGAATGTCATGCAGCTGCGTCTCCGGCCCGCCCAGGACGAAAAGCCCATTTTCTGTCATGATTTTTGTCATAGAAGTAGGAACCCACCACATCTATGATGATACCGGGTTTTGTCACAATTATCGTCATAGAAGTGTCATAAGTATGACAGAAAAAAAATTCGTTCGGCCCAAAATGTCACGGATGTGTCTTTTTTTTGTAGTGGTCACATGTAATCAAATAAGTGATATGATATGGCCATCATCATCTTGTGCCTTTGATCTCCATCTCAAAAGCACCGTCATGATCACCATCGTCACCGGCTTGACACCTTCATCTCCATCGAAGCATCGATGTCGTCTCGCCAACTATTGCTTCTACGACTATCGCTACTACTTAGTGATAAAGTAAAGAAATTGCATGGAGATTTCATTTCATACAATAAAGCGGCCAACATATGGCTCAAGCCAGTTGCTGATAACTGTTACAAAAACATGATCATCTCATACAACAATTTATATATCATCACGTCTTGACCATATCACATTACAGCAAGCGCTGCAAAAACAAGTTAGACGTCCTCTACTCTGTTGTTGCAAGATTTATGTGGCAGCTACGGGCTTCTAGAAAGAACCGTTCTTACCTACGCATCAAAGCCACAACGATTTTTCGTCAAGTGTGCTATTTTAACCTTCAACAAGGACCGGGCGTAGTCAAACTCGAATCAACTAAAGCTGGAGAAACAGACACCCACTAGCCACCTGTGTGCGAAGCACGGCGGTAGAACCAGTCTCATCAACGCGGTCATGTAATGTCGGTCTGGGCTGCTTCATCCAACAATACCGCCGAATCAAAGTATGACATGCTGGTAAGCAATATGACTATTATCGCCCACAAGTCTTTGTGTTCTACTCGTGCATATAACATCTATGCATAGACTTGGCTCTGATGCCACTTTTGGGGAAATTCGTATTTCAAAAAAATGTATGATCACGCAAGATCTATCTAGGAGAAGCATAGCAACGAGCAGGGAGAGTGTGTCCACGTACCCTCGTAGACCGAAAGCGGAAGCATTTAGTAACGTAGTTGATGTAGTCGAACGTCTTCGTGATCCAACCGATCCAAGTACCGAACGCACGGCACCTCCGCGATCTGAACATGTTCAGCTCGCTGATGTCCCTCAAACTCTTGATCCAGTTGAGGCCGAGGGAGAGTTTCGTCAGCACGATGGCGTGGTGACGGTGATGATGAAGTTACCGACGCAGGGCTTCGCCTAAGCACTACGACAATATGACCGAGGTGGGAAACTATGGACGGGGGCACCGCACATGGATAAAGATCAACTTGTGTGTCTATGGGGTGCCCCCTCCCCCGTATATAAAGAAGGGGAGGAGGAGGCCGGCCAGCCCTAAGGGGCGCGCCGAAGGGGGAGGATCCTACTCCAAGTAGGAATCGCCCCCCCTTTCCTAGTCCAAGTAGGAGAAGAAGGAAGGAGAGGGAGAGGGAGAGGGAAAGAGGGGCCGCGCCCCCTCCCCTAGTCCTATTCGGACTCCCCTTGGGGGGCGCCACCTCCTGGCTGCTGCCCTCTCTCTCCCCTAAAGCCCACTAAGGCCCGTTACTTCCCCGGGGGGTTGCGGTAACCCCTCCGGCACTCCGGTTTTATCCAAGACTAACCGTAACACTTCCGGTGTCCGAATAACATGGTCCGATATATCAATCTTTATGTCTCGACCATTTCGAGACTCCTCTTCGTGCCCGTGATCTCATCCGAGACTCCGAACAACCTTTGGTACATCAAATCACATAACTCATAATACAAATCATCATCGAACGTTAAGCGTGTGGACCCTACGGGTTCGAGAACTATGTAGACATGACCGAGCCACATCTCCGTGTCAATAACCAATAGCGGAACCTGGATGCTCATATTGGCTCCTACATATTCTACGAAGATCTTTATCGGTCGAACCGCATAACAACATACATTGTTCCCTTTGTCATCGACATGTTACTTGCCCGAGATTCGATCATCGATATCACCATACCTAGTTCCATCTCGTTACCAGCAAGTCTCTTTACTCGTTCCGTAATGTATCATATCGTAACTAACTCATTAGTCACATTGCTTGCAAGGCTTATAGTGATGTGCATTACCGAGAGGGCCCAGAGATACCTCTTCGACAATCGGAGTGACAAATCCTAATCTCGATCTATGCCAACTCAACAAACACCATCAAGGACACCGTAGAGCATCTTTATAATCACCCAGTTAGGTTGTGACGTTTGATAGCACACTAAGTGTTCCTCCGGTATTTGGGAGTTGCATAATCTCATAGTCATAGGAACATGTATAAGTCATGAAGAAAGCAATAGCAATAAACTAAACGATCATAGTGCTAAGCTAATGGATGGGTCTTGTCCAATGATGTGATCCCGTTAATCAAATGACAACACATGTCTATGGCTAGGAAACTTAACCATCTTTGATTAACGTGCTAGTCTAGTAGAGGCATACTAGGGACACTCTGTTTGTCTATGTATTCACACATGTACTAAGTTTCCGGTTAGTACAATTCTAGCATGAATAATAAACATTTGTCATAATACAAGGAAATATAAATAACAACTTTATTATTGCCTCTAGGGCATATTTCCTTCAGTTCCACAAACACACATAGTAGCACAAAGGGGTTAAGTGCATCTCATTGCGCTAACAGGCCCTCCTCAGGCGATTCTTCGGCGCGGCCAAAATCAGGCATCAGACCGATCGCCCCGGAGGCCTTTTTACGCCCGGTTTAAACGGCTGGCAGACCCAGTGAACCCGGCCATTGAGGCGCCGGCCCAGGCGGCCAATTTGTTTGAAGAGGCGCTGGCCCGTTAGTCAGGTGACCGCATAACTCATCCGTAACGCCCGGATTCGATCGCCGTGTACGCCAGTCATTCGCCATCTTTGCCATGTCATTTGCTTGCGTGTTGCATTTGCCATGTCATCATGTGCATCACATTTACATATGTGTCGTCTCATGCATCAGCATTTTCCCGTTGTCCGTTTGCAATCCGGCACTCCCTATGTCTCCGGTAGCCCTCCTTTATCTCTTTTTCATGTGCGGGTGTTAAACGATCTCGGAATGGACCGAGGTTTGTCAAGCGGCCTTGGTATAGCACTAGTAGACCGCCAAGTTTCATGCCATTTGGAGGTCGTTTGATACTCAACAGTTAGCAAGGGTAACTTAAAAAGCCTCTTTGTTTGCAGCCAACACCCTTTTCTAAATGGCCCAAACTCCACCAAACTCCCCTCCATGTTCTCGATGCCGTTCGATCACTTCGCGTGGCAAAACCGCACCTCATTTGGAGTCTCCTAGCTCCTCTACCTATAAATTAGTCCCCCCATTAAAATTCATGGATCATTCCCTTCAAAACCCTAAAGGTCCTCTCAGCGCCGGAACATGTACCGTGAGACATCCACCGCCGCCTCACGTTCCACGGACCAATCCGGGGCGCCACGTCACCCGCCGCCCGCTCTCCTCCAACCAGCCGCGCCGCCACTCACCGCCTCTCTCTCTCACTTCGCGAGCCGGATCTGGGCCCGCCCGAGCCAGCCGCGCCCGCCCGCCGCCCGTCGAGCCAGCGCGCGCCGCCGTCCGCCGCCTCGGCTTCGCGCACGGCCGAACCCGCCACCGCCCTGAAGCGCCCTGCCTGCCCGCCAAGCCGAGCGCTTGGCGTGTCGCGCTGCGCCGACAGCGCCGCGCCATGCCGTCTCCCGCCTCGCGCTGTTCGCCGCCGCCTCGCCGGCGCGCTTGCCCATTGCGCCCGCCCGTACCGGTCATGCGCGGCCGAGATCCACCTCCTCGCCGGATCCGCGCGCCCTCGTCCGCCCTCGTCTTCCTCCTCTCAGGCCATAATTTCGGCGAGATCCGTCCTGCATCAGCCGTCGCAGAGGTTGACTTCCCCTCGTTTTCCACTAAGTCCCCGAATCTGCTAATGTTTTCATGCATTTTCGTCATGCCATAACTCTGTCATCGTTGCTCCGCTTCATGCGTGTAATATGCAAAATGTTCGACTCGATGAGTGGATCATTTGATCTCATTGCATCATTTTCATTTGAGCTCATCTTGATGCCCGAAATGCTGTTAGAAGAGGGCTATGTGATGTTAGTTTCAGTTTCTTATCAGAACATGCACTTTTGTCATTTTTGCCATGATTGATGTGTGCACCCTATGAACTTTAGTCCTACATGTGTTTTGTAATATGCCATGCCATATTTACAGGGGTGTATTCCATGTATTTTTTTGATCTCTGTGGTGACTAGCACAAGCATGCAAAGTAGCCTCCGTGATGTTGCTGATTTCTGTGACTTAGTGATTTCTGCTGAGGCTGAGTCTGTTATATTTTGTTGCCATGTAAATCTGACGCTACAGAGAGATCCATGCATATTTTGAGATACTTTAGTAAGGATGTTTTGTTATGCATGTCTTGTTCTATCCATCCATGCCCTTGTTTGCAATTATGTAGTGCCATAGCTTGAGTCAATCGAGCTCTTCTTTTGCTATAAAATGTTCCTGGCAGATTGTTTACATGTTATTCAATTTTGCCAAGGTTGTTGTAGTTGATCCTTGCACGCTATGATGTTGTTCATGCCATGTATAGCTTCTATGCCATGTCTTATTACTGTGAGTTGCCTTGCCATGCCATGTATTGCTCTGTGGTGAGTGGTTCAAGCTCACCAACATGCCTACTTGTTATCTGTTTATGCCATGCTCCAGTTTTTCACCAAGTCTGAATCTGTTTATGTTTTTGCTATGTTCACATGCTTGCAATTGTATTTTCTGATACCTTTTGGCTCATGGTCAGTAAGGGACTTTTGTTATATGATTTGAGTAGATACATGCCATGCTCTAGTTTGACATGATAGCTTGCTGTAACATGCTGTTTGATAGCTCTAAACACTGCAACCTGATGTTATTTCTGCCATGTCCTGTGAATTCTGCTAAGTCTGTGAAACTGTTATTATTTGCAATCTTGCCATGTCAGTTTGAGCATGTTCTAGTGTCTTCTGGAGATAGCTCAGTGTTCATGTTTTGTCATGCCTTACCTGTACATCATGCCCATGCCTTTTGTTATTATGTTAAGATGCTGTAGCTTGTTGTTTTGATGCTTGCAATATGCCTACTTGCTGTTATGGACAGATTGTTGCTATGACTTGTATAGGGTGTATGTGTTGAACCGTTGCTCCGTTTTGAGTGTGCTCTATATGAAACTTGCTTGATTTTGCATGTAGTTTCATATTATCATGTTGCATCCTTGTTTTGATGTGTTTTCTTGATGTTTGTATGCATTTTGCATCAATGCCATGTTTATCTTGTTTTGCTCATATCTTCTAAAGCGTAGCTCGAATCTAATGAACTTTATATGTAATTTGACTAAATTTCGTATAGATCATCGTGGTGCATCTTAACTTGCTGGTTAACAACTTGAACATAAGGTTTATTCAGATCTGGACCAATTTCGAAATTTGCATACGAGGACTTACCGGAATTGTTATATGCTGTTTCCGGCCTCATTTAAACCTGCTTTGATGTGTTGTTCTTGTTTGCATCATCTCTTGCCATGAGTAGCTTCATCTAGATTCGTCATGCATCATGCTTGTTGTGCATCATGCCTTGTTCATGTGTGGTGTGTTTACCATGTTGTGTGCTTCTTCTTGTTAGTTCCTGTTTCATTGCGATCGTGAGGATTCGTTAAATCTCTGGCGTGGTTCGTCTTCGTGGCTTCATCTTCTTCATGGACTAGTTCTTCTTCCTTGCGGGATTTCAGGCAAGATGACCGCCACCTTGGATCTCATTACTATCATTGCTATGCTAGTTGCTTCGTTCTTCATGCTGCGCTACCTATCACTTCTCAAGCCTCCCAAATTGCTATGTCGGCCTCTCTAACCTTTTGCACCGTTCCTAGCAAACCGTTGTTTGGCTATGTTACCGCTTTGCTCAGCCCTCTTATAAGCGTTGTTGGTTGCAGAAGATGAAGTTTGTTCCTTGTTGGAACATGGAGATGTTGTTCCTTGTCCGGAACATGTTTACTTGTTGAGTTATCACAATATATCTTATTTAGTTAATGCATCTATATACTTGGTAAAGGGTGGAAGGCTCGGCCTTATGCCCGGTGTTTTGTTCCCTCTTGCGCCTAGTTTCCGTCATATCGGTATTATGTTCCCGGATTTTGCGTCCCTAACGGTCGGGTGATTTATGGGACCCCCTTGACAGTTCGCTTTGAATAAGACTCCTCCAAGTAAGGCCCAACATTGGTTTTACCATTTGCCTCACCCACCCCTTTTTTCCCTTGGGTTTCGAGCTCAAGGGTCATCTTTATTTAGCCCCCGGGGCCGATTGCTTTCTCTAAGTCTTTGAACCGAGTAGATCAGGGGCCCCTCGTGGCAACCTTTCGAGGTTTGGTTTTACTCGTGAGGATGTCTCATCCGGTGTTGCCACTGAGCGAGATATGTGCAGCTCCTATCGGGATTGTCGCCAAGATCGAGCGGCTTTGCTGGTCTTGTTTTTATTCGCCGAAATGTCTTGTAGCCGGATTCGAGACTGATCGGGTCTTCCCGGAGAAGGAATATCGCCGTTGATCGCGAGAGCTTATCATGGGCTAAGTTAGGGACACCCCTGCGGTTTGAACTTCAAAGCCGTGCAGCGATTATGTGGCGATGGGAATTTGTTAATGTCGGTTGTAGAAAACCCGAAGTTGATCTTAATTAAAATACACCAACCGTGTGCGTAATCAAGTGAGTGTCTCTTTTTCGGGGTTGATCGAGAGGAGAACCGGTTTAGGGTTATGTCGGCGTAAGTAGGAGTTCGGGATCACTTCTTGATCATTACTAGTTGGCACCGTTCCTTTGTTTCTCTTCTCGCTCTCATTTTGCGTATGTTAGCCACCCTATATGCTTAGCCGTTGCTGCAACCTCACCACTTTACCCTTCCTTTCCCTTTGCTTTGCTGATCTTGATACCCATGGTAATGGGATTCTTTGAAGTCCTCGTGGCTCACAGTTACTACAACACAGTTGCATGTACAGGTTTTGCGATGATCATGATGAGAGCGATGTTTGCTTGTGTTGGAGTTCTTCTTACGCTTCTTCTTCGATCGAGGATAGGTTCCAGTCGGCGGCCTTTGGGCTACTTGAGGTGGATGTCGTTTGAGCTTGTTTATGTTTCATCCGTAGTCGGATGTTGTCCTTATATATGATGTTGATGTATTCGGTGGCTTTTGTGCCTTATGTATGTATCCCCATCTATTATGTAATGTTGATGTAATGATATCCACCTTGCAAAAGCGTTTCAATATGCGGGTCTATCCTTGGTGGGACCGTCGAGTTCCTTTTGGATAGGGTCGCATATTGGGCGTGACATCATCTTCCCTCAGAACGCCTCGGTTTCCCGCGGGGAATCAATGGCAAGGCTGCCGCCTGTCAACCTTGCCATTGATTCCTCACGGGTGGCGCGGCGACGCCTCCCCTCCCGCCACGCATACAGATGATGTGGGGCTATAAAACCACCGCCTCCCCCTCGCCTCTGGCCAAACAAGCCCATAGCCGCCGCCGAGCTCAGCCTCTCTCCCCGTCCGCCGACGTTCCTCCCCTTCTCTCTCTCCCCAACCCAAACCGATGGCCGAGCGATTCCTCGCTGACGCGGCGGCGGCCAACGGCTTTGGTCGCTGCTCACTCCACGAGTGGGAGGCCTACGTCTTCTTCAAGGTGAACATCCCGGCACCATCGTACATGCGTGTCGGGCCGAGGGGTGGAAGCTCAGCTACAGGGGCATCCCCATCCCACGGGTGCCCGACGTGGACGCGCGCCCCGCCATCTCCATAGCCGAGGTTGACCGCATGTGGGCGTCCCTGATAGAGGAGCAGCGCGCCATCCCCCAGTACGCCGCCGACAACCACGCGTCATGGGCGGCGTACTTCCAGCGCCGGCAGGCGTAGCGGCTGGCGTCCACCAATGGGGCACCGGTGGTGGGGGCACTAAGAACAGCGAGGAGCACCACCTATGGTGGGGCGCCCCCGGCCGTACCCTCCACGAGGTACTCCAGCACCTCGAGGGCGGCAATGACCCGCCGCTAGCATACCCTGCCGCGGCGGCCACCCCGGCCTCCCACCAGAGCGACGGGCAATGGATTCCCAGGAGGTTCAGCTCCTCCTCGTCTTGCTCCTCTCAATCCTCCTCCCGCTCCTCTTCCCCTTCCTCCGGCTCACCGGCGGTGCTCAGCGTCAAGGCCGAGCCCGCAGCGGAGACGCTGCTCGGCCGGTGCACCCGCAGCGCCGGCATCGTCCTCAACGAGGGCGGCAGGCTCGCCTCCTCCTCGGCTCCTCCGCGCTACGTCAAGCCAAAGACGGAGCCGGGGCTCGTCACCGTGAAGACGGAGCCGGGGCTCCCCGTTGTGAAGAAGGAGCCCAGGCTCCCCGACAGCGTCAAGGAGGAGCTCGACGACGCGGCGGCCCTGAAGTGGGCGCGTGAAGACTAGGCGCGCACGGAGCTGGCGCGCCAGTGCCGCGCCTACAAGCAGTTCTCCGCTCGGCGCCATGGCCGCGATGAGGGAGGTGTTTTCGTCCTCGACAACAGCGACGATGACGCGCCACCGCCACCAGTCCACCAGGGTGACGCCGGGCAGGGGTACAGCAGGTGTGGCTGCGTCAAGGAGGATAAGACCAACGACGACGATGACGAGGATGGCGGCGACGTCGGCGACTTTGCCACGCTCAGTGACTTCTTCGCCCCTTAGTTTCGTTTTTTGAATAACTTATGTAATGTCGAATATGTCGAATACATGTCCAGTTTGCCGAACTTAGCCGAATATTTTGTCCAATTTGCCAAACTTTGCCAATTCCAATTTTTAAAATAACCGCGTCTGGGGGCAACTCTGGGGGCAGCGGCTGGGAAACCTCTCGCCCCCAAGCTGATTTTGGCGCCGGCTCAACCCCAGGCGGTGATTTTACATGCCCCCTGGGGGGCCAATGGCTGGAGATGCTCTAATTCTGAGGGCACAGCTCAACAAGCCCTAAAACCAAACCACACATTCACACACAGCAACCCGAACAGCAGGCCTAACCGGGCTCTGGAGGAGCGGGCGGCAGCGGTGGCGCCACGTGGAAGGCCATCGAGCGAAGATCGGCGTGGAGGGTGTTGATGGCTTCCCGGTCCTGGGGGCGGCTAAGCAGCCGCCAAAGCTGCAGGTAACCACACATTTTAAAGATCGCGCCAGTCGAACGTCGGAGAGGCACTTCGGAATAATAAGCTTGTTGCGGATGGTCCAAAGCGTCCAAGCGAGTACCCCCAACGCATAGCCATCTAATATGGCGATGTCTAGGGGCGGAGGCGTGGATGTCAGCAAGCAGGTATGGGAAGTTGGTGTTACACCACTGTCCACCGACCGTCGCGCAAAAACAGGCCCACAGGAATTGGGCTGTGGAGCAAGAGAAGAAGATGTGGTTAGCATCCTCCACTGTGCCACACAGGGGACAGATCCTGTCTCCTGGTCCATTGCACTTGAGGACCTCTACCCCAGAGCGAAGGCGTCCCCGGATCCACTGCCACAGGAAGATCCTGATCTTCAGGGGGAGACGGATGTCTCAGAATAGGCTAAAGGGCTCGGGGGCCAACGAGGCAGCAATAGCCGGGTATAGGGACTTAGTGGAGAAGCGGCCGAAGGACTCTAGTTGCCAAGAGATGGAACCAGGGGTGCTCTAGACATCTATCGGAAGAAGTGCGATGTCTTGGAGGAGGGAGTCCCAAGCAGCAACCTCGAGGGGGCCGAAGGGGCGCCGGAAAGCGAGCCGCCCTAAGTCAATAAGGGTCGTCTCGACAGAGACTCGAGGGTCAAATGATATGGAGAATAGTTCGGGGAATCGAGCGGCCAGGGGTGCATCCCCCACCCAACGATCGATCCAGAACAGGGTTGAGGACCCGGGGCCAACCAAAATAGTCGTGCCAATGCGGAGCATGGGGAGAAGCTGTATCACAGCCTGCTAGAATTGGGAGCCACCAGAATGCTGGTAGAAATCTAGAGGTTGGCCCCGAAGTTACTTATTGCGGATGATGGTGAGCCAGAGTCCCCCTCCCCATTCGCGATACGCCAGAGCCATCGGGTCAGTTATAACCCACAAGTATAGGGGATCGCAACAGTTTTCGACAGTAGAGTATTCAACCCAAATTCATAGATTCGACACAAGGGGGGCCAAAGAATATTTGAAGGTATTAGCATTTGAATTGTCAATTCAATCACACCTGGAGATTAATTATCTACAACAAACTGATCAGTAGCAAAGTAGTTTGATAGTTCTGATAGTAGTGACATCAGCAATAGTAATGGTAACAATGATAGCAGTAATTTTGTAGCAAGTGTAACAGTGATGATAGCAGTAGTAACTTAGCAGAAACATGGAAAAATTCATCAGCATTGGATCGGTGACTTGTTGGATGATATTCTTCATGTGATAGTTATAACCTAGGGCGATTCGGCACTAGCTCCAGTTCATTGATATAATGTAGGCATGTATTCCGTAAATAGTCATACATGCTTTATTAAAAGAACTTGCATGAGATCTTTTGTCCTACCCTCCTGTGGCAGTGGGGTCCATATTGGAAACTAAGGGATATTAAGGCCTCCTTTTAATAGAGAACCGGAAAAAGCATTAACACATAGTGAATACATGAACTCCTCAAACTATGGTCATCATCGGGACTGGGCCCGGTTGTTGTCACTCTAGGGTTGCTGGATCATAACACATAGTAGGTGACTATAACTTGCAAGATCGGATCTAAAACATGGATATAATGATGGTAACATACACGGTTCAGATCTGAGTTCATGGCACCCGGGCCCAAAGTGACAAGCATTAAGCATAGCAAAGTCATAGCAACATCAATCTAAGAACATAGTGGATACTAGGGATCAAGCCCTAACAAAACTAACTCGATTAAATGATTTACCTCATCCAACTCCTCACCGACCAGCGAGCCTACGAAGGAATTACTCACTCCTGGTGGGGAGCATCATGGAATTGGCGATGCAGAAGGGTTGGTGATGACGAAGAACGAAGATCCCCCTTTCCGGAGCCCCAAACGGACTCCAGATCTGCCCTCCCGAGGAAGAACAGGGCTTGGCAGCGACTCTGTCTCGTGGATCGCAATAATTGTTTCTCCCCCATTTTTCTCTCCGAAAATTGGATTTTATAGCATTGGTTTAAGGGTCTGCGGAGCCACTAGGTGGGGACAACCCACCTGGGCACGCCAGGAGAGGGGGCGTGCCCTGGTGGGTTGTGCCCACCCAGGTGCCCCTCTCTCGCTGGTCTTGGTTCCAGAAATTCTCTTTTATTTTATGAAAATTCCTCGCAAAGTTTCGTTCCATTCCGAGAACTTTTATTTCTGCACAAAAACAACACCATGGTAGTTCTGCTGAAAACAACATCAGTCCGAGGTTATTTTCATCCAAATCATGCAAATTAGAGTCCAAAACAAGAGGAAAAACGTTAGGAAAAGTAGATACGTTGGAGACGTATCAACTCCCCCAAGCTTAAACCTTTGCTTGTCCTGAAGCAATTCAGTTGATAAACTGAAAGTGAAAAAGAAAAACTTTTACGAACTCTTTTGCTCTTGTTTGCATAAATAAGCTTAAACAGCACCCAGGTTTTCAGCCAACATTATAACTAACCATGTCGTCAATAACTCTTAAAGATTATAATGACTCATATCAATGACATAATCAGCTAGCGAGCACTAATAAGATATCTCAAACGGCAACACGTTATCAAGACAACCATGATATAATATGACAATAGTGGTATCTCGCTAGCCCTTTCTGAGACCGCAAAACATAAATGCAGAGCACCTCCAAAGTTCAAGGAGCGACTAAACATTGTAATTCCTGGTAGAAAAGATCCAGTCATGATGCACCCAACATTAGCTACACACAAAGCATAAATCCTGACAATCGTGCTCCCTCAGTTTCTGGCGCTTGTTTTAGAAGGTGGTGACACAACATAAAAGTAATTAGATAGTCCCTTCGCAGAGGGAAGCAGTGATTTGCAAAGGTGCCAGAGCTCAGTTTTTAAAACAGAGGTAAATGATATTTTGAGACTTGCACTGAGGGAGTCCTGGATTAGGGGGTGTCCGGATAGCCGGACTATGACCTTTGGCCGGACTCCTGGACTATGAAGATACAAGATTGAAGACTTCGTCCCGTGTCCGGATGGGACTTTCCTTGGCGTGGAAGGCAAGCTTGGCGATACGGTTTATAAAGATCTCCTACCATTGTAACCGACTCTGTGTAACCCTAACCCTCTTCGGTGCCTATATAAACCGAAGGGTTTTAGTCCGTAGGACAAACAACAATCATACCATAGGCTAGCTTCTAGGGTTTAGCCTCTCAGATCTCGTGGTAGATCTAATCTTGTACTACCCATATCATCAATATTAATCAAGCAGGAGTAGGGTTTTACCTCCATCGAGAGGGCCCGAACCTAGGTAAAAACATCATGTCCCTTGTCTCCTGTTACCATCCGGCTAGACGCACAGTTCGGGACCCCCTACCGAGATCCGCGGTTTTGACACCGACATTGGTGCTTTCATTGGGAGTTCATCGTATGCGTCATCGTTAGGCCCGATGGCTCCTCCGATCATCAACAACGATGCGGTCCAGGTGAGACTTTTCTCCCGGACAGATCTTCTTATTCGGGCGGCTTTACCTTTGCGTGGCCAATTAAGCCGTCTGGAGCAGATTGAAAGCTACGCCCCTGGCCATCAGGTCAGATTTGGAAGTTTGAACTACACGGCTGACGTCCGCGGAGACTTGATCTTCGACGGGTTCGAGCCACAGCCAAGCGCGCCGCACTGTTACGAGGGGCATGATCTAGATCTGCCATTGAATAGTGTCCTGGAGGCCGCTCCAGTGTCCGCTCCGACCCTTAGCTCGGAGCCGACTGCACCGATCGAGGATGGGTGGCTGGACACCGCCTCAGGGGCTGCGATCTCTACAGCGATTGAGCCGTACACCTACCCTGTCCTTTGCGAAGCTCGTGACTCCAAGGTGTCGAACTCCTCTCCGGACTCCGAACCTTCCGCGCCTCTGCCAATCGAATCCTGTTGGGCGCCGATCATGGAGTTCACTACCACGGACATCTTTCAGCACTCGCCCTTTGGCAACATCCAGAATTCACTAAAGTCTCTCTCTTTATCAGGAGAGCCCTGGACGGATTATGGTCAGGAAGGATGGGATGCGGACGACGAAGAAATTCAAAGCCCACCCACCACCCACTTCGTAGCCACTGTCGATGATTTAACCGACATGCTCAACTTCGACTCCGAAGACATCGATGGTATGGACGACGATGCAGGAAATGACCAAGAACCAGCGCCTACAGGGCACTGGAAAGCCACCTCGTCATACGACATATACATGGTGGACATCCCAAAAGATGGGAATGGCGATGGAACAGCGGAGCATGACCCCTCCAAGAAACAGCCTAAGCGTCGGCGTCAGCGGCGCCGCTCTAAATCCCGCCACAGCAAAAATGGTGATTCCGGCACGGGAAACAATGGCACCCCGGACAGTGTCGAAGACAATCCCCTGCAGCAGGATTCAGCACAGGAGGAGGGAGAAGCCAGCCCTCATGAGAGAGCGGCAGAAAGAGAGGTAGAGGACGATAATTACATGCCTCCCTCCGAAGACGAGGCAAGCCTCGACGACGACGAATTTGTCATGCCTGAGGATCCCGTCGAACAGGAGCATTTCAAATGCAGGCTCATGGCCACGGCAAGCAGCCTCAACAAAAAGCAGCAACAGCTTAGAGTTGACCAAGACTTGCTAGCTGATAGATGGACTGAAGTCCTTGCGGCCGAAGAGTATGAACTCGAACGCCCCTCCAAGAGCTACCCAAAACACAGGTTGCTACCCCGATTAGAGGAGGAAGCACCCAAACCTACATCACCAACGCATGATACGGCCGACCGGCCACCTCGTGGCCGCGACAGAGAGGCCTCTCGGCCCTCAACCCAAGCCGCACCCCGGCGCCGCTCAAAAAATACCAAGGCGTTGGGGAATGCGCCAGACCTGCAAGATATATTGGAGGACAAGGCAAGGCAAACAACATCGATCTACGGATCGCGTGGGCGCCCTACGACCGCGTGGCGACAATAAATCACGCCGGATATGGCAATTCGGTCGGGCGAACACGATACACAAAGCTCATTTGAGCTGCGTCGTGATATAGCCCAATACAGTAGGCGCAGACACCCACCATGCTTCACGGATGAAGTGATGGATCATCAAATCCTCGAGGGTTTCAAACCCGTAAACATTGAATCATACGATGGCACAACAGATCCTGCGGTTTGGATCGAGGACTATCTCCTTCACATCCACATGGCCCGCGATGATGATCTACACGCCATCAAATACCTCCCACTCAAGCTTAAAAGACCAGCTCGGCATTGGCTTAACAGCTTGCCAGCAGAATCAATTGGTTGTTGGGAAGACCTGGAAGCCGCATTCCTCGACAATTTCCAGGGTACGTATGTGCGACCACCAGACGCCGATGACCTAAGCCAAATAATTCAGCAGCCAAAGGAATCGGCCAGACAATTCTGGACACGGTCCCTAACCAAGAAAAATCGAATAAATCATTGTCCGGGATGCGAGAGGCCCTTGCAGCCTTCAAACATAACATCCGCGATGAGTGGCTTGCCCGGCACCTAGGACAGGAAAATCCGAAATCCATGGCAGCCCTCACAACACTCATGACCCGCTTTTGCGCGGGAGAGGACAGCTGGCTAGCTCGTAGTAACAACATGACCAAGAGCCCTGGTCATTCGGATACCCAGGACAGCAATGGCGGTCGGCGTCGCAACAAGCACAAGCGCTGCATTAATGGCGATAATCTTTGAGGATACGGCGGTCAATGCGGATTCAGAGGCTCTAAACCCGGTCGTGAAAAGGCCATTTAAAAGAAATACTCGGGCCCATCCAATTTGGACCGAATACTTTCGATCGCTTCGTGCCATATACACGGCACCCCGAAAAACCAGCCAATCACACCAACAGGGATTGTTGGGTGTTCAAGCAA
This sequence comes from Aegilops bicornis, assembly GCA_021605145.1. Taxonomy (NCBI): domain Eukaryota; kingdom Viridiplantae; phylum Streptophyta; class Magnoliopsida; order Poales; family Poaceae; genus Aegilops; species Aegilops bicornis. The sequence goes on along the minus strand of CM038674.1, from coordinate 431,744,413 downwards.
GCGAGCAAGTTAAATGCAAAAACAATGACAAGGGGCTGCATAGCGATGACAAGGAGGAGCCCCGGCCGCCGAACAATAGAGGACAGAAGGGTTTCCCCCCACAAGTGCGGACGGTGAACATGATATACGCAACCCACATACCCAAAAGGGAGCGGAAGCGTGCACTAAGGGACGTATATGCGGTGGAGCCAGTCAACCCAAAGTTCAACCCGTGGTCCTCCTGCCTGATCACTTTTGATCGAAGGGACCACCCCACTAGCATCCGCCACGGCGGATTCGCCGCATTGGTTCTAGACCCAATCATTGACGGATTTCACCTCACTAGAGTCACGATGGGCGGCGGCGGCATCTGAACCTGCTTTATCGGGATACGGTGCACAAAATGGGCATACACCCTCAAGGATTAAACCCACAAAGACGACCTTTAAAGGCGTCATACCAGGTGTAGAGGCCAACATGCAGACTCGATTACACTTGAAGTGGTGTTGGATCCCGGATAACTTCGAAGCGAGGAATTAATCTTCGACATAGTCCTGTTCGCAGCGGCTATCACGCCTTGCTCGGACGAACCGCATTCGCAAAAGTTCAATGCGGTGCCGCACTATGCATATCTCAAGCTCAAGATGCCAGCCCTCGAGGCGTCATTACGGTCAATGGAAACACCAAACGCTCTCCGAGCGGAGGAGCATACAATAACTCGCGGCGGAAGTACAAAGCAGCCTCTTAAGGCAATTCTCGAGTCCGGCTATTAAACGTCCGGACACCGTCAAGCGCGCCCGGAGTAACCTACAACAAGACCGCCTGGCACGTTCCGAGCATGCGTAGCAATGTGGCCCCAACCCCAGCCCTCGCGAAATTGCGAAACCAGTACTACGCGTACATAATTATGCTCTGGAAATACCATGGGCATAAGAGGAGGGGCACGACCACAACATGCCCAGAATGCGGCTCAACCACACTAGGGGCTCCCGATTGTGTCAATCTTTTCTTTATTTTTTCTTTTTTACTTTTAGGACTCCTTCTCACGAAGCCCTGTCCGGCAGTAGAATCACCGAACACACGATGCAACAGCCAGGGAAGCCGAAAGCCACGTCGAGTGTCCAGGTGGTCTCTATAACGAGCAATATACTTGTTTCACATATCATCCCGTAGCTCGCCCCTGGAGGGGGACATGTCAAATAGTCCCGTCCTTTGCTTATCGCACTAGTTGTATCGTTCTGCTCTTACCGCAGCCCTTTTGAATAAACAATACATAGCTTCTGCTTATTATTGCATTTTTTCTATATATGTTTATTTATGACATGTTGCACCGGTACACTTTGGTACGGACAAATACACTAGGGGCTTCAGTACCCCAAATATGGTGTGATAAGTCCGAACACTTTCACAAGTGCGGCACCCCAAACTTATAGCATTATATTCATCGGCTCCGAATCATGTCTTGGGTCAATAGTTGGGTTTCCCCGGCTCCCATGTTTTGGTACCTTACGTTCTGTTATATCGGCTAAGGTATTTGGGAGAACCACTGCGATTGTGCCCCGGTTGAGCTGGATTGAGCACCTCAGTGGAGAAAGCTAAAACTGACCGTCATGATAGGGCGAGAGCCGGTCGCTGTTCGAGAGGTTTTCGAGTCCCTAAAGACTTATGTCGCTTACAGCGAGGAGTCGGCATTGTCCGGCATAGGCGTGGACAGCGCCCCGAACTCGGTCTTCCGAATACTAGGGGCTTCGCGAAATTTAAAATTATAGAATTCTATGGCTAAGTGAGAGTGTTCAAGCATTATAGTCCAGTTGCCTTGTTCATTGTGTTGAGCGCCTCCCTCGAAGGACCCAAGAATGGGAACAAGAGCGCTCAAGTTTATCCCGAACACCCCAGCACTCGTGGCATGGGGAAATTTGAAAACGACGACTCGCCATCTCTCAAATTTAATAAACGGCCGCACAGAAGGTAATATTTTAAATTCACAAGCGTTGCTTAGCGCATATGAACAAGTTTTCAGCGTACATGATAACAAATGTGAGTCTACTAAAAAATTACATATTTGGAGCATTCATCCTCTATAAGGCGGGCACCCTTCAGGACGCCCTCATAATACATCTCAGGCTTGCGATGCTCCTTGCCCGGTGGTGGTCCGCCCGTCACAAGCTTCTAAGCGTCCATCTTGCCCCAGTGCACCATAGCACGGGCAAGGGCCCTACGGGCTCCTTCGATGTAGATGGAGCGCTTGACGACTTCAACCCATGGACAGGCGTCCACCAGCCGCTTCACCAGCCCAAAGTAGCTCCCAGGCATGGCCTCCTTAGGCCACAGCCGAACTATGAGGCCCTTCATGGCCTGTTCGGCCACCTTATGGAGCTCGACCAGCTGCTTGAGCTGGTCACTCAAGGGCACCGGGTGTCCGGGCTCAGCATACTGAGACCAGAACACCTTCTCCGTCGAGCTCCCCTCCTCGGCTCGGTAGAAAGCGGCAGCATCGGACACACTGCGGGGCAGATCTGCGAATGCTCCTGGAGAGCTCCGGATTCGGGTAAGTAACAGATAATTCACTTTCACGTGCTTGCTTTGCATAAAGAATGCCTTACCCGCCGCTATCTTCTTCATCGCCTCAATTTCCTGGAGGGCTTTTTGGGCTTCGGCCTTAGCGGCTTTGGCGCTCTCAAGGGCGAGGCGAGCTCGGACTCTCGAGTCTTTGAGTCACGCTCCAAACTCTCGTGTTTTTCCACGAGAGCCTGGAGCTCTTGCCGCACCTCCGCCACCCGCGCCTTCTACTTCTCTCGCTCGGTGCGCTCCGTGGCCGCATTGCTTTCGGCCTTGGACATCGCTTCCTTCAGGGTCGCCACCTCGTTCGTGGCCCCTGCAATATTCATGTTATTCCTGTCATTTTTTGCAACCACATCTTTTAAATACTCCCATAAGGTATTACTTACCTTCCTTATCCTCGAGCTGCTTCTTTGCAAGGCCGAGCTCGTTCTCGGACCGCTCGAGGCTCTGCTTCAATGCACCAACCTCCGCAGTCAGTGTGGCAGAGGTCAGCAGCGCAGCCTGCATTCCCATATTGACATACTTATGTTAGACTCCTGCGTATATCTTTTAGATCCTCAGTTCGGCTTTTCTTTCCGAACACCAAACTGAGCATCAGGGGCTACTGTCTATGCGGTAATATTTTTATATATCTTAAATACATACCTCAAAGCCTGTTAGAAGGCTGGCACAGGCTTCAGTCAGCCCGCTCTTGGCGGACTGAACTTTCTGGATCACCACACTCATAACAGTGTGGTGCTCCTCATCGATGGAAGCGCCGTTAAGCGCCTCCATCAAATTATCCGGTGCCTCCGGTTGAACGGAGGTCATCGGCGTCGTAGTCTTGCCCTTCTTACGAAGGGGCCGCCTGCCAGACTCCGGAACCACTGAAGGTTCCGGTGCGGAGTCCGGCCCAGGGCCGGACTTAGAGCCCTCTGGGGTTTTATCCCCTTTGCGCCCGGAGTCCGGGAGGTCGCCTTGCGGCGCCTCCAGGACCACCTCCTCCTGGCTGGGCCCCTTTTGGGACTCCGCCTCTGTGTTATCCACGGCGGGAGGAGACGAGGCGGTCGGAAGTGAGGTGCTATTCACATCCAACGAATCCAGAGAGCCGCTCGTCGAAGCATCGAGCCCGTCCTTGGGCGGGCTGCATGGTCATATTCGGCGTTAGAAGATGATGTGCGACAAATGGAACGCCATGAGTTATTCTGGTGTCCGGACACGTACGATTTCGCCAGGGGCTTGGTCCTCGGAGGCCACTCCTCTTCGCCGTCATCGGCGTTGGTGGTGTAGTCCGGAGGAAGCGTCCTTCCCTTCTTGGACCCTCCGGCCTCCCCAGTTAGGGCGGCCTTCCTTTTCTTCTCTCCCCCCGCTAGGGGAGAGGCCTCTTTTTCCTCCTCTTCGTCTTCGCGGGAGGAGTCCGCCTCGGAGTCATCGGACGATGAGTCCGACAACACCTGGCGTCCGGAACTCCTTCGAGTTCCCGTGGCCTTCTTCTTGGCCTTCTTCTCCGGCACCACGTAAGGTGCCGGAACCAGCAGCCCCGTCAATCGGGCGTCCGCTGGGTCTTCTGGCAAGGGAGCCGAACAGTTAACCTGCCCAGACGTCTTCTGCCAATCCTGTCAAAGGTAAGGGAGTTTAGATCCCGCATAGAGTCAAACTATGAAAAACAAGACTCCTGTAAAGGGCAAAATAGCTTACCTCGCTGGCTTGATGCTGTGAGCTGACCCGCGATCTTCGGTAGCGGATGCGGGAGCCTCGGCGCCCTTGAATAGCACCTTCCAGGCATCTTCGTATGTAGTGTCGAAGAGCCTGCTCAAGGTTCAGTGCTGTGCCGGATCAAATTCCCACAAGTTAAAGGCCCGTTGTTGGCATGGGAGGATCCGGTGGATGAGCATGACCTGGACCACGTTGACAAGCTTGAGCTTCTTGTCCACCAGGTTTCGGACGCAGGTTTGGAGTCCGGTCAGCTCTTCCGAGTTACCCCACGTCAGGCATGTCTCTTTCCATGAGGTGAGCCGTGTAGGGAAGCCAGATCGAAATTCGGGGGCCGCTGCCCATTTAGGGCCGCGCGGCTCGGTGATGTAGAACCACCCCGATTGCCACCCCTTTATGGTCTCCACAAAGGAGCCCTCGAGCCATAGGACGTTGGCCATCTTGCCCACCATGGCATCTCCGCACTCCGCTTGGAGGCCGCCCACTACCTTCGGCTTGACATTGAAGGTCTTGACCATAAGCGAAGTGGGGCTAGATGCAGAGGAAGGCCTCGCACACGACGATGAACGCCGAGATGTTGAGGATGAAATTCGGGGCCAGATCATGGAAATCTAGGCCGTAGTAGAACATGAGCCCCCGGACAATGGGTGAAGTGTAAAACCTAGTCCGTGGAGGAAGTGGGGGAGGAACACCACCCTCTCATGGGGCCTGTGGGTGGGGATGAGCTGCCCCTTGTTGGGGAGCCGATGCGCGATGTCGTCGGACAAGTATCCGGCCTTCCGCAGCTTTTTGATGTGCCCCTCCGTGACGGAGGAGGCCATCCACTTGCCTCCCGCTCTGGACATAGCTGGAGAAGGTTGAGGTGGGATGTGCGGACTTGGGCGCTGGAGCTCGAGTCTTGTGAAATGGATGAGCAAAGGAGGAAGAAGGCGTGTGTGAAAAAGGTGGATCCTTATCCCCTTATATGGACGGACAAAGCTATGCGTCCCCGCCATCCTGATAAAACTCGCTTATCTCCCAAGCGCCGTAATCAATGGCGCGGTTGGGTTACCCACGCCCGTATTGATGAGAATCCCGGAATAAGGGGACACGATCTCTGCTTTGACAAGACGTGCCAAGGAAACCGCCTCGCTAAACGCACTAAGGTGGGACAGTAAAAACGATTCAAATAAAGGCTTGGCCGTGGTGTGATGTCACGCCGCGGAATACATCAGCAGATTGAACTTGTGTAAATATTATTCTCTCTACGGTGGTATGTGGAACTTATTTTGTAGAGCCGGACACTATCCTTGTGTTCAAAATCTTCTATGAAGTATTCGAAGGAGGAAACCACCTTGCAATGTCGAAGAGAATATGCGCGCCGGACTAAATCGTCATTGAAGCCTGGTTCGAGGGCTCTTGAGGGAGTCCTGGATTAGGGGTGTCCGGATAGCGGACTATGACCTTTGGCGGACTCTGGACTATGAAGATACAAGATTGAAGACTTTGTCCCATGTCCGGATGGGACTTTCCTTGGCATGGAAGGCAAGCTTGGCGATCTGGATATGTAGATCTCCTACCATTGTAACCGACTCATGTAACCCTAACCCTCTTCGGTGCCTATATAAACCGAATGGTTTTAGTCCGTAGGACAAACAATAATCATACCATAGGCTAGCTTCTAGGGTTTAGCCTCTCTGATCTCGTGGTAGATCTACTCTTGTACTACCCATATCATCAATATTAATCAAGCAGGAGTAGGGTTTTACCTCCATCGAGAGGGCCCGAACCTGGGTAAAAACATCGTGTCCCTTGTCTCCTGTTACCATCCGCCTAGACGCACAGTTCGGGACCCCCTACCCGAGATCCGCCGGTTTTGACACCGACATGCACCCTTCTCATTTACTTCAAGACTATCAGTTATCAATATCTCCCATGCTAAACAAGCTAGTGGCGGTTCCCAAGCGATAAAAAGTAAAGGTTTGGACTCCATTGGGAGTTTCTATTTTATTATTCAAGCGATTAACTCTTTTTGTATTTTGCAGTTTGGGACTAGGCATCCCTATTACTGCCCTTTTCTCGTGCGATGGCGAGTGAATAAACACTCGACCTGAGAACAACTCTCTTAGCATGGAAGATACCGACTACCTCCTGTCGTTCATGAACGATCCAGGCACACAAAATGGATATTTTTAGAAGTTTTTAGAGGTGGCACATGCAAATTTACTTAGGACGCAGGGTAATACCGCATATAGGTAGGTATGGTGGACTCATCTGGAATAACTTTTGGGTTCAAGGTTTTTGATGTAAGCAGAATTCCCACTTAGTATAGGCAAAGGCTAGCAATTAGATTGAGAAGCGGCCAGCTAGAGAGGAACAACGATCATAACCATGCATTATGCATAAGTAAAATTGGACACTAGCATGAGTAGGATATGAACACCGTGAACATAAATATCATAGAGGCTATGTTTGTTTTGATTCAACTACATGCATGAACATGTGCCAAGTCAAGCCACTCGAACATTCAGAGGAGGATACCATATCATCATACTACATCACAATCATTTTAACGCAATGTTGATATCCAAGATAAATCATTATCAACTCCCAGCTAATTATGCATGGCATGAGAAACTATAATCTCTAATTGTCATTGCAAACATGTTTAATCATAATGGGCTGAATCATGGATACTAGGTTAAACATATTTACACAAGAAGAACAAGTCGAGTTCATACCCATTTCTCTCTGCCACGGCCAGTTCACCGAGTATCGTCATTATTGCCTTTCACTTGCACGATCGAATGATATGGAAATAATGATAGTGCAAGAATGCCGCGGACTAAGCTGGAGTATGTAAACATTTTATTCAACAGGAGAAGACAAGGTAAAATGTGCTCTTTATTAGTTCAACAGTTATTCAAATGAGAGCCACTCAACATTTTCATCGTGGTCTTCTCGTCGGCACGACGCAAATAAAAAGAAAAGAAATTCAGAGAAACACATTGAATGTTTTTTGGAGTTTTTGGTTTTCTTCAACAAGCAAATAAAAAGGGGAAAGCAAAAACGAGAAAAACTATTTACACGGGAAAGCTCCCAACAAGCAAAAGAAGAACAAGGAAAGCTTTTTGGGTTTTTCTTTTTAATATTACTAATAAGCATGCATAGAAAGTAAATTAGCTACAACTATTTTTTTCTAAGGTTTTTCAAACACACAAGAAGAAAGCAATAAAAATAAATCTAAGCATGGATGATACAATGAAAAAGTGTGAACACCGACAAATGAAGTTAGTGAACATGAATGTAAAGTCGGTGGAAACACGTACTCCCCCAAGCTTAGGCTTTTGGCCTAACTTGGTAGTCGATCAGTAGCCTGGAGGGAGTCCTGGATTAGGGAGTATCCGGACAGCCAGACTATATCCTTTGGCCGGACTGTTTGACTATGAAGATACAAGATTGAAAACTTCGTCCCGTGTCCGGATGGGACTCTCCTTGGCGTGGAAGGCAAGCTTGGCAATACGGATATGTAGATCTCCTCCCTTGTAACCGACTCTATGCAACCCTAGCCCCCTCCCGTGTCTATATAAACCGGAGGGTTTAGTCCGTAGGACAACAACAATCATACCATAGGCTAGCTTCTAGGGTTTAGCCTCAACGATCTCGTGGTAGATCAACTCTTGTAATACTCATATCATCAAGATCAATCAAGCAGGAAGTAGGGTATTACCTCCATCGAGAGGGCCCGAACCTGGGTAAACATCGTGTCCCCTGCCTCCTGTTACCATCCGCCTTCGACGCACAGTTCGGGACCCCCTACCCGAGATTCGCCGGTTTTGACACTGACATAGGTGCTTTCATTGAGAGTTCCACTATGCCGTCAACATAAAGCTTGATGGCTCCTTCGATCATCGGTAACGATGCGGTCTAGGGCGAGGTCTTCCTCCCCGGACAGATCTTTGTATTCGGCGGCTTTGCACTGCGGGCCAACTCGCTTGGCCATCTGGAGCAGATCGAGAACTACGCCCCTGGCCCCCAGGTCAGGTCAGAAACTTGAACTACACCCGCCGACATCCGTGGAGACCTGATCTTTGACGGATGTGAGCCCATGTCAGGTGCACCGCACGATCACAACAAGCATGATTTAGCTCTGCCGTCGGACAGTGTTCGGGAGATCACACCTGCAACTACTCCGGCCCTCGATCTGGAGCAAATTCGCCATCCGAGGTCGGGGGGATAGACCCCGCCTTGGAGAACACACTATCAACGGTGATAGAGCCGAATACTGACTTTACCCCTCGCGAGAGCTGTGCTGCCGAACCATTGGATTCGTCCCCGGCCATAGGCTCCGAACCGCCTGCGTCCGTGCCTATCGAATCCGATTGGGCACCGATCATGGAGTTTACCTACACGGATATCTTTCAGCACTCGCCTTTCGGCAACATGCTAAATTCTTTAAAGTCTCTTTCCTTGTCAGGAGAACCTTGGCCGAACTATGTCCGGCTAGGATGGGATGCGACGACGAAGAAATTCGCTCCCCACCCACCACCCACTTAGTAGCCACTGTCGACGATTTAACCGACATGCTCGACTTCGACTCCGAAGACATCGATGGTATGGACGACAATGCAGGAGACGAACAGGAACCACTGCCCATAGGGCACTAGACCGCCACCTCATCATATGATATATACATGGTGGATACACCCAAAGAAGGCAATGGCAATAAGACAGCGGAGGATGACCCCTCCAAGAAGCAACCCAAGCGCCAACGTCAGCGACGCCGCTCTAAGTCTCGTCATAGCAAAAGTAGTGATACCGGCACAAGAGACAATAACACTCCGGACAGTGCCGAAGACAACGACAATCCCCTCCAGCAAGATTTAGAGCAGGAGGATGAACAAGCCAGCCCTCCTAAGCGGGCAGCAGACGGAGAAGCGGAGGATGACAATTACATGCCTCTCTCCGAAGACGAGGCGAGCCTCTGCGACGAAGAATTTATCGTGCCTGAGGATCCCATCGAGCAGGAGCGCTTTAAGCGCAGGCTTATAGCCACAACAAATAGCCTGAAGAAAAAGCAACAACAGCTTCGAGCTGATCAAGATTTGCTGGCAGACAGATGGACTGAAGTCCTTGCGGCCGAGGAATATGAACTCGAACGCCCCTCCAAAGGTTACCCAAAGCGCAGGTTTCTGCCCCGACTCGAGGAGGAAGCATTGAAACCTACATCACCAGCGTACGATGCGGCTGATCAGCCACCTCGTGGCCAATACAGAGAGGCATTTCAGCCCGAAACTCAGCCTGCACCCTGCCGCCACTCAAACAAAAATACCAAGGCCCGGGGCAACACGCTGGACCTGCGAGACATATTGTAAAACAGGGCAAAACACGCAAGATCAATCTACGGATCACGGGGGCGCGCACCTACGCTGGACGATGACCGTCACGCCGGATACACTAAAAGTAAATACGAGCTGGCCGAACACAACAGACAAGACTCATATGAACTGCGTCGTGATATAGCCCAGCACAGAGGCGCCGCACACCCCCTATGCTTCACTGACGAAGTAATGGATCATGAATTCCCAGAGGGTTTTAAACCCGTAAATATCGAATCATATGATGGTACAACAGATCCCGCGGTATGGATCGAGGATTTCCTCCTCCACATCCACATGGCCCACGGTGATGACCTACATGCCATCAAGTACCTCCCACTAAAACTCAAAGGACCAGCTTGGCATTGGCTGAATAGCTTGCCAGCAGACTCCGTTGGCTGTTGGGAGGATCTGGAAGATGCATTCCTTGACAACTTCCAGGGCACTTATGTGCGACCACCGGATGCCGATGACTTGAGCCATATAACTCAGCGGTGGGGAATCGTCCAGGCAATTCTGGACACGGTTCCTAACCAAGAAAAATCAAATTGTCGACTGTCCGGATGCAGAGGCCTTAGCGGCATTTAAGCATAACATTCATGACGAGTGGCTCGCCCGGCACCTTGGCCAGGAGAAACCGAAGTCTATGGCAGCCCTCACGACACTCATGACCCGCTTTTGCGTGGGAGAGGATAGCTGGCTGGCTCGCAGCAATAACATATCAAGGAACATTGGAACTTCAGATACCAAGGATAGTAACGGCAGACCACGTTGTAGCAGACACAAGCGCCGCAACAACGGTGATAATGCCGAGGATACGGCATTCAGTGGCTCTAAATCCGGTCAGCGGAAAAAACAATTAAAAAGAAGTACTCCGGGCCCGTCCAGTTTGGACCGCATACTCGATCGCTCGTGTCAAATCCACGGCACCCCCGATAAGCCAGCCAATCACACCAACAGAGAATGCTGGGTGTTCAAGCAGGCCGGCAAGTTAAACGCCGAAAACAAGGACAAGGGGTTGCATAGTGACGACGAGGAGGAACCCCGGCCGCCGAACACGGGAGGACAGAAGAGGTTCCCCCCACAAGCGAGGACGGTGAACATGATATACGCAACCCACATCCCCAAGAGGGAACGGATGCGTGCACTAAGGGACATCTATGCGATGGAGCCCGTCGCCCCAAAGTTCAACCCATGGTCCTCTTGCCTGATCACCTTCGATCGTAGGAACCACCCCACTACACTACAAAAAAAAGACACATCCGTGACATTTTGGGCTGAACGGATTTTTTTCCTGTCATACATATGACACTTCTATGACGATAATTGTGAAAAACCTGGTATCATCATAGATGTGGTGGGCTCCTACTTCTATGATAAAAATCATGACATAAAATGGGCTTTTCATCCTGGGCGGGCCGGAGATGCAGATGCATGACATTCTTTGGGCCGTCCATGACGGAAAAACCATGGTAGAAGCGAGGGGAGGAAAATTTCGGGAGTTCCGATTACGGTGGGAGGTCGGGGGCGGCGATGCGGGTTTCTCTGTACGTCTGCAGCGTGTGTGCGGCGTTGGCTCTAATCGAACCCGAAGCGAGGCGTTGGGCTCTAATCGAACCCGAGAGATTACCTTTGCGAACTCTGGCGTTCTTGAACCCGGCGATCATCGCTGCTAAGTGTAGCCAATCGATCTTGCCTGCAGGATGAGCAGTGGCGTTGCGGGGGGTTTGGATTAACAGTGAGCGGTGGCATTGCCTCTGGATGAAAAGGACCCCGTGGTGTGGTGGAGGGCTGGATGAATAGTAGACAGTGGAGGGGTGCCCGTGGAGGGGTGGATGAACAGGACCCTGTGGTGTGGAGGGCTGGATGAACACTAGACGGTGGAGGGGTACCCGTCGAGGGGTGGTTGAACAGGACCCCGTGGTTTGGAGGGCTGGATGAACAGTAGACCGTGGAGGGGTGCCCGTGGAGGGGTGGTTGAACAGGACCCCGTGGTGTGGAGGGCTGGATGAACAGTAGATGGTGGAGGGGTGGTTGAGCGATGGCGGTGGAGTAAGCGGCGGTGGAGGCTGGATGAACAGGAGCCCGTGGAGGCTGGATGAATAGGAGCCCGTGGAGGCCGGAGGAGAGGTCGACGGTGGATATGAACGGTATCCCGTGGAGTCCCTTTTGCGATCGCCACACCCCTCGGATGAACAGGACCCCGTTTCGACCATGGCGCTCCAACACAAGTCGGTTTAAATCCGTTTTGCGATACGCCACACCTCCCGATCAACAGGACCCCGTTTGTTGTAGGGAGGTCTATTTCCTCCGTTTTGTGGTACGCCAGACCCCTCCCAATGAACAGGATCCCGTTTCGAACGTGGCCGATCGAACACAAGGCCGTTTCCTCCGTTCTGCGGTACGTCAGGCCTCGTTTCCATCGCCTGTTCCGTCCAAGCCCTCCCGATGAACAGGACGCATTCCGTTGCCTCCCCATGAACACGACGCATTCCATTGCCTCCCCATGAACACGATGACGACGCTATTTCTCCGTTCCGACCCAGCCATGTACACGAGCCACGGCCGTGCATTGTCTGTGAGTAGGCGTTCGAGACCCGCCCGTATGTACACATACATGGCGTATTTTCTTTCTTGCACCGGCGGCATGCGTGCGTGTACATGCTACGTGCGCGCCTCTACTGTGACACGTGCGCGCCTCTACTAAGACACGTGCGCGCCTCTACATCGACCAGTATGTACGTACACGTTCGCGACCAGAATAACAACGCTACGTACACTTCGACCAGGTGGGTCCGACTGTCAGGCACTTCCTTGCGTGCGAAGATGTAGCTGGTGGGTCCCAGCAGTCAGGGGCAAACGTTTTTTTCGTGAAATACGGTGGCCCGTCCGGTGGGTCCCCGCTGTCAGGTGGAGGAATAATTATTTTGCACGTAATAAGGAGGCACTTCCTTGCTGCGGCCGTGGACCCAGCTGTCAGCCTCTCCACGTACAGTCCACATCCGATGGAAGTCGTTCCTTGACCACGTTGACCATTCCGCACCGAGAGCACCAGGGCAGTGGACGACGGCGAGGCATAGGAAGGGGACAACGCGGAGCCGGGGAAGACGCGATAGTGGATGCCGCAGCGTGAGAATCTGAGGGTTCACCGGTTCATTGCGGTGTGAGCCTGCCGTCGCCCTTGAGTAACGAGGGTGTGGGTGAGTAGAGGGATCGCTGGCCAGCGGTGGGAGTAGTAGGGGCGGTGAGGCCTCCGCGCATCGCAGCCGACCATGGGAGGCAGGAGCACAAGGCGCGCGACCGGCGCTGGTTTGGTAATTTGGAGCAAGAAGACCAGAGGTTGAAGAAGCACTACGGCCATTGGATGGACATCAGCACGGTCACCGGAGCTAGAATCGTGCATATTGACTAAGTTGACAAAGCCCTCCGTCCCCGTCAACTTAGTAGGCCCACAAGTCAGCCTGCCACTATACTGGGTCCCAGCTAACAGGGGGAGTATTCATTTTTTGTGCGTAATAAGGCGACACTTCCTTGCATGCGAAGATATAGTTGGTGGGTCCGAGCTGTTAGCGACGGTAATATTTTTTTCGCGAAATAGAGAGGCCCTTTCGGTGGGTCCCTCATGTCAGGTGGAGGAATCATTATTTTGCACGTAATAAGGAGGCATTTCCTTGCGTGCGGCCGTGGACCCAGCTGTCGGCCTCTCCACGTAAAGTCCACTTCAGATGCATGTCGGTCGTTGACCATGTTGACCAGGCCACGCCGAGAGCACCAGGGCGGTGGACGACGGCGAGGCCTAGGAAAAAACGACACGGAGGCAGGGAAGACTCGGCAGTTGTTTCCCACGCGGAGGGGAGTACGACTGTACGAGGGTTTACTGGTTCATCTGCCGTCGCCGGAGAATAACAGCAGGTGTGGGTGAGTAGAGGGATGGCTAGGCCAGCGATGGGAGTACGATGGGGCGGTGAGGCCTGAGCGGCAAGAGCCGGCCATGAGGAGGGAGCGAGCAGTCCCTTGGCGCTTTGTTTGAGCTGGAGCAGGAAGAGCAGAGATTGAAGAAGACGACGGCCGTTGGATGGCCATCCAACGATCCTTTGCTTGTGCGTCAACCTTTTTTTTAGGAAAGCCTCAAATCTGTGGAAAACAGCATCCAACCCATGTGCCATTATTTCAAATAATTTCCAGCCCATTTGCTAATTCTTACGGGTTTTTTTGGAGTCCATATCCTTTTTGTTTGCATTACAACCCATATTGGTTAAAAAATTATACGAACTTTTGCATATGTCGGTGCGGTCTGAACTGTTTTCAATCCTGAAATTTCGAGTCACATTCAGACTGATTTTAAAAATTAATATATATCAATATAAAATCCAATAAATTGTCCACGCATAAAAATCAATGCAATTTAAAATCTCGAAATGAAAAAAAGATATTTGAAAATAATTGTCGGTTTGATGTGTTTTAAAAATGTACAGCCCATTTCTCATTACTGATAGGCCATTTTCTCGGCCAGCCGAATGAAGCTCTCCTCGTCTTGAAATATTTTCAGCCCAACAGGCCTGATAAAGCGACTGACTTGACAAATCACAAAAAACTGGGCTAGCCATTTTCGTAAACAAAAAAACTCTTGGGCTGATGCATGGTAAACATAAAAGAAAAGGCTGTCTAGACAGGCCAGAGTGTCCCGCATAGCCCAGTTGACACCCTGCTTCCGTCTCAAAAACAAATTAGATAAATGCCACTCCAATTATGGAGATTCATAAAAATGCCACTGCAATTTCCAAACTTTGAAAAATGCCACTGCAATTTTTGCAAACTTTGAAAAACGCCACTGCAGTTTGCAAACTTTGAAAAACGCCACTCCAGACTTTGAAAAATGCCACTAGAAATGGCATGAAATGGCATTTTTCAAAGTTTGGAAATTGCAGTGGCATTTCTCGGATACACTAGATTTGGAGTGGCATTTATCAAATTAACCCAAAACAAAAATAACTGGGCGAGCTGGTGGGTCCCTGGTGTCAGCCGCTCGTTGTGCAATTCTCTCGTTTATTGACTACGTTGACAATGGCATGCGACCCAGATGTCAGAAATCCACTAGGAGGAGCCATTTTTTATTGGCTTGAAATAAGGAGGCACTTGCTTCCGTACTGCCATGACCTTGGCGGGTCCCTGCTGTCATCCCCTCCACGTACAATCATCTCCTGATTGTGTACGCATCAACTTGCTAGGCCCACAAGTCAGCCTCTAAACCCGTGGAGGACAAATACAACCCATTTAAAAAATAACAGCCCATTCCATACGTTCAAACAGAAAGTTCAACATTCAGAGCAAAGTAACAGGTCTGATCCACATATAGAGTACTAAACTTCCACGTTGACAACCATCATAGCCAAGTTAACTATCTACTCCCACTAAAACTCTAGTAGCGTACAAGTACTAACTTACTCTTAGCTAACTAGACGATGCCGGCCGCCATCTGTTGTCCATGCTAAACGCCGGCACCGGCGTCCTCCGCCTCGCCTTGGACTTGCCAGAGGTGCGATAGGGCGCGTTGCTCGCGCGCGTTGGCCCTTTCCATGTCGGCGTGGTCCACAAAAGCTTTGGCTTCCAAGCGGGAAACCCACTTGACGAGCTGGTAGTAAAAATCAGCGTCGCGAACGCGTGCGTGCCTGACAGTCTTTAGGGCTATTTTCCGGGCGCCGGCCTCCACGTAGTCGGCCCAGTTGCGGGCGCTCTGCTCGCGACTCAGAGCGTCGGTGCGCTACTGCTCCATGTCCTGCTGGCGGTGCAAATCGGCGATACGCTGCTCCTTCGACAGGCGGTCGCGCTCCAACAACTCCTGCTCCTCCGCCATGCGGTCGCGCTCCAACAACTCCTCGATTTCCGCATTGCGATCTAAAGACAGATGGAATGCCTCCTCCCTCCATCTGCCTTCCGGTGAAAACCCGAACACTAGTTCCGGCGGTGACCGCCTCCGGCTTCACCTACCGCGGACGGGCGGGGGCATGGCGGACGTGGCGAGCGACGTCGGGCCGGTGGGGACTTATGAGGATATGGCGAGTTGGGTCACGGTGGCACCGGAGAAGGCCGGGAAACAGTACTTATAGGCGGAAGGTAGCGCGACGGTCATCGGAATTCAATGCATAATGGCTTAGCGCGCCAGCTTGCCGTGGAAAACTAGAGAAACTGAAATTATGACTTTGTCGTCCCGTCCCGTCTGGGTTGCACGCCGGCATGGAGGCTAAACGAGTGCACTCGAATCATCTCCCTCCTTGTCAATAATGATTCCACGGATTTAAAGCGTATCTTTTTTCGCATCAGTTAGCTGCCTTAATTACGGTCGGCTGCATGCAGGCACTCAGAATCGCCGCAGGCAAGACTGTGCAGCATGCAACGAAGTCGCAGCCGAGGGCACGCATGCAGCCACTTAAATCGCTGGAATTAATTAGGCTTAAACTTCGCATGCCGTTAATTATTGCCATGCCTTGGTCTTGCTGCTTTGCTCATGGGACTAATAAACCCGAGCGGAGGAGTACCTTGGTTTGTGAGAGGTTTGAATTAAGCCCTGCAAACCGGAAAGGAGGTACTAGTACGTGCATGATCCGCTATTTATTCGTGTAGGATCGAGTAGGTCGTTTCTTGAATTGAGCCCTGCAAACCGGAAAGGAGGTAGTATGTGCGTGATACGATATTTATCCGTGTAGGATCAATAGTGTAGCTTGTCAGTTTCTTCAGAGGTAGGCATTTTTATCCGTGTAGGATTGGTAGTGTAGCTTGTCAGTTTCTTCAGAGGTAGGCATTTTTATTCAAAAAACTGCCACTTCGCATCTTGCGTCGCAAATAAAACTGCCAGGAGCGCATTTGTAGGCTAGCTAGTGATCAATCAGTAACTTGTAAACACCGAGCGAACAAAAATAAGTAATCATTAATGCATCTCAATGATTCACAGATCATATACAAATATGTAGCTCCAAAAGCAAAGAACATCCACTTCGGATCTTGCGTCAACTAAAACTAACTAGTACGATTCCCATACATAAGATCAACATGTTAATGCATCTCAATGATTCACGGATCATATACAAATACGTAGCTCCAAAAGCAAAGATCTAGAAAAACATATGTTCTTCCTACTAACATGGATGCTTCTCTTGGCCAACATTCAAGATGCATCGAAAGACAAATTTGTTTGTGAAGTCTACAATTCCTCTTGCAAACGTAAGTGGTTTCACCAACAGCTGGAACCATGAGAATGAAACACACATGATGGAGGAACATCCACTGCAATATGATTTGGTCTTCTCTCGATCACACAGCGAGACTATTTTCGGAATAAAACTTTAACTTAGGCAAAATGATGCCCATTGTATAAGCAGACCAAAGCAATGAAGCACTAGTGTTGGCCAATAAATAGTACAGTACTACTTTTCTACACTCCATGAAGTGACTATCCAATCTTTCTGTGTCTATTTTCAAATGGCACTGCATGCAGTGACTATACTATTCTCTTGTGCAGTTCAACCAAAATTGCGGACACTTTGTTTGTTTGCCAAATAGCAACGGGCAGACATCTCTGTCTGCACAAATATCAAGCAGCTAGTAAACATATACCACACCTTGTATTTTTGGTTTAAACATGTCTCTTCCGCTTAGCAACTGTCATGTTACGTGACCTTTGGACAATCTGTCTGATTAAATTTTGCCTGGACAATTTCATACTGAATTGATTTGCTGGTTCAGAGCAGAAATATAGCGCCTATTCTTCATCGGACCAAGGATATCCATGTTCACAAAGTGATGGAAGAGGTGAAATCGATACAACCGAAATTGAGCATCCAATCATTGAATCCTGTCCTGCACCTCCAATGTAGGTCCACCCTGCCAATAAATTCACATGCAAACCACTAGTATTACTATCTAATGACAATACAAAATGAGTAGCAAGATAGTAGCAAACCATGTACCTTCGTAATGAATAGCTCATAGTGCCACCAATTGGATATAAAGGTTTGAAAAAAAAACATGCTCCTAATGTTGAACCAGTTGGACTTTTTGTGCAGTTCCACTAGAATCGAGCATCCCTGTTTGCATAGATATTGAAAGTGTGATTACTCTAAAAGTGGCACTAGTTGAAGCATAAACTCACAAATATAAGCATTAAAGGCATACATAGTTTTTTCTGGAAAAGTGAGCCATTCCTGACCTTTCCTCTTCTTTTAAGCAAATTTTGTGCTGTTCTACTAAAATAAAATGCCATCACCGCCTTGACAATTCAGTGACACTGTACAAAAGGAAATGACTTAACATTACATCATGATGTCAGGTATGTAGTCGACAGGCATTAGAGACAAACATATAGACCTCCTCAAGAGAATAGCCGGAGGAGGAGGTGCCCACTCTTGACCTTTCCTCTTGTCTTCATAATTGTCTGTGCAGTTTAACCAAAATAAAATGACATCAGCGCCTCGGCATTTTGGTGACACCATACAAAAAAATTAACTTATCTCATGAAAGTGAGGTATGTAATCTATAAGCATTAACAGTGCAAAAATCTGAAGGTAGTAACAAGTTTCATCGTTGGTATATTGGCTGTGCAACAACATTAGAATGCCTTAGCTGAAAAATCTTTAATACATCCACAATCAACAGCTAACCCTGAAATAATCCAGTGACATTAAATGGCATTGCTTAAATTTATCGGTGGCATTAGACTGAGAGCAGCATTAGTTAAATGTGGCATCACTTTAGCAGTAGCATTGCTTGACTTGACTGCTGGCGTTATACTAATAGCAAAAAGAGTGGCAATAAGAGCATGGGCCATTCGGACAGTGGGCGCACCAGTACTATGTACCTCCACGGACGCAGAGTGGAGAGGGAGGTATGGTTGCCCAGAGCAACAAATATCCAGGCAGCATATGTGGATTATGTCCCATTTTTGTTCTCTTTAGCCACTTTTTTCCTATGCGAGGACAACAAACCGATCGACCTGGTCATTCTCTATTGCGTTGTCATGCCTTTCTACCCTTCTTCGACCAAGAGACACGAGACTCGTTCCTTAGCTACTGATTTTCCCTTTTCAACCTAGATGCGGGTTCGATGCCTACTCTCTTGGACAAGACAGGTCTCCCTTCCTTTCCTTATTCAACCTGACATGGATTAGTACGCATGAAGTAGGGTTTCCTTTAATAGTGCAAATTATGGTTTTCGTCTGCGTGGCCAGCAGAGCAGAGGATAGCAAATTGGGAAGATGCTGGAGTGGAAAAAGATCCACATGCAACGACGTGGCAGATGGGGAAATAGAACAACGTTATGGTTCGAAAAGAGGGAGCATACCTGAGGGTCGGCGGGAAGTGGCTTTGCTCGTGCTAGTCGTCCTCCGCACACACTACGACAGCAAGCTTGGGGACGGAAGCCATCCCGCGCGGGCGCTAGGTATGAGAAGACGACCTTGTCATGAGTGCGTGACCTCGCTCGCCGACGACTTTCTTCCCCGGCGGATCTGTGACCACTGGTGAGGAGGGAGAGAGGGGTCGTCTTTTTTAGAACTGGAGAGAGGGTGGTAGTGTGAGAAGCAAGTGGGCAGCCCTTAGCAAGAAAGCACTGAAGCTCCAGCCTATATATCTTTTTTATACTACTAGTACTGGAGGTGGGGTAGTGGTAGAGTAGTATATATTTTCTCTGCATACAATACTAGTTAGTCGTGCTTCAAAACTGATCGGCACGCCATTAAAAAAATAAAGGTCGATAACTAATGCGGCACCTCGGGCCAAAGCGGCCAGATCGCATTTTGCACGAGAAATTACACACCATGTTTCGTTGACATGTGGTCCCGTACCAACATATCAGTGAGACGACGGCGAGTAGTAGGAGTATTTCTGAATGGACGTGTACGCCGGGGCGCCTCTTCGTGAACCGTGGCAAACTCACAACCGTCCATCGACTCTTCGCCTTTCCCTCTCAATTTGGAACTGCTGTCGCACGCTCTTCCTCTCCCTCCATTTTCCTTCAGCCCTTCACCCTTTCTTCTTCCATTGTTTGATCATCTTCTCCATGGAGGGAACAGGCCGGAAACGACCCCGTTATTCTTGCCCCGATCTAAAAGATGACATGGTGGAGGAACTCATTGATCGGTGCGACGTCATCACCTCGGCTAGCATGGCAGGTTCGTTCAAGCCCATTCTCGGCTCAACTAATAACATCATTGCAAGGAACCCAAGAGTCAAGGAGCGGTTTGATCTCCCTATCTTCTTCGCCGTGACCACGATGGTGGCGCAAGACGACGGAGGCCTCGCCTGTGCAAGTTGATGCCGCTTGATAATGATACGTATGATGTTAAGATGGCATCGCTTGAGGGCAAGGCTTGGGCAGGCGCAAATGGAGATTGGGTTGTTTACATTGGGTCCAACTGCGAGTGGGAACTTGTGAATGTGTGCACTCGTCACCGGGTTCCACTTCCAAAAATCTCAGCACACTGCCCAGAGGTTGAGCACACCGGTAATGTATGCGCGTTCAAATACGATCATGGTGACTGTCTTCTATGTAAGATAGCAATTTGTCGATTTCCCAACCGCTCTTGGAATTACAGCAACTATGATGTTGTTGCTATCTTCGACAAGCTTGTTGTCGTCCTTGATGGTTTCACTCGATGGATATTGCTCAAAAATCAGTTTTTGTACACGGATGAGTACTGTGATGCAATTCAATACGAGGGCCTTGTGTTTGCTGCCACCACTCATGGCACTATTTTTGCATGGCATACTAGTAGTTTCGGTACGTTTGTCTTCCACCGTAATTATAATTGTTTCATCCACATGCATGCGGGTTAGCAAGTTTCCCTTTACTAATTAACCTTCTTCTTGTGTTTCCAAGGTCCTATGAACATCCCACCACCTATAATTGAAAATTTTTATAACCAAGGGGGAGATGCCGATGGTGATGATCACGAGCAGCGCCCATATACTCTGTGGCGCCTGGCAACTAATTCTGATGGATCACCTCTTCTTGTGTGTATACAGCCCACTGATGATGTTATTGCTAAGGAAGCACGTGTCTCCCATGGTTGCCCTCTCCAGACCTATTCAAACACCCGTTGCATGGTATTCGGGATGGATACTAGTGTGCTAGCGCCAACTCCTTCTCCCTGGCATAGAATTGATAGTCTTCGAGAAAACTCGCTCTTCCTTGGACAAAACTATCCGATGATGGTGAAAGGCGATCCAACTGCTGTTGACACATTTATGAGAAGCAACTGTGTCAATACCTCGGACATTTGGGTGGTTCCCTACCACGAATCGATATAGCAGGCCGCTTCAGCTGGATGATCGATCTTCGTTGGTCTCGGATCGACAATGGATGGCCCGTCGAGAGAATCACTTGTGGTTCAAAGCAAGCGTTCCAACGCCGAGGAATGGTTGAGTTGAAGTTCATTTCATTGCTTGTTATTTGTTGTGTGGTGAAAACTTTAGTATTTATAATGTATCCTCGTTGTCGATGTTGGTTGATGACCTGTTCTATGTAATAAAATGATATGCCTGTGATAAACTTACTAAATTTATGAATGTATTTCGAGTCGCTTCTCTGAGTGAGTGGTGCGACGAGGCAAAAAATATTTTCCGAATACATAATTGTACGTGCATTGCAACAGGTTATCGGATGAGGCCAATCAACAATAGTAGTACACTATTTGTACTCCCTCCGTCTAGGTGAGTAAGTCACCTTACGAAAATTAGATTTTCCCAAAATGTTTAGGCGTCGTTCATTAACCTTCCATCTCGATGCCCGCCCTGCCTTGTTCGCCAGCGAGCGCTTCCACCTATGCCTTGTCGTCTCCCGTGGAAACCCCTTTCCTCCTTTTCTTTTGCTCGGGCAAGGACCAATGCATGCAGCACGTCCATGCGGTTGTTAGGCAAGAAATAAAAGCTCTTTGCATGCTATGAATTACGATGGCCTACATGGGTAGCTAATAAGGCATCCTCTTAACTGCTGTGATTAAATGATGTGTTTAGAATAGAGAAATATTCTTCTTTTCCACCAATCTGCTTGCACCTAGGTCATGATGCACCTTCTAATACGACTTATTCACCTAGACGGAGTACTAGCTTCACATGTTTCAAGGCGTCGAGGCGAGTGTTTTCTTGTAGCCATATGTTAATGTGTTCGTCAGACGTAACCAGCACCTCGAATCCTCGATACTAGTACAATACTATATAGTAGGAGTAAGTAGTAGGAGTAGTAGGGTGGCATGGGCCAGAACAAGCATTCACGTCCAGGAGTACGGCACACGCCACCACCACGACATCCATCTGACACCATATTATTTCTTGGAGTCCGTGCTAGAGCAATCTCTTCAACCTCGTCGTTTCTCTAACTTCAGCCATCACGCGGCGGGCGAGGTGGGGGTTTGCCGATAGTCGGTTTCCTTAACTGCGGTCCCACTTGTAAGGCCAACTCCAACGCACGACCCCAAACGCACCTCCGTTTTGCACGAACTCCAACGATTATTTTGACTTGAAAAGCAAGACCAAAGAAAACAAGAACCACAAGAATACATTTTACTACTCCTGTAAGTTGGATTAGTGCCTTCTCGATGCATTCATTGTTGATCTGCGGAGGCTCGATCTTGCGTGCTTCTTTCTTCTTCGAATGTAAAGAAGTAGACGTTTCTGTAGCGACCCGACCTCAGACGGTCAAACCTCTGTGTTGTTGTGCCATCCCTGGATCTGTATGCTGGCACACACAGTACATCAATGTATATATCAAAGTGCAGTCACATGTATAATTAACGTAAAACTGATATATACCTCATAAGTCACAGGAAACAAATAGTCAGGTGTGGAGTCCCATCAACGCCATCGGCAGGTTGAGTGTAGACCGTAACCCTGTACCGTACTCTTACTCGTCGGAAGTAAATATCTGCAACATGATACGTTGCAGCCGTGTAGGTCAGTACATTGAATGTACCGGCAAGATCACAACATGAGAAAACAGATGATAAAACTATACTATATGCAATATGGCTTTGTGGCTCTGGTATGCGAGTTTTGTCTACGTAAAAGCTGATTTATTTTCCCTACATCAAAGGAATAAATGAAGTCTGTACTATGGAGTTTTCTATCATGACATGGTTCCGCCAACCGATGTCTCATAGCCCAAAATCATCATAAGTTGCCCACAATTAAGTTATCAATCCGGTGTTGAGAGTTAGAGATAGATCCAAGTCCAGATGCTCAAATTGTCCGTAATCGGGACACGGCTAATCGATTAGGTTTTAACCCTCTGCAGAGGTTTGTACACTTTACCCGCAAGATTCGATCCCTCTTTTTACGTTCTCGCACTTCGGGTGTTTGAGAACAAGATGACCAAACATGGTCTTAGAAGAGTTCCCCGACCACTGTCCGGTGCTCATCCAATCCTACCGTAGTTGTACATCGCTAGCACCGCCCACCAGAGTCACAACTAAGGTCTAACCAAGCCAGAGCCCATAGTGACTTGCGGTTGCAGGTAAGCTTCGGGCATGAAGTATTCTTCCGTCTCTTTGAGTCTGGGTGAAGCTTTCCGCAAGATGTCATGGCGCTTCTCCATGCATCCCGCCAACCACCGGGTTACTCCAGGGTGCCCGTCAACCATCCTTCACCCAGTAGTGTGTATTTGAATTCTTGTCTCGAGTCTTGAAGTCTTGAGGCCTTGAAGATGCAGTCCTTGCAGATTCCATCATGGAGTTGTCGTCATTGACGTAGATCCTCCATTCTCACACCACTCCCGAGCGCTCATACCAACCCCGTCTACTATAGCGTAGCATTAAAATAAATAACGTCCCGGGATTGTTAACAGGGTGATGGGTTCCTACCTCATGCATACTACTCAACTACAAGGATTCAATGTCACTACGGAGGGATTGTTGCGAAGATGACACTAGATGCAATAAAACACATAGGTATGAAAAACATGGTCAAAGTGAACTTGCACGGTAAGTTGATGAAGATAACAACACTCTCGAATAATGACTTGGTAGAACTATTCGTCACTCCGTTGAAAATCTATATAGTCATAGCATTCATATAAGCAAACATCCTAGCAAACAATTCTAACACTCATAATAAAACCAACAAATAAAAATGCAAATCAAGGGACACCAAATAAAAACAAAGGAAAACTACACAACAAAACTACTAAAGAAAACTCTAAGACATAACACAAAATAGTGTTGTCCTAAGTAAAAACTTAACAACAATTAAAACACTAAAGCAAAAATTTAATAGAAAATAAAATGTAAAACAACTAATTAACAAAAAGTATTTTTCATAAAATTTTATTTGCAGAAAGAAACAAATAAAAAGCTTTTATAAAACACTAACTATGACCTAAACAAGTTTTCATCTGAAACTAACAAAATAAATTTTTAGAATAGGAATAAAATTGTCTACAGTTAAATAACAGAAACAAAACTAAATTTGTCAAAAGAGACAAAAAGAAATAATTTAAAAACAATTAAAACTATAAGGAAAAGGTTAAAACAAAAGTAAAACTAAAACAGTACTGTTTTGACTAAAACTCTAATTTAAAATAAACTAAAAATAAATCACTACATGCTACTGGATAGATAAAACAATAACAAAACAGTAGCAAAAGGAATCAATCAAAAAGCTATTTTAGAATAGAAGTTATTAGCAATCTAGTGTTTGTAACAAATCTGTTTGAAATCGAAATTTAAAAATTTCAAAAGTATTTTTCGTTGGTTTCTCTGGATAGATGGGATTTTTCTGAAACTACAGAAAAAAGAATCACTCAATTCGGATTAAAAGCCTAAAAGATATAGATTATCTAAGAATGAAACTTTTCTGTTAAAAAAACAGAAACGAAAATAAGAAAAACAAACAACGTGGCCTATTGCTACTGGGCTAAGCAATGGGCGATTAGTAGTTATACTACGCTAGGCCGAAGACTAGCAGAAAATGTGCGCGTACGTTTTTAACAGAAGACCGACGAACCGATTTAAATCTAAACCGAAACGAAACCATAAACTAAAAACCGATCTAATGAAAAAAAACAACTTACTAAACCGATCTAATCGAACACAACGATTCGATCTAAAGAAAAAAAACAAAGAGGAGGAGCGCTCGCTTACAGAGGAGAACGTGCGTGGCAGGGAAGGAGAGGCCGGTGGGTGGCGAGACTCCGGTTGTCGTCGGCGTTGGCGAGGATGTCCAGGCGATGCGAAAGGTCGAGGGCGTTCGATTTTCTGTGGATGGTGAGGCGAAGGGACGTCGGACGGCTGCAGGGCGAGGTTGTTTCTCCGGCGAACTACGCGAACTCCGGGTCGGCGTTCGAGCTCAAGTGGCTCGCTGTGGTGGACGAGACAAGAGGAAAAGATGTCAGACAAATGCTCGCGATGAAAGATCTCAATAGGCAGAAGGGGAGGCTGCGGTGACCTACGGACATGCAAGCGGATGGTGAACTTCGCGATTTCCGGCGAGATCCAACTTCGTTCTCGCGGTTTATTGGGGAGGGTTTGGGCGACGGTGTATGGGGGCATCGGTCGAGGGGAAACTCGGCTATTTATAGGACATCTTCATGCGGAAGGGGGCAACCTCGAGGATCGGATTCCGGAGATCACGGACATGGGCGATATGGCAATCTTCCGGTTCTGTTTCATTACGTGAGGAGGAAGAAGACCAGGTGGGTCCCAGCGTGAATGAAAAAAAACAAAGAAGAGAGAGACGCAAGAGAGAGAGAGAGAGAGATCGCCAGCGGAAGGGGTGGCGGCGGCTCCTGGGAGTTGGGAGCGCTCGCTAGGGCAGCTCCCATGCGAGCCTGGGCCTGCTGGGCCGGCTGGCCTGGCGGGCTTCATTTTTTTTTTGAAAAAAACTGCGAGGAAAAAAAACAGAAACAAAATTTATATCGGTATATTATATATCAAAAAAACTCAGAAAAAGATTTCCTAAAACATGAACATATCTTCATGGCGAAATAAAATACACAAAAATTGACAAAAGTCAAACAATGCTGCTGTCGCATTAAAACCCAACAAAAATCATTTTTTAAATACCAAAATTATTTCAAATTTATTTTCTCCTAATTTTCCATGGAAGGGAATCATTTTACCCTTATTTCAATATATATTATTTTTGCAGAAAATAATTTCAATAAAAACCCAAATAACTCCAAATTGAAAGGGGGTTTCAAAATAAAGTCCAAATGACTTTCAATTTGATTCTTTTTAACTTCCAACTCATATTTCATATAATCTGAAGAAGTCATTTTATCTTCCCTCAGGAAAATCATTGAGTTGCATAAAGTTTCTGAATTTGAAATATTTCCAAATGGAATTCAAATCTTTTCAAAACCCTTTTAATTTATATAAATGGAAGAAGTCATATCATCTTCTCTCTAGGGTTTTGTGTTTGAATTGAATTTGAATTCATGGAGATCATAAATGCAAGGTGAAAGTTTGGGAATGTCATTTCATTCCCTCTCAGTAAACTTTCAGAAAGTTTCAAATTTCACTCAATTTCACACAATCACTTACACAACACTCAAACAAACAAGCATAATTATTTATTTAATGTAACATTCCAAAATTTAGAATTTTGGGATGTTACAGTTTCTTCCTTGCATCTAGTCTCATGTCTAGCCTCTATTCTATACTAGCTAAAAGTGATAGAACATCTACTAAATTGCGCTCTATCAATATATGGATGTACTCTTCTTCCCAATACAAAAACTTCCATCCATTCTACTCCCTCCGTTGCACAATACATGCCTTCTATTAGTAAAAATATATATGTATCTAGACATGTCTTAGTATATAGGTACATCCATTTTTGGACAAATGGAAGTCAAGTATTTTGGAACGGAGGGAGTACACAATAAATTTTTTAAGTTAGCACAACTAGTCTAATCCGAGAGCAGAACCAAAGATTTGGTCGGGTTCTTCCTCCTTTTGCCGACACGTGGGACATCCAGCATCCAGGCCGTGTCATGAAAGAAAATAGAGTGGTAGTTGAAGCCACGAGATGTGCATCTTGGGTTAAACTGTAAATAGAATCTTACTACTCTTGAGTAACTCCAAAAGCGGCCACCCAAGATCTTTATTGGATTTGTTTTTCATCACTAGCACGTCGAGGTGAAAGATGTGCAGGTTCAGTTGGTCCTCTTGCGTTTTCACTGGCATGTGGGGCCGCATGTGAGCAGACAGACGATGGGCTCCGCGCGTCTGCTGGCTGGCTGAGAAGAGAGATAGAGGAGGGCTGAGCACGGACTATAGGAAATTTGTTCTACGTACCTCGATATAGGCTCGATATAGTGGGGTGGAATGGGCCATAACTAGCATTCACGTCTAGCAGTACGGCACACGCCACCCACACGAGTCCCATCCGACACCAATTTTCTTGGAGTCCGTGCTACAGCCATCTCTTCTCCCTCCTGTTTTCTCAGCCATCGCACGGTGGGCGGGGTGGGGGTTTGCCGATAGTCGGTTTGCTCAACTGCGGTCCCACTTGTAAGTGAAAATGCAACACCGCACGCATTCCCGCTTGAGCGGCATGCCGGACCAACCGTGTGGGGGTGCGACGCGAACACGGCAGGCTTTTCCTTTTGAACTCGTAACTTGTAAAATTTGGTTCTGCTCCATGGCGCGACCGATAGATAGAAAATAATGCATGGAGTAATGAGAAGTTTGGTTATGGCGCCGTTCATGCATGGAGTACGTACGAAAATTATGAAGTTGATGCAAAAGATAAGATAATTACTGTAGTATCATATAGTACTAGATGGATTTGACGGAAAGATAAAAATACATACGGATCCATCAACATTCGACGACATCCTCACGCCCTAGTGCGCCGGGTCACCAACCGACGTGTGAGGAGCAGCGGCGTTGGCGGTGATGTCTACGACACAACCTTCTTCTTGTAGATGTTGTTGGGCCTGCAAGTGCACAGGTTTGTAGGACAGTATCAAATTTCCCTCAAGTGGATGACCTAAGGTTTATGAATCCGTAGGAGGCGTAGGATGAAGATGGTCTCTATGAAACAACCCTGCAACCAAATAACAAAGAGTCTCTTGTGTCCCCAACACACCCAATACAATGGTAAATTGTATAGGAACACTAGTTCGGCGAAGAGATGGTGATACAAGTGCAATATGGACGGTAGATAAAGGTATTTGTAATCTGAAATAATAAAAACAGCAAGGTAACTAATGGTAAAAGTGAGCGTAAACGGTATTGCAATGATAGGAAACAAGGCCTAGGGTTCATACTTTCACTAGTGCAAGTTCTCTCAACAATAATAACATAGATAGATCATATAACAACCCCTCAACATGCAACAAAGAGTCACTCCAAAGCCACTAATAGCGGAGAACAAACGTAGAGATTATGGTAGGGTACGAAACCACCTCAAAGCTATTCTTTCGGATCAATCTATAAAAGAGTTCGTACTAGAATAACACCTTAAGAAACAAATCAACCAAAACCCTAATGTCACCTAGATACTCCATTGTCACCTCAAGTATCCGTGGGCATGATTATACGATATGCATCACACAATCTCAGATTCATCCAACCAACACAAAGTACTTCAAAGAGTGCCCCAAAGTTTCTACCGGAGAGTCAAGAACGTGTGCCAACCCATATGCATAGGTTCATGGGCGGAACCCTCAAGTTGGTCACCAAAACATACATCAAGTGGCACGTTGATGTAGGGCAGAACCCTAGGAGGGATCTTTTCACACTTGGAGGGGGAAAAGGAGAGAACAACAAGAACACCACAAGAACACAAAGAGGAAATCACTCCAACAATTCCCGATTACACATCCACTAGAGTAACAACACAAGATCCACAAGTCACAAACACAATCAAAGGAAAGATACAATGGCAAAGTTCATCCCAAATCCAAAGGAGATGGGGTCTTGGATATAGTCTACTCCTTGAGGAGGTCTTGAAATCCACAAGGATTCTTCCCTGGGGGGGGGGGGCTTGATTCCACAAGGGAAGGTAGAAAGGAGCAAAGCTCACAAATATCTCATCTAATACATTGCTAACCCTAAACATGGTCCTTGGTACGAAATAATAGCCTAGGGGTCGAAGGAGACGAAGTGGAGCCGAAGATGCACTCTCAGCCGGCCATCACAGGAGGCCCGTGCAAGACGGGGTAAGTTGGGCCCGTGCAAGACGGGTGCTCCAGCCAACTCCCTGAGTAGCCCGTGGGCACGGGGTCTCGGGGGCCCGTGCGCACGGGGTCGCCTGGAGCTTCCTGTGCAGCTGATGTAGCCCTTCTTCTTGGTTCTCGTGGCCTCGGGGTGGTCCTCCCTCTCCTTGGTGATGCTCCGGAGCGTCTTGGTGATGTTCCTCTTCATACCTAAGGAGGCATAGCACATTATGGTGAGGTAGTAAACATGTTCCACTCGTGTCCATATGCAAATCTAGTAGGAAGGAGTTCACCTCGGTTTCCAAAGCACGTGCTCTTGCTCTTGTCATAGGTCCACGTGGGGCTTGATGTGTTGATGTAGAGTCCATGGGGATGATGGAAGGATGCTCCGCATCATCTCCCCTCCCTTGGGAGAGATCCGACCTCGGATCACAAGCTTCATCTCCATGGTATGGCGTGAGATCTTTGACGTTGAAGATGTCGCTCACATTGTACTTGTCTCGAGGTAGGTCGATCTTGTAGGCGTTGTCGTTGTAGCGTGCTAGCACCTTGAAAGGTCCATCGGCTCGAGGTAGAAGCTTGGACTTGCGTCCGTTGGGGAAGCGGTCCTTGCGAAGGTGTAGCCACACAAGATCACCGATGTTGAAGACCATGGGTTGCTTGTCGACGTTGAGCTTGGTCGCTAGTCGTTGTACTTGGCGCTCGATGGCGTGCCTTGTATCCTCATGCATCTTCTTGATGTAGTTGGATCGTGCACTCGCATCCATGTTGGTGCGCTCTTGTAGAGGAAGGGGGACTTGCCGGTAGTCGAATGTCTTGCACGGTTGTAGGCGTACTCGGCGATGGGTAGGCACTCCTCCCACTCCTTGATGTTCTTCTTAATCAACACGTGAAGTAGAGTGGATAGTGTCCGGTTTGTCACCTCCGTTTGGGCGTCGGTTTGCGGATGGTATGCGGATGAGAACAAGAGCTTGATTCCGAGCTTGGGGCATAGGGTCTTCCAAAAGTAACTCAAGAACTTGACATCACGATCGGAGACAATTGTCTTTGGTACTCCATGGAGGCGCAATATTTCCCTACAAAAGAGATATGCAACATGTGAAGCATCGTCTATCTTGTTGCAAGGAATGAAATGTGCCATCTTAGAAAATCTATCCACAACAACAAACACGGATTCCTTTCCATTTTGAGTTCTAGGCAAGCCAAGTATAAAATCCATGCTAATTTCTTCCCAAGGTTGATAGGGAATAGGAAGAGGTATGTAAAGACCATGAGATTGCGCTTTAGACTTAGCTTTGCGACATGTAGAGCATCGGTTGGTGAAGCATTGGATGTCGCAGAACATCTTGGGCCAAAAGTAGTTCTTGGAGAGCGTGGCGAATGTCTTGTCGCGTCCAAAGTGTGCCATGAGTCCGCCTCCATGAGCCTCTTGCAAAAGGAGCAAACGAAGAGAAGACTCGGGAATGCATAGTTTGTTAGCTCTCATAAGATAACCATCCTTGATGTAATAGTGTTCCCAAGATGTATGCATCAAACATTTAGCATGAGGAGTCGCAAAAGATGAATCATTAGCATACAAGTCTTTTATGTGCTCAAAGCCAATAACATCCAACTCAAGTTTGGTGACAAGAGTGCATATGCGTGAAAGTGCATCCGCAACTACATTTTCCTTACCCTTAATGTACTTGATCACATATGGGAAAGATTCAATAAATTCACTCCATTTGGCATGACGCTTGTTCAACTTAGTTTGGCCTTTTAAGTACTTAAGTGTTTCATGATCGGTATGGATGACAAACTCATGAGGTCTAAGATAATGTTACCAAGTATGTAGAACACACACTAATGCATACAATTCTTTGTCATAGATGGGATAGTTAAGTTGAGCACCGGAGAGTTTTTCACTAAAGTAAGCAATTGGTCGTTTTTCTTGCATCAAAACTCCGCCAATTCCGGTACCACTTGCATCACAATGAACCTCAAAAGTTTTGTCAAAATTGGGCAAAGCAAGAATTGGAGCATGAGTAAGCAAAGACTTGAGTTCATCAAAAGTGGTGGATTGCAAAGGTCCCCAAACAAAAGGAGTATTCTTCTTACTCAAAGCATTCAAAGGAGCGGCAATAGTGCTAAAATCTTTCACAAAGCGACAATAAAAATCCTCAAGACCAAGAAAGCTACGCACTTGTTGCAAATTGGTGGGTTGGGGCCAAGTTTTAATTGCTTCAATTTTAGATTCATCAACATGGACACCCTTGGAAGAGACAACAAAACCCAAGAAAACCACTTTGTCAACACCAAACGTGCAGTTTTCAAGTTTGCATAAAGACGTTCCTTGCGAAGGGTTTGCAAAACAGTCCTAACATGATCAAGGTGCTCTTTCATGGTTTTGCTAAACACAAGAATATCGTCGAAGTAGACCACAACAAAGACTCCAATATAAGGGCGAAGCACATGATGCATAAGGCCCACGAAAGTACCGGGAGCTTCCGATAAACCCATAGGCATGACTAACCACTCATATAAGCCAAATTTGGTTTTGAAAGCAGTTTTCCACTCATCACCCTCTTGTATGCGGATTTGATAATAGCCACTTTTAAGATCAATTTTTTAGAAAAAGTTGGCTCCACTAAGTTCATCAAGCATGTCATCTAAGCGAGGAATGGTATGCCTATAGCGAACGGTGATAGCATTTATAGGTCTACAATCGGAATACAAACGGAAACTTCCATCTTGCTTAGGCACAAGTATAACGGGAACGGCACAAGGGCTTAAGCTTTCACGTACATGACCGTTGTCGATGAGTTGTTGTACTTGCCGTTGGATCTCCTTAGTCTCTTCGGGGTTGACACGGTATGGAGCTTTGTTTGGAAGTGGCGCTCCAGGGATGAGGTCGATTCGATGCTCAATGCCTCGTAGAGGAGGTAGACCCGGAGGTAGCTCTTGGGGGAAAACATCTTGGAATTCCTGCAGAAGAGATTGAAACACTAAAGGTAGCTCGTGAGAGGTGTTAGTTTTTGGTTCTCCATCCTTGCACACAAGGACAAAGTGCATCACACTTGATGGGTTCTCACACACTTCTCTCATCTCACTTTTTGTGGCAAATAGGATGAGGTTTTTCTCTCTAGGCGAAGAGGCGCTCAAGTTTGGCTTGTGGCTCTCACTCACTTTTTGGTGGATCACTTTCTCACTCTTCTCTCCATGATGGGTGGCTTACTTGTCGGCTATCACTTGACTAGGAGACATAGGTCGTAGCACATACTCCTTCCCTTTCATCTTGAAGCTATAGTGGTTGGTACGCCCATTGTGGATGACACCACGGTCGAATTGCCATGGTCGACCAAGAAGGAGGTGGCAAACGGTCATTGGGACCACATCACACTCCAAAGTGTCCTCATATGCACCAATTTTGAAGGAGACTTGGACCGTATGCTCGATTCGTATAGTGTCGGAGTCGATTAGCCATTGAACCTTGTAGGGGTGCGGGTGCTTCCTCTTGACCAATTGGAGCTTGGAGGATAGTTCTTCACTTGCTAAGTTGTGGCAACTACCTCCATTGATGATGACCTTGACGAACCTTCCATTGATGCCGGCCTTTGTATGGAAGATGTGGCATCGTTGGTCTTCGTCTTGTTGATGTTGAAGAGTCAAGACCTTGGAGACAACAAGAGCGGGACTTGAATCTTCATCACAAAAGACTTCATCATCTTTGTCTTCGTTGTTCACTTGTCGGTGCATGGCCACTTGCTCAAGGGCTTCCATTTCTCCTTCACTCATGGAGTCGTAGGTGCCGTCGTCGTTGAAGATCATGGTGCGCTTGTTTGTGCACTCAAAGGACTTGTGGCCTCGGCCGCCATAAGTGCAACACTTGAAGGAGCTTGTCTTGACAGTCTCATCGGTTGGAGCAGAGGATGAAGCACGCGGCTCGAAGTTGCTTGAAGTAGGAGGAGGATGACTTGAACTTGTCGAAGTTTCCTTGTAACTTGACTTGTCGCCGGTACTTGGTGAGGCTCTAGTTGATGTAGGAGTTGCCGGAGTCGCGGGAGCTTGATAAGAGGAGCCGTAGGTCTTGGACGAGTACTTGGCGTATTTGAAGTCATCTTGGACTTGTCGCTCGGCCTTGGTCGCTTGATGAACTAGCTCGAGGAGGTTTGAGTATGGTTGGAAGTCGGCAATCCGCTTGATTGGATGGTTGAGGCCGTTCAAGAAGCGTGCCATTGTTTGTTCATCGTCTTCCTTGACATTGGCTCATATCATGGCAATCTCCATTTCTTGGTAGTATTCTTCCACCGTCTTCGTGCCTTGTTTGAGAAGTTGCAACTTCTTGAAGAGATCACGATTGTAGTGAGTAGGCAAAACGAGCTCTCATGACATCCTTCATAGCCGTCCAAGTTGTGATTGGTGGCTCGCCTGCGTGTCGTCGTCGCTCAATCACTTGTTCCCACCAAATGAGAACGTAGTCTTGGAACTTCGAGTGATGCCATAGCGATCTTCTTCTCTTCATCGTAGTTGTGCAACCGGAAGATTTTGTCGACCTTCAATGCCCATGAGAGGTACTCTTCGGGGTCATTGCTTCCGTTGAACTTGGGCATTGTGAACTTTAGCTTGCCGTAGCGGAGTTCTTCGTCTAAGTAGCGGTTTTGGTGTCGCTCTTGTCGTGGAGGAGGATCCTCAAATGCTCGTTCCTCGAGATGTCGCTCTTGGCGTGGAGGAAGTCCATGATCCGCTTGCTCTTGTTGAACTTGAGGTTGAGGAGGAGCTTGACGAGCTTGTGGAGTAGCTTGAGGAACTTGACGTTGCACGCGTGGTTGGTAGTTCCTCTCGTGGATTTCTTCTCGAAGGGCTTCCTCTTGATTGCGCCGTTCGTGATTGCGGTTGGCGATGGATCGACTTGATTCTTGAAGCGCACATTGCGCCTCAAGAGCTTGCGCTTCTCGTTGTTGTTGTTGAAGACGTTGAGCCTCGGCGTCTTGTTCTTCTTGGTGTAGTCGCGCTCGTTCTTCCTCTTGGCTCCGTAGTCGTTGTCGTTCTTGAGCTTGAGCAAAAGCGTCCTGGTTTGAACGGGGACGAGGAACTTGCTCATCGACTTGCTCTTGTGAATGCATGGCGTGAAGTGGGTTTCGGGATGCATGACGGTCTTGACGTGCGGCTCGTCGAAGAGTGTTCGATGACGGTGTACTTGAGCCGGAGAAGGTGTCGTCGGAGTATCGACTTGAGTGGCTCCGTCTTCAGTAGGAAGAAGTTGAAGGAGGCCGGTTGACCAACAAAGCACGGATCTCGTCCATTCTTGCATCGTTCTCTTGCTTGTCTTGGCGTCGAGCTTGTTGTCAAAGTAGTCCTGCAGGTCGGCGTTCGGGAACGGGGTCCCTGACTTGATTGCTGCGCCCTTGGCGTGGCTCAAACGGGGGGCCATCACGGACCATCTTCATCAACACAAGCTCAAGACCCTCGCGAGGGGCCAAGCCTCGCGGGGCGGACGACAGGGAGCCTCCTCAGGCATGGCCTCATTAGGCTGGCTCGCGAGGAGGCGGAGAGATCAAGGCGGGGTACCTCACGAGGTGCCCATGGCGCAAGCCATGATGACCAAGGGCGCCAGCCCGCGCAGTGTCCTCCTTTCCTCTTTGGTGCAAAGGGAGCAAGCGCAGGCGAGAGCATCAAGCAAAGGCGTCCATTTCGGTGCAACAAGACCAAGACCAGTCCAACGGCAGGAAGGAAGTCATTGTGGAGCCCAAGCCTGTGTCACCACCAGAGCCTTTGACAGGCGAGGACCAACTTTAGTCAGGATAAGTGTACTAGATGTTCCCCTTCAAAATGGCCAATTGTTGGCGCCCTTCCCGCTCAATATTTGGGAAGAGGCCCAGGGCCCTTGCCTATAAATAGGACTAGCCACCCCCAGGGAAGGGGGATCTGAATCTGGAATCACAGAGAGAGAGGGAGAGGGACTGAACTCCCCCCAGCAGTTCATCGCCCCGGCCAAGAACAGACCCTCGCGAGGCTGTTCTTCCTTGTATTGTTCATCACCATCAGCCTAAGAGGCAATCCACCACACCACAAACTAGAGTAGGGTATTACACCACAATGGTGGCCCGAACTAGTATAAACCTTGTGTCTCTTGTGCTATTCCTTTCGTAGTTTCGATCCTAGCGAGGCGGTGGGGTGCAGGTAGGTAGAGGGTGAGATTCCGCGTGCACCCCAGTGTTCAAACCACAAGGGTCTGCCGAAACCCGAAATCCAACATTTGGCGCGCCAGGTAGGGGTGCGCCGGGATCCACCTTCTGCCACTTCGTGTCCCGTCGCATCGTCATCATCATGTCCGGCGACTAGGTGGGCAACCCCGGTACCTGGGCGGCTTGGCCCGCCCACGCAGAGCTGCTCGCCTCGGGCGACCCCGTGCCCCAGGCAGCTCGCGGTCCGCTGGCAGCGGGCGGCGTGGACAGGCTTAGACGACTCTCACGCGCGGCGGCGCCGGCAATGAGGGCTCAACCACACGCGCCGCGATGCCATACACCCGCCGAGCAAAGCGAACTCGAGGCGCTCATGGTGGCAGCTCTGCAGCAGCTGCCGGAAGGCGGCCGTGACGTCTTTGCTAGAGTGGGTGGCGAGCTCCGGCTTTGCCGCCTCGGGCTCACCCTTTATGCACCCAGCTCCCACCTCGGGCCAGGCGGCCAGCTGGGGCTCCACACGCGCCATGGGCTCCAAGGCTACCCCAACACCAGTGGCTGTCGGCCCGGGCAGCGGCCTGCCTCCGCTCCCGGCCAGCGAAGAAGGACTCTCCGCGACTCACGACCCCAGTGGGCCGCCGCACTACCACCCCCAGGTGGGCACCTCAAGCAGGGTTGCATGTCACGCGGAGCACTATGGCGTGGGCTTCGGGATGACGGCCCAAGAAGAATGCGTGCCCCACATGATGGACCAAGGACACCAGCACGAGGGCGAACAAGGCTCGCTCCTCAGCCCAGGCTGGGGGGACGAGGCGACATAAGCTGAGCTCTTCCAAGAGCCCCGTGAAGGCCCCACCGTCCATGCTGGAAGCGACGATTATCGGGTACCGCTAACTCCTCAGGAGCAGGCATACGCTAATCATGAATCACAGGAGGTGCAGGTCGCCGCAGCGAGTGGCTGCCCCGCTCCCGCAGTCTCCTACCCCTCAGGAGGAGGGCGTCGGGGGCTGCAGGAGAGGGTCCGAGATCCTACATCACCACCGCGGCGTTCGGAGCAAGGCGTTGTCAGGAGGTAGGCCCTCTGCTGGGAAGGTGCCTCAGGGCCTGCCCCTGGCGGAGGACCCGTAGTCGTCGGGGGTACCGCTGGCGACCTCTCTACCCCATCGGCGGCGTCCTGGTTTCCGGTCGTCGTTGATGGCACTAGAGTGCGGCACAAGGCGGGGCCCTCATCTGGCGATATGAAGAAAGGTCGATACCTGTGAAGAAGGCCCAGGCCTGTGAAGCTCGCCGCCCCGTGACACTCTCACGTAATAATGAGTGGGGCTGTACACGCCCCGGAGTCTCAGGGGTACCAGCCTCAGGCCCTGGGGCTCCCTCCCACGCCCAGTGGCAGCACTTAGCTCCGCGCTGGTGAGAAGACGTCCAAGACTAGACTAGGTGCCGGACGCGGCCTTTTTTCTACTTTCATTGCTCTTTCCTTTGGTTGTCACTTTCCCCCACTAGATTTAAGTTGGATTCGAATTTGAGATTTGCGTGAGTTTGGGGAAGGGGGTGCTTAGTCTCATTCGAGCAATCTCTCGCGTTCCAGTTACCGCTTTGCCTCAGCTGCCTCCCCTCGCGAGCCCCTCGCGAGCCGGGTTGGGCCTAGCTTGCGCCAAGAGCTGCATCGCCGCGGCCGCATCCTCTCAGGAGGTTTTTACTGCAGATCCTACGGGTTCGATCAGGAGGCACTTGAGACACCACAACCCTCCACAGGCTATCTCAGGGCCCGCACCGGACAAAGGTAAACTAGCCAGCCACTTGGCGCAAGCATACGGGTGATATAGCATCAACTAATACAGAGAACACAAGTTTTACATGAGGGGCTCCCCCTCCCAAAATGCTCTCACAGTCGTCAGGGCAAAACCTGAGTTCTATTCATGCAGGGTAAGGAAACAGGAGCGATGCGCAGTCAGTCGGATAAATCCCCCAATGCATCCTCAGAGGCACCTCCTGAACCGTTGCTGGCGTCGCTGGCTTCGCCATTGCTCTCTGCGTTGTCACAAGCGGCGTCAGGGCCATTCACCACGCTGCCTTCATCAGCAGCCACGATCACGCCATCGTTGTCTGAAGCAAAGGCTCTGACGAGGGCGTCCACGTTGTCTTCCACCCAGTGCGCCAGGTCGCCCCGGACGGCCTGGGGGACTGGGGCGATGGCGGCGTCGAAGTCGAAGTGGGGGTCCATATTCCGGAGATGGCTGAAGACGCGAGAAAAGGCGCGCCCGAGCAGGGCGCGGCTCCTCTCCTCCACCAACCTGTTGGCTCTGACCGACCTCGCCTCCAGCCGAGTCACCACGTCGGTGAAGAACTGAAGGTTGCCGGCGTAGTTAACTGCGTGCGGCTCGCCAACAGCCGCCTCGCAGATATTACCCAAGGCTGTGTTGGCTCTCTCCCGGAGCGTGGTGAGCATGGGGCCGTGCTCATGCTCCAGGATCCGCCGCTAGCGTATCTCGTCCGCATTCTGTCGCGCGACGGCCTCAGCCTCGTCCACCCGTTGGCGAAGAAGAATCACCTCGGCACAGGAGGCAGCTAACCCCTCCTGCGCCACCTCGAGGGCGGCCCGAGAAGCATCGGCCCGCCGCGTCACCTCCTCCTGCTTGGCCCGCAAGGCAGCGGTCCTACCTTCGGCCTCAGCCCGGATCAACCCCAGCCTCTCCTCGAACTCGCGCTCAAGGTTCAAGCGCGCCGTCGCCACCCGACGCCCAACCTCCTGCAGGACACGGGCTTCCCGCGCAGCAACATCCTCCTCCGCCGTCGTCACCAAGCGCTCCCTTGTTTCCAGGCGCTCGTACTGTAGCGCGTTCGGCAGACTTCGGCGTCGGCGCCTCCTCGCGCACGGAGCTCGCTGCGTCGCTGAGGACACCTTCATCGACGCAAGGGCCGTCTCGCGCTGCTCCACCTGCTCCTCCAGTGAGCGGCATCGGGCCAGGAGTTCCCGCGCCCTTTCCTCCGCCGCCTCACGCCGCCGGTCAGCTTCCCGAGCCTCCTCAACGGCCCGAGAACGGACCTCCCGAGAGGCCGCCAACGACGCCTTGGCCTCCTCATTGTCAAGATCACGCTGATTTCGCACAAGAGCGACAGCCGCTTTCAGCTCGCGCCTCTCCGCGGCCAGGCGCAGGCCCTCGGCCTCGAGGCGCGCGTCTTCGTTAGCAAGCTCTTCACCAAGCAGGCTCACCGCATCAGCCGCCCTCCGAAGGAACCCTTGGTGAAGAGCGCGATGCTCCCGAGCGCGCTCGAGCACGTCTTCCACACCATCATCCGCCTCGAGCAAGCCCCGAGGGCCACGAATCAGCACTCCCCCTCCGGGCAGGGGGCTGGGGGCTGGCGCCCTCGCCACGGCTGGGCACGCCTCGCCAGAAGCCCGGCCAGGAGCCAGCCCATCCCTTAACGAAGAGCGCAGGGAATACCTTGGCCAATCGCGGTCGACGACCAAACGAGAAGCCCATGGCAGGCTGGCTATGCCACGAGAAGGCTCGCGAAGGAGGGTCGCGAGGCGCGCAGTGACACGATGCACCTCAGGATGGTTCGTCTCTCTGGCCGGCCTCACCATGAGGGCTCTGCTGCTCGGAGTGCTCGAAGACGGCGGAGAAGGCAGAGCCAAGGGGGATGGCTCCTCAACCATCTCCGTGAACTCGGCGGGAAGGGCCCTGCAGAGCAAGGATCAGTAAAAGCAACAGAAGAATCAGGAGCCAGAAAAGGACGAGGCTTACTCATCGGTGGTGAAGTACTTCCTATGCTTCAGCAGGCGGCAAGGGTAATCGTCGCCCAAGGCTTCCCTTCTCTTCCGGAGAGCCTCAAAGTCCACGCGAAAGCAACCCAAGAGTTGAGCACAGGGGTCGGCCTGCGACGAGGAAGGAGCGTCAAGGCAACCCGCGTCGGGGGCGCCTACCTGATGCGCGCCGCCGGTCACCTCGCCAAGAAGAGTAACTGGGGCCGCAGGGGCCTCAGTCGCAGGCACTACGGGCAGCTGCTCGCCACCCCCAGCCGCGACAGCCTGGGCCTCAGGAGTTGCTCCCTCAAGAGCGCCGCCTGGCACCGTCACCCCTGCAGAGGCCCCCTCGGCCTCCAGCGGATCATGCCTCCTTGATCTGCCACTCGAGGAAGAGCCGCCATGGCCGACTGAAAGGGCGATCACCACCACTGGGTTCTCGCGAGACCCGCGGAGGCCAGTGGGGCGCAGCCCCCATTCGTCGAAGACGGGCATCTGATTTATATCCTGTTCGGGCAAAGGTACAGCAAGGCCCCCCCCCCCCGTGCCGGATGCTGCCGGGAGTGGGGTCCCCAGTCAAGACCAACAGCACCTTCCTCAGCGCTTCAGGCGTCAGGTCCTCTTCCTGGAGCCTCGTACGGTCTTCACGCCCCGTGAAGGCCCACATCCGGCGAGAGTGACGTTGGAGAGGGGCAACACGGCATAGCAGGAACTCCTTCACCACCTTGGGCGCCGTCACGCCGAGCTCCTTCAAGAATGCAAAGCGGTGCCAGATGAAGATGAGCCGGGAACTCGTGAGCGTCTCTTGGCCCCAGCCTGAATTGGGGACAGCAGGCGAAGATGGCTCCGAGAGCAGGGGCTGGGCACCCCCACGTCCATGTACAGCCACCGCTCGCGGAACCCAGGCGCGAGCGGAGGAAGGGTGAAGTCAATCCCTGAAGCCGCTGTTTCAGATGCAGCAATGAAGCTCACACACCCCGAACATTGGGTGGGGTCAACAAGGCGTAGAGACAAGAAGTGGCGCAACAAGGCAACTGAGGGAAGGATGCCCATCATCGCCTCGCAAACAAAGGCAAAGACCGCAAGAAGAGTGATGGATTCCGGACCCAAGTGCATCATATGGAT
Organism: Aegilops bicornis; assembly: GCA_021605145.1. Classification (NCBI taxonomy): domain Eukaryota; kingdom Viridiplantae; phylum Streptophyta; class Magnoliopsida; order Poales; family Poaceae; genus Aegilops; species Aegilops bicornis. The sequence continues at coordinate 431,704,643 of CM038674.1, read as the reverse complement.
CTGATAGTGGGAGAGCACAGCATTGAAGAAATCGGAGAAGGGGGGAACAAGACCCGCCCACAGGGCGTCGATGGAGAAGTGGGGCGCAGGCTAGGCTGTCGTCCGCCCGCATTCGTTGAAGATGGTGGCCAAAGCCGAGCTGACCTTGCCCAGGCCCTCTCGATTGAGTATGATCGACCGATCGACGGCGGGGGCCGCCAACGACGGCGAGCGAGGCGGAGGCATGGGTTTCTTCCCTCTTCCCTTCTTCGTCGGAGCCATGGCAATAGAAGGGGAGGAGGTTTGAGATTGGATTGGGAGCAGAAGCTGGAGTTCGAGAGGAGGAAGAGTGGGGGACGGTCGAGCAGCGAAAAGGGGAGCGGCTGTGTGCGGCTACGAGACCGCCTAGCATGGCACAAAATAAGGAGGCGTGGGGAACAGTGCCCACGTCCAATCAACCGCCACGCTGTACCCAAGGCCGCAGCTGTTAGGGGCCCGCGCGCCAGACTTGCCCTTCGCCTCAGCCAGTCCGGGCGCGCCTTGGGCCTGGGGGCTCTTGTCGGCGTTCCGGGAACGGGGTCCCAGACTTGCTCGCCTGCTGCCCGCGGGCGTGGCTCAAAGGGGGCCCATCACGGCCCATCTTCATCAACACAAGCTCAAGACCCTCGCGAGGGGCCAAGCCTCATGAGGCGGACTGACAGGAGCCTCCTCGGGCATGGCCTCATCAGGCTGGCTCGCGAGGAGGCGGAGAGATCAAGGCGGGGTACCTCACGAGGTGCCCATGACGCAAGCCATGACGACCAAGGGCGCCAGCCCGCGCAGTGTCCTCCTTTCCTCTTTGGTGCAAACGGAGCAAGCGCAGGTCAGAGCATCAAGCAAAGGCGTCCATTTCGGTGCAACAAGACCAAGACCAGTCCAACGGCAGGAAGGAAGTCATTGTGGATCCCAAGCCGGCGTCACCACCAGAGCCTTTGACAGGCGAGGACCAACTTTAGTCAGGATAAGTGTACTAGATGTTCCCCTTCAAAATGGCCAATTGTTGGCACCCTTCTGGCTCAATATTTGGGAAGAGGCCCAGGGCCCTTGCCTATAAATAGGACTAGCCACCCACAGGGAAGGGGGATCTGAATCTGTAATCAGAGAGAGAGAGGGAGAGGGACTGAACTCCCCCCAGCAGTTCATCACCCCGGCCAAGAACAGACCCTCGCGAGGCTGTTCTTCCTTGTATTGTTCATCACCATCAGCCCAAGAGGCAATCCACCACACCACAAACTAGAGTAGGGTATTACACCACAATGGTGGCCCGAACTAGTATAAACCTTGTGTCTCTTGTGCTGTTCCTTTCGTAGTTTCGATCCTAGCGAGGCGGCGGGGTGTAGGTAGGTAGAGGGTGAGATTCCACGTGCACCCCAGTGTTCGAACCTCAAGGGTCTGCCGGAACCCGAGATCCGACACCGTGTACGTTGCTCGGAGAGTCGCAAGTCGGTGGCAAGGTTGTCGATGCGGTCATTCATTGCTTGTTGCTCTTGATGTAGCGCACGTTGTGCACCAAAGAGGTGGCTCTTGGTGACGAATGATGACATGTCATCGTCTTGCTCGATGAAGAGTGGGTTGGTAGAGGTAATTGGCCTATCCATCATATGAAAGTGGTGGTGAGTAGGAAAATGAGAGAACAAAACCAAAGTTACCTTTTCCGAAGATTGTGGAAGCAACAAGTACGATCCAACATGATGTTACAATAGGGGAATTGGTACCGGGAAATGTTTTCTCACACCTACAAGTAAATGGTCTATGGAGGAGCTCGGTTAGGATGGTGGCAAAATTTTCAAGCAAATGTTAGTCAAGATATCGATAAAGTTGAGAAGATTCACAAGTGGCAAGTAAGACAAATAGATCAAACCCAATGATATCACTAGGAACACACACACGGAAGATAAATGGGATCCGCACAACCAAGGGGTGAGGTCAAATGTGCAACCACGGAAAATGCTCTTGTTGTGGGAATACTAGAGAGACGCTAGCTCGATTGCACTAATGGGCTAGAAACGCTAGTGCACCAACCTAATAGAGAAACCGGTCGTCTCACAATCCCAAGTATGCTTATGTATGTAATGACCAAGATGATGCACGTATGCTAAGAGGCTCGATGCTATTTCTTTTAAGCTCTTTGCTTCTCTTCTCTTTAGCTTAAAAGCTTTTTTTTACTATGCCAGGAAGCTTGATGTACGAGCCACACAACGAGGTAACAAGTATCAAATGCACGGAATGGATGGAACACTAAATGGTGCACTAAGGCGTGGCCCGGCAATACTCAACAAGCTAGTCTCGATGGGTAAGCTATGCAAAAGGGCTCGAAGCTATCAAGTTAATGGCAAGGGGGGTACAAAGCGTCGTCGAGGTTACCGCCCTTGCTTACGGTAGTGATGGAGATGATCCTGTCGAAACCGATGTGTTGTCTGAGTCGATGATTGCTTGGCGGTGATGATGATGTCCAAATGCGGCTAAGTAGCCGAAACACCTTAGGACACAAGAGAAACCGCGGTCCGAATCTCAAACAAACACGTGGAGTGGTGCGGAAGAACAGAAGAGGTGGTGGGGAACCGAAATGATGAAAAACAGAAACTGGCCGAATCTCCCTGGATAGCCCGTGCGCACGGGGTAAGTGAGGCCCGTGTGTGCGGGGTCCCGTGTGCACGGGGTCTCGAGGGCCCGTGTGCACGGGGTGTTTTGGGAGTGCAAGAACAGCTCGGGATCCGTGGGGATTTTCAAAGTTGAGGTCGAAATCGAGGATTTGGTGGGTGGGGAAGGTGGTGGGTGGGTAGATCCACTTGCCAAACTCCAAATTCATGGATCAAAACAACCAAATCTCACAAGATCAAACAAATTGCAAGAAAAATTTTGGGGCTATTTTTGGTGGGGATTTTCGGATTAGGACTAAAAACAACGAAATCAAGCTAGAAATTGGAAGGTAGGGACTCCAAGATGTGAATCAACGTGGCTCATGATACCAAGATGATGTAGGGTAGAACCCTAGGAGGGATCTTTTCACACTTGGAGGGGGAAAAGGAGAGAACAACAAGAACACCACAAGAACACAAAGAGGAAATCACTCCAACAATTCCCGATTACACATCCACTAGAGTAACAACACAAGATCCACAAGTCACAAACACAATCAAAGGAAAGATACAATGGAAAAGTTCATCCCAAATCCAAAGGAGATGGGGTCTTGGAGATAGTCTAATCCTTGAGGAGGTCTTGAAATCCACAAGGATTCTTCCCTAGGGGGGCCTTGATTCCACAAGGGAAGGTAGAAAGGAGCAAAGCTCACAAATATCTCATCTAATACTTTGCTAACCCTAAACATGGTCCTTGGTACGGAATATATAGCCTAGGGGTCGAAGGAGACGAAGTGGAGCCGAAGATGCAATCTCAGCCGGCAATCCTGGGAGGCCCGTGCGCACGGGGTAAGTTGGGCCCGTGCGCACGGGGTGCTCCAGCGCCAACTCCTTGAGTAGCCCGTGGGCATGGGGTCTCGGGGCCCCGTGCACACGTGGTCGCCTGGAGCTTCCTGTGCAGCTGTTGTAGCCCTTCTTCTTGGTTTGCGTGGCCTCGGGGTGGTCCTCCCTCTCCTTTGTGATGCTCTGGAGCATCTTGGTGATGTTCCTCTTCATACCTAAGGAGGCATAGCACATTATGGTGAGGTAGTAAACATGTTCCACACGTGTCCATATGCAAATCTAGTAGGAAGGAGTTCACCTCGGTTTCCAAAGCACGTGCTCTTGCTCTTGTCATAGGTCCACATGGGGCTTGATGTGTTGGTGTAGAGTCCATGGGGATGATGGAAGGATGCTCCGCATCACACGTGATATCCCATTGTCACCACAGATAAACACGGCAAGACATACATAAAGTGTTCTCAAATCAAAGACTCAATCCGATAAGATAACTTCAAAGGGGAAACTCAATTCATCACAAGAGAGTAGAGGGGGAGAAACATCATAAGATCCAACTACAATAGCAAAGCTCGGGATACATCAAGATCGTGCCATAGATGGAACACGAGAGAGAACACGAGAGAGAGAGAGATCAAACACATAGCTCTTGGTACATACCCTCAGCCCCGAGGGTGAACTACTCCCTCCTCGTCATGGAGAGCGCCGGATGATGAAGATGGCCACCGGTGATGGATTCCTCCCGTAGGTGCCAGAACAGGCTCCCGAGAGGTTTTTGGTGGCTACAGAGGCTTGCGGCGGCGGAACTCCCGATCTATCTTGATATTCGATGTTTTTAGGGTACGAGGGAACATATAGGCGAAAGAAGTCGGTCGGGGGGTGCTCGAGGGGTCCACGAGACAGGGGGCGCGCCCAGTAGGGGGGCGCCCCCTATCTCCTGGGCTCCTCGAGTATCTTCTGACGTAAACTCCAAGTCTCCAGGATGATAATCTTCCAAAAAATCACGTTGCCGAAGGTTTCATTCCATTTGGACTCCGTTTGATATTCCTTTTCCTCGAAATACTGAAACAGGCAATAAAACAGCAATATGGGCTGGGCCTCCGGTTAATAGGTTAGTCCCAAAAGTAATATAAAATTGTATAATAAATCCCAATATTGCCCAAAACAGTAGATAATATAGCATGGAGCAATCAAAAATTATAGATACGTTGGAGACGTATCAAGCATCCCCAAGCTTAATTCCTCCTCGTCCTCGAGTAGGTAAATGATAAAAAGATAATTTTTGATGTGGAATGCTAGTTGGCATAATTTCAATGTAACTCTTCTTAATTGTGGTATGAATATTCAAATCCCAAAGATTCAAGACAAAAGTTTAATATTGACATAAAAATAATAGTACTTCAAGCATACTAACAAAGCAATCATGTCTTCTCAAAATAACATGGCTAAAGAAAGTTATCCCTAAAAAATCATATAGTCTGGCTATGCTCTATCTTCATCACACAAAGTATTTAATCATGCACAACCCCGATGACAAGCCAAGCAATTGTTTCATACTTTAATAATCTCAAACTTTTTCAATCTTCAGGCAATACATGAGCGTGAGCCATGGATATAGCACTGTATGTGGAATAGAATGGTGGTTGTGGAGAAGACAAAAAGAGGGGAAGATAGTCTCACATCAACTAGGCGTATCAACGGGCTATGGAGATGCCCATCAATAGACATCAATGTGAGTGAGTAGGGATTGCCATGCAACGGATGCACTAGAGCTATAAGTATATGAAAGCTCAACAAAAGAAACTAAGTGGGTGTGCATCCAACTCGCTTGCTCACGAAGACCTAGGGCATTTTGAGGAAGCCCATCATTGGAATATACAAGCCAAGTTCTATAATGTAAAATTCCCACTAGTATATGAAAGTGACAAAATAGGAGACTCTCTTTCATGAAGATCATGGTGCTACTTTGAAGCACAAGTGTGGTAAGAGGATAGTAGCATTGTCCCTTCTCTCTTTTTCTCTCATTTTTTTGTTTTTTTTTGGGCCTTCTCTTTTTTTTGGCCTCTTTTTTTCTCTTTTTTTTATTTTTTGTCCGGAGTCTCATCCCGACTTGTGGGGGAATCATAGTCTCCATCATCCTTTCCTCACTGGGACAATGCTCTAATAATGATGATCATCACACTTTTATTTACTTACAACTCAAGAATTACGATCCGATACTTAGAACAAAATATGATTCTATATGAATGCCTCCGGCGGTGTACCGGGATATGCAATGAATCAAGAGTGACATGTATGAAAGAATTATGAATGGTGGCTTTGCCACAAATACGATGTCCACTACATGATCATGCAAAACAATATGACAATGATGGAGCATGTCATCATAACCGGAACGGTGGAAAGTTGCATGGCAATATATCTCGGAATGGCTATGGAAATGCCATGATAGGTAGGTATGGTGGCTGTTTTGAAGAAGGTATATGGTGGGTGTATGATACCGGTGAAATGTGCGCGGTATTAGAGAGGCTAGCAATGGTGGAAGGGTGAGAGTGCGTATAATCCATGGACTCAACATTAGTCATATAGAACTCATATACTTATTGCAAAAATCTACAAGTTATCAAAGCAAAGTATTACACGCATGCTCCTAGGGGATAGATTGGTAGGAAAAGACCATCGTCATTCCCCGACCGCCACTCATAAGTAAGACAATCAATAAATAAATCATGCTCCGACTTCATCACATAACGGTTCACCATACGTGCATGCTACGGGAATCACAAACTTTAACACAAGTATCTCTCAAATTCACAACTACTCAACTAGCATGACTCTAATATCACTACTTCCATATCTCCAAACAATCATCAAGGATCAAACTTCTCTTAGTATTCAACACACTCATAAGAAAGTTTTTACTATTTTTTAATACCTAGCATATTAAGATTATTTAAGTAAATTACCATGCTATTTAAGACTCTCAAAATAATATAAGTGAAGCATGAGAGATCAACTATTTCTTCAAAATAAAGCTACCACCATGCTCTAAAAGATATAAGTGAAGCACTAGAGCAAACAACAAACTACTCCGAAAGATATAAGTGAAGATCAATGAGTAGCCGAATAATTGTGCAACTATGTGAAGACTCTCTAACATTAAAGAATTTCATATCTTGGTATTTTATTCAAACAGCTCATGTGAAGAAGCAAAAAACTTAGGCTCAACCGATACTAACCGATAGTTGTTGAAGAAGAAAGGTGGGATGCCTACCGGGGCATCCCCAAGATTAGATGCTTGAGGCTTCTTGAAATATTATCTTGGGGTGCTTTGGGCATCCCCAAGCTTGAACTTTTGTGTCTCCTTAATTCCTCTCATACCATGGTTTCTCTTTTTATCAAAAGCTTCATTCACAACGAACTCAACAAGAACTCGTGAGATAGGTAAGTATAAACCAATGCAAAACATTATCATTTTCTACTGTAACAAATCACTAACATTATTATTCAACATTGCATACTAAATGCCTCTGCATATTTAATCCTCCTATCCTTAAATAGAATCATTAAACAAGCAAAAATATGCAAACAATGCAAACATAATAGCAATCTGGCAAAACAGTACAGTCTGTAAAGAATACAAGAGTATCAATACTTCCCTGACTCCAAAAATTATGAACTAAACTTCCCACTGTAATAAATTTATCAGAGCTTCTGACTTTTCTATGGAATTTTTGCAACAGCAGTAAACTTTCTGTTTTCAAACAGCAACATGCATACTTGCAAAATAAGCATGGCAAAGGCTATCCTTGACATTTTTATTGAAACTAGAGATGCAAAACGGTAATCTAAATAAAAGCAAGCAAAAATAAACAAAATGACATGACTCTCCAAGCAAAACAAATATCATGTGGTGAATAAAAATATAGCTCCAAGTAAAGTTACCGATGAACGAAGACGAAAGAGGGGATGACTTCCGGGGCATCCCCAAGCTTAGACGCTTGGTTATCCTTGAATATTACCTTGGGTTTCCTTGGGAATCCCCAAGCTTAGGCTCTTGCCACTCCTTATTCCATAGTCCATCAAATCTTTACCCAAAACGTGAAAACTTCACAACACAAAACTTAACAGAAAACTCGTCAGCTCCGTTAGCGAAAGAAAACAAAACTCCACTTCAAAGTACTTGAAAGTGCGTTATATCGACTAGAGGGGGGGGTGAATAGTCGATTTTTATGAATTCTTCAATGAGGAATTTGTCGGTGAGGAAATTCCTAAGTGAAGAACTACTTGCAGCGGAATAAGTACTCAGAAGTAAGCATAAGAGAATGCGGGCATGGTCATCATGATGAAATGAAGACAATCAAAGAGTATGTAAAGCGTAAACACAGGATAGCACAAGATGAAGACAAACAGATCAAGAATTTGAACTGAGGAAATTGAGAAAGTCTTTAGTCAAAGTCTTCAAACACAGATATGAACGAACACTCAACACAGAAAGGAGGAAATGAAAGAGTTGAGGAAATAGAACCAGTTAGGTTGGTGAAGACAATGATTTGGTAGACCAGTTCCAACTGCTGTCTCAGTTGTACGTCTGGTTGGAGCGGCTGAGTATTTAAACTCGAGGACACATAGTCCCGGACACCCAGTCGCTGAGCACGCAGCTCAGGACACCAAATCCTCACCGTATTCCCCTTGAACTAAGGTCACACAAACCTAGTCCAATCACTCGTGGTAAGTCTTCAGGCGACTTCCAAACCTTCACAGACTTGGTCACTCGGTGATCCACAATTCCTCTTGGATGCTCTAGACCATGACGCCTAACCGTCTGGAAGAAGCGCAATCTTCAAAGCTAACAAGCGTCGGATCCATGCAGGATCAATCTCTTCAGTGATGCTCAATCACTTCGGGTTTGTAGGGGTTTGGTTTTTGGGTTTTTCCTCACTCGATGATTTTCGCTCAAAGTCCTCGGAGGATGGGTTGCTCTTAAATGACAAGTGTCAAGTTCTCTCGGAGCAGCCAACCAGCTAGTGGTTGTAGGGGGCGGCTATTTATAGCCTAGGGAGCAGCCCGACATGATAAGACATAAATGCCCTTCAATGATATGACCGTTAGGTGGATAAGATATTTTGGGACAGGCAAGCAAGAAGACAACAACGGTCGAAAATTTGACTTTCAAAATCCTCAGGGCTATCATGTTCCTCACTGTGTAGGCAATCCGCACTGGCGAATTCCTAACTCCTCAGACAGAACAAATTACTCAGCGACGGAAGAACTTCGTCTCATCGAAGAAATTGACTGAACCGTATGAGATTTCCAAAGGCTTCACTTTCGAAGGGATTGGTAGGTGTAGGATTTTGAGTTGAGCATCACATGGACATTTTTCCTTAGTATTTCCTCGACCCCTTTAATAGTACGGTGTTTCCTATGACTCAAGAAAGAGAAAATGAAACTACGAAAACAAAAGTCTTCATGCTTCATGTTCCTCAAATGAATACCAAGTCTTCAAGGTCACACCAATTTCTTCACTTTCAAAGTCTTCAAAAGTCTTGAGAATATCAAAGTCTTCATCGAAGAACTTCATTTTTAGGGGTCGACTTTCTCTGTAAATATCAAACTCCTCATAGACTTATAGACCTGTGTACACTCATAAACACATTAGTCCCTTAACCTATAAGTCTTCAATACACCAAAATCACTAAGGGGCACTAGATGCACTTATAATCTCCCCCTTTTTGGTGATTTATGACAATATAGGTTAAGTTTTCAAAGGGGATAAATATATGAAGTGTAAATACTGATATTGAGGAATTTGATTGCAAGATATAGAAGAACTCCCCCTGAAGATGTGCATAGTTAGGAATTTGCTTTTGAGGCAATGCACATTAGAAGAGTTGAATCATGGAGATCTCCCCCTATATCTTGTAATTCATACACGCATTTGACATATAATATGAAGAATTTGAAAATGCATGATGAAATATGGTGCTTGATGAAATTCAGCATATGCAATAACATTAATGAGAAACAAGCATGCAAAATAACGCATCAAGAGCATCGAGCACAAAGTGCATCAAAAGTATCGAGCACCATCGGGTTTAAGATTACAACTCGATCCAATAAAAGTTTCAGAAGAACGAGAGTTGTAACTTAACAAAAAAAATTGCCCATATAATAGACCCGCTTGAAGACTAACTCAAATTTCTCCCCCTTTGTCAATGAATGACCAAAAGGATCGAAACTGAGAACTTAACGCCCCCGAAGAATTTCAAGTTGATGAAGGAGCGCCAACGTTGTTGGGGTCAGTTGTCGTAGTAGGGCCTGCCGCAGTGTCGTCCAAGTCTTCATTTTCATCAGTGTCTCGCGATGAAGAATAGGAGCTGGCCACCAAGGAAGGAACTTTGACCTTCTTGTATTTCTTCGATGGAGGTGCAGACCAGTCAAAGTCTTCCTTGAGACCCATTGTCTTCAGTTCTTCCGCGTTGTAGACATTAGAAAGAACAACCCAGGTTCGTTTGAAGGTTTCATGGAGGTAGTAGTGGTTTTTCTTCACTGCATTGTGTGTAGAGGTCATGCTGTGAAGAATTGAACCAAACTGGCACTTGACCCATTTATGATTGCGATCAACCTTCTGATGAAGACTGAGGAGTAACTCACGATCACCATCACCCCGGTGATGTGGCTTGAGGACTTTGCTTGGCCGAGGTATTTATGGCAGAGTCATGTGTGGCGAGTCATCATTGGTGGAGTAGGATGCAGCTTTGCGAAACTGACCATCCAATGGACGAGTGCCTTCATCGATCACAGCAGTAGCCTTGCCCTTGTCATCAGCTGAGGTAAATGTCCGTTTGAGGACTTCAATTGGAGGCAAGTAGGTGCAGTGGTTGTAGTATCGCCTTTGTAATTGAGTGAAGACCTTGTCTGATGAATCTCAAAATCCAAGGTGCATAAGGCTTCACTCAAAAGGTGACATAGCAATGTTTGCCGAGTCCTCATGAAGAAATCATGGAAGTTGACGGAACGCCATAAATGATATTGATAAGCATATTCTTCATGATGCCAACGACTTCTTCATCATTTGAGTCGTGGCCTTTGATAGGACTCATTGTCTTCGCTGTAATCCGATAGACAGTCCGAGGCACATACAATAATTCCTTGACGAGGAATTTGGCTCTTGGGGCCTGCCTCGCTTCAAAGGGCTTCATCAAGACTTGCATATAGTGATTTGAAAGCTTCAGGTTCGTTGTAGATACAACGAGCACCATCAAGTGGAGGATCGAGTGGTAGGGCACGAAGCAATTCGATTCTTTGGTGCCTTGTAGTGAGTGTTTTCAGACATCCACTCTAACACCCATGAGTTCACATCTTCAGCATCTCCGGTGATGTGCAGCGTTGCATAGAATTGAAGAATAAGTTCCTCATTCCAATCGCAGATGTTAGTGCAGAAATTTAGAAGTCCCGCATCGTGAAGAACACCGAGGATCGGCTCGAAGCTGGCGGAGATTCCATGTCCACATGAGGAATATGTGCATGATCGAAGACTTTGTCTTTGTTGAACAAAGACCGAGGAATAGAAATTTGCTTGACTGGCAGTCCAGAAACGCCTCTTCCTTATGCGAGCGGAATCATATGGATTGTAATCAGTGAAGAATACGTGCTCGCCGAAGAAATCTTCAGCCTTGAACTTTTCTTTGTTGAGAAGGGATTCTTTGGCTTTGGCAGTGGAGTGTCAGTGAGTTGCATCACGACCTCTGGAATCGCAATCTCAGGTTCTTCAGGCTGAGGAATTTCTGGTTCCTCTACATGTGCACCCGAGGATCAAGAGCAGGTTCATCAACGCTAGTGGCTGGAATTTCTTCATGTCTGAGATGAAGTGGGATTAGTTTCTTCAGAGCCCATTTAAACTGTTGGAGCAGGGGACTGAGGAATCTGTTGAATTGGGGTGAAGAGTGGAGAATTTGGATGCTGACTTTCCCAAAAGTCATCGTTCATCACTGGCGTTGTGCTTCCAATGTCCACATCTTCTTCAATTTCCTCAACACGGGCCTCTTGAGCTGTGAACGGAGGCATAGGCGAGGAAATGATTGGGGTTGAAGGGATAGCTTCCACTTCAATTTCTTCATCAATCTGCTCTGACGAAGCAGCAGAATGATTTTCTTCATCAGATCCGCTTGGGATCTCATAATCTTCACCAAAAGGAACAAGGTCCTTTGATGGCACGGAGGAAATTGGAACATCATCAATAGGATTTTCAAAAGAGCTGGTCATTGTCTTCATCTTCTTCGCAGCCAAAGAATTTGACGCAGCTGATGCTTTCTGTTTCTTCACTGCAGCCTGCTCGCAGCCTTGGTCTTTCACATCGGATCTGAGATGGAAGAATTGGAGTTGGTGTTGGCGCAGGAGGAGCCGAGGAATCTGGTTGATTTTCCTCAGCGCAATCGATGCAGCTTGCCTGACTTGTTCGATTTCTTCAGCGCACCACTAGTGGATGCCCCGGCAATTTCTTGGCTGGAATGGAGTCATCAGCCCTCGAACTAGCATTGTCTTCAAAGAGCTTTGAACTTCATCGATGGTCTTTGGCATGTTCTTCGATCGGTGGTGAGGCTCCACCGAGGAATTTCTTGTTGCGTTGGGGCTGCAACATTGGTGAACTTCTTCTTCAGGTTGACGAATCTGACTTTGGCTCTTTGCCAATCATCATAATAGGAGTCAAATTTGTCGCTGACGGCTTTGATGTCAGCTTGCATCTTGATAAGTTCTTCAGTTGTCATCTTGACAACGTTTTCTTCAGCAGTTTCTCCTTTCTGTACTGCGATTTCTTGATCTCTCTGGCCGTATCAATTTTCCATTTCTCCTCTTGGATGAAATGAGTCAGCATGTGACTTTGGCCAGGTGTCAACTTGAAGTCGGGCATATGAGCGTTTGGGTCCTTGTGCCAGAGATCAATGTAGTCTAGGATCGCTCTTGGATCCAACAGCAGTGGCACAGGTGTGCCTTTGGCTCTAGCGGCCCTTTCTTGGCGGTCTTTGATGATTTCCGCAAGTTCATCATCATCAGCCTCATCATCTTCAGGTGGCTCTTGGAAGGCGACCTGTTTCTTCTTGGGACTTGGCCGAGGACCTCGTCCAGCTGTGGCCTTAGTCTTCAGCAGCTGGGCCAGGATGAAGAATTTGGTGCGGTGAGGAACTTGTCAAACACCAGAGGCAATGGAGATGCATGCAGTCCTTGGCACGTGGCGGATGCACAGTCGAGGACTTTGTCGGAACTGCCGAGGACTTGGGAGGAGCTGCTGAGGACTTTGTAGGAGCTGAGGATTTGGGAGGAGCTGGAGCAGCATGAGGAATTGGCCGTGAGGGCACAACTGAGGAACTTGGTCGTGAGGGCACTGTTGGTGAAGCACTTGGCTTGTGTGCGGGCTTCTTTGCCATAGATTTTCTTGGCTTGACAGAGGCCTCAAAGTGGCAGCAGCAGAGCAGTGAGTCCTCATTAAATTACCTCACTGCCTCGTTGGCTTGTCTTGCCAATTTGGCTTGGCGCTTGGCCCATTCTTCAGGAAAGTCCTCACCATGCTTGATGCTGGTGGGGTCAGCTTCTTGACCAGGTGCCAATGGAGCTCTTGGGCATGGAGGATTGAGTGCGAATTTCTTCATGTACTTTGGAGTAACATATTTGTGCTCCCTCCATTCCCTTGCCCATCTCCGTTCAATCCTTTGAATGCGCACCTTGTGCTGATTTTTGTTCTCTTTGCCGAACTCGGCTTCATCAGGTGTGCAATAATCAGCATATATTTCCTCAGGAATCTCAAATGCAGTCATGACCTCAGGCCTCTTTCCTCCTTTCTGTGGCTTCTTTCCTTCTACCATATTCTTCAGCTGAGGAATTTGAACAATCGAATTCTCTGAAGAAGTATGCAACTTTTCTTCGAGGAACGCTGCAAATGAGTTAAGTTGATGAGAACCTAGTGATTCAAAGAATGGGACATGAGTACATGTGAACAGAGTATAGTTGCGAGGAATTTGGAGAGGTCATATGCTCTCGTAAGGTTTTTCAAAAAGAACTAGTTTGAGGAATTTGACCAGATGAGCCTTGAAGAATTTCACTAAGCGATCTTTGTCTTAGGTTCCAGAGTTGTATAGATCGAGGATCCACATAATTGAGGAATCTTGAAGGAAAATCATTGTTTAGAGAAACGAATCAAGAGCATGTTTTGTTTGAGGTGTTCATCTGTGTGAAGATTTGAAGAATAAACACCTTTGAAGATTTTCAGGAAGGTTTGAGAATCAAAGCGAGTAAAAAAAGTAACTTTTAATTACCCGAATCAAGAACACGCATTTAACCGAGAAGAGCGGATGGGAAGTTCGTCAGTTAGATCTTCCACGCCCTAACTTCATGGAGGAAGACAGCTATGGCGGCGGCGGAGTGAAGATTTCCGCTGTCCGCGAAAGTACGACGGGCGACGCAGGTCGAGGCAAGAAGCTCTTCCTCACCGGGCGATGATGGAGTAGCGGCGCTTAGGGTTTCACAAGCTCGAGCGAGAGAGAGAGCGGTCGAGCGGAGTAAAGGAACTGAGGAAGGGGAGATTGGGAATAAAGCCACGATGAAAAACTGTTCGACTCAAGATTTGGTACCAACGTGCCTGACCCTTCTCATTCGCTTGAAATGTGTCACCCACGTACTGAGAAGTGGAGATTGTGTTAGATCGTGGGTGAATAGATAAATCTATCGTGGGATGCGGAACGGTTTGAGCGGCAAAAACGAAAGTTTGGATAAGATCAGTTTTAAAGTTCCGTTTGCAATTTATTCAGCTGACAAGGACACAGTGAAGATTTTGAACAAGTTTCAAATAGAACGCACATGAAGAATTTGTGAATAGATTGGGTTGAGTATAGCATAGAGGGGGAAGGGTCCGATCACATTCACTTAGCGTAAAAAGCAACTTGAAGAAATAGCCATAAGTGAATATCAGAGAGAACATAAACCCATATATATATATATATATATATATGTATATATATATATATATATGTATATATATATATATATGTATATATATATATATAGCCAATGAAAAAAACGACGGAAACAGTGAAGATTTTGCTAAGTTGAAGAATTTGAAAATCAAGAATTTCAAAGCGAGGAAAAACTCAAATTGAAGATATTCAACTTTGGTGGTGGCGTGACCCACCGTATAAGAATGATGATTTCAGACACCGCTGCATACAATTGTCGAGGGTTCTGGGAATCAAATTCTTCATTAATTTCTTCACACTTAGAGTGTTATTCTTCATTGATTGAAGAAAACGCTTTTCTTCATGTGTTGCACATCTAAGTCATCAATTTTGCATATGTGTCAGGATGTGTGTCCTTTTCAAAGAACATTCGAAGATTCTAAGATATTTAGCTCACACAACAACTTGCTAAATCTCTTCTCATCCAAGGGCTTTGTGAAGATATCTGCTAGCTGTTCTTCAGTCTTCACATGCTCGATGGAGATGTCGCCCTTCAACACATGATAACGAACAAAATGATGACGAATTTGAATGTGCTTTGTCTTCGAGTGCTGAACTGGGTTGTGAGCAATCTTGATGGCACTCTCATTGTCATAGTAGAGAGGCACATTCTTCACGTTGATGCCGTAGTCCTTGAGAGTTTGCTTCATCCACAGCAATTGAGCACAACAAGAGCCAACAACAATGTATTCAGCTTCCGCAGAGACAAAGGATACGCAGTTCGCTTTCTTCGAGGACCAATGGACCAAAGATCGTCCGAGGAAATGACAAGTACCAGATGTTGACTTGCGGTCCACACGATCACCAAAGCATAGTCGAGTCAGAATATCCAATGAGATCAAAAGTAGAGCCCTTGGGGTACCATAATCCTAGTGTTGGTGTGTGAGCTAGATATCGAAGAATATGCTTCATGACCTTATGGTGTGATTCCTTGATTGTAGCTTGAAATCGGGCACACATGCAAACACTAAGCATTATATCTGGCCTAGATGCACATAAGTACAATAAAGAACCAATCATGGAGTGGTATACCTTGTGATCGAAGTCAATACCATTTTCATCAGTGCATAGATGGCCATTTGTGGGCAGAGGAATTTTGACGCCTTTGCAATCTTGCATGCCGAATTTCTTCAGGACATCTTTGAGGTATTTCTCCTGAGATATGAATATGCCATTGTGTTGTTGATGAATTTGAAGACCTAAGAAGAATTTCAACTCTCCCATCATAGACATTTTATATTCTTCACTCATCATATAGGCAAATTCATCACTCTAACGTTGGTCAAGATAGCCAAAGATAATATCATCAACATATATTTGGCACACAAACAGTTCACCATCATATGATTTAGTAAAGAGAGTAGGGTCGAGTGAACTGGTGTGAAACCATTCTTCACGAAGAATTCCTTCAATGTATCATACCACGCCTGCGGGGGCCTGTTTGAGACCATAGAGGGCCTTGTTGAGTCTCAAGACTTTGTCGATTCTTTGGATCTTCAAAACACGGGGTTGAGCAACATATACTTCTTCCTCAAGCTTACCATTGAGGAATGCACTTTTCACATCCATTTGATATAAAGTGATATTATGATGGTTAGCATAGGCAAGTAATATGCGAATAGCCTCAAGTCTAGCAACAGGTGCAAAACTTTCATCGAAATCAATTCCTTCAACCTGTGTGTAGCCTTGAGCTACAAGTCGTGCCTTATTCCTTACCACAAGGCCATTTTCATCTTGCTTGTTGCGGTAGATCCACTTTGTGCCAATGATATTATGCTTGCGAGGATCTCGGACGTTTGAACAGTTCCCAGACATTATTGAGCTCGAATCGATGTAATTCTTCTTGCATGGCCTGAATCCACTCGGGCTCAGAATGCTTCATCTACCTTAGTGGGCTCTGTGATAGAGACAAAAGCATAGTGCCCACAAAAGTTAGATAAATGTGAAGCTTTTGAGCGTGTGAGAGGACTCCGCGCTTCAATGTCATTGATGATCTTGTCAACTTGCACTTCTTTTGCAACGCGAGGATGAGCTGGTTGTCTTCGAGGAATTTGATCAGCATTTTCTTCAAAGACCATTGTCTTCAAAGATTATCTTCAGTGCATCAGCTCGACATTCTTCACAGACAGGAATGAATTCTTCACAGATTCTTCAAGAGGGAATGACATCCTCAGTTGCCTTGAACTTGATAGATTCCTCAGGAGCTGGTTCATCTAACACAGAAGGTAGGTGCTCTCTTTGCAAGCCATTAGTTTCATCGAACCGCACATCTACAGTATCAACAATCTTGTGAAGTGCGATGTTGAAGACTCTGTAGGTGTGCATGTGCTTTCGGTGCAAATTTAGAATTGTGATGAGGATCTCTAATCCATCATTTAGCACCGAAGACTTTGAAATAACTCACATTGGGTTTCTTGTCAGTGAGGAGTTCATAGGCAGTCTTCTTGAAGAATGTGTGAAGATATACTCTGTTGATGATGTGGCACACGGTATCAATTGCATCAATCCAAAAACGACTAGGCGTTTTGTATTCATCAAGCATAGTGCGAGCCATCTCAACAAGAGTTCTATTCTTGCGCTCCATGATGCCATTTTGCTGAGGAGTATAGGGAGCAGATAACTCATGAGTAATACCAAGTTCATCAAGATAGGCATCAAGACCGGAATTCTTGAACTCAGTTCCATTGTCACTCATTATGTGTCTGATCTTCACACCAAAGTTAGTTGAAGCCCTCGAGGAAAATCGTTTGAAGACTTCCTGCACTTCATTTTTGTAAGTAACAATGTGTACCCATGTGTAACGAGAGTACTCATCAACAATAACAAAGCCATATAAAGATGCATCATTAGTGATCGATGAGTAATGATTAGGACCAAAGAGGTCCATGTGAAGCAATTCGAATGGACGAGTAGTGGTCATGATAGTCTTCATTGGATGCTTGGCCTTGGTCATTTTTCCAGCTTCATGTGCTCCACACAAGTGATCCTTGAGGAATTTGACATTTTCAATGCCAATGACATGCTTCTTCTTTGCAAGCGTGCAGTAAATTCCTCATGCTGCGTGACCAAGTCGCCGATGCCATAGCCAGCCTTCTCAAGCTTTTGCAAGTAGACACACGGCTGGTTGTGGTCCTCAGAGAGAAATCAACAATATACAAGTCTCCTCTCCTAAAGCCTTCAAGACTTTGGAATTGTCGCCTTCCATGATCACAACACAATGATACTTGCCAAAGACAACAACCATATCAAGATCACAAAGCATTGAGATCGACATGAGGTTGTATCCTAAGGACTCAACAAGCATGACTTTGTCCATGTGTATGTCCTTAGAGATCGCAACCTTACCAAGACCCAATACCTGACTTTGGCCTTTGTCCGCAAAGATGATATGCTTCAGATGTGACGGTGATAAGGGAGCATCCATCAATAGATTCTTGTCACCAGTCATGTGATTTGTACATCCACTATCGAGGACCACTCATTGGCTTTGGGTTGATCATCCTGCAGATGAATTAGTGCAACTTACGATCTCATATACTTCATCAGTGAAGAATATGATATCAAGTTCATCAGATGAATTCATCAGGTAGTATAACAGATAAGCAGTAGGAGGACGTGTGAAATGAAAGTTCATTTCTTTCATGATTAGCCTGCGTCCTTTCAGGCATTTTTTGTCAGGCCCCCAGCAAATTATTCAGACGTTAAAGCACGTCTGGAGACCTGACCCTGCAGAAGAGATTAGTTCCTTTTCTTCACCACCCACATCTGAAGGGGTGGCAAAGAGTTCATCACTCTGCGAGCTCCATATGAGAATGGTGGCATAGAGGCCAATCCATTTCGCTTTCACATAAGAGGGGTTAGGGTAAGCATATGAATAAGCAGAGAAATTCTTCGAGGACTTATGAACATATTGGTTTGAAGAATAATGCACATATTCATAGCCCTTAGCTCTACCCTGCGAAACAGAGTTGTTAGAACGAGGATAATCATATGAGGACTTTGATCCTTTTGAGGAATTTGATCCACGTGAGGAATTTGGTCCGTATGAGGACTTGGCTCCATATGAAGAATTTAGTCCATATGAAGAGTTTGATCTGGAGTTCCTATTCTTCACAGGTGGTGTCATGAGGACATTCACCTGAAGGCTTTCAAGGCACTTCTTGGGAACCCAGATTTTCTTCATAGGAGAACCGTTCCTGCAGTTAGTGCCAACATATCTAGCAAATACTTCACCATTCTGATTTTTTAATAGTTTATAGTTAGAGTCAAATGACTCATCAGAAGAATGAGGAGATTCGCATGTAAAGCCAGATAAGTTAGATGGATCAATCGAGGTCCCTTTGCGGCAACCCATGAGGTTTTGGGATACCGCTCGGGCTTCCAATATGTTCCATCAGCATTGAGTTTCCTTTCAAAGGCAATACCCTCTTTCCTAGGGTTCTGTTGAGGATCTGCTTTTTAAGCACATCACAAAGAGTCGATGGCCTTTGAGGCTTTTGTACATGCTGTCATGTACAATTCCTTCAACCCTGCATCATCGGTGATACTAGCAAAGTCCTCTGATGAGGAATTAGTGATAGCAGAGGCAGGTGAAGAATTTGTAACAGTTGAAGCATTTGAACATTCAGGTGAAGAATTAGCAGATTCACGTTCAATGCACTTTAAGCATGGAGGAACAAATTCTTCCTGAGAAGCGCTAATTTGTTGAGCAAGTAATGAATCACGCTCCTTCTGAAGATCTTCATAACTCACTCTTAGCTTCTCAAGATCTTGCTTTCTTTTAAGAAATTCATAAGAAAGTTTCTCATGATCAGACAAGAGAGTGTTATGATGACCTTGAAGGCTGTCAAACCTAGACTGAAGTCTTCAAGATTTTCAAATAGGGCTTTAGTCGATCCATTTCTTCACCTAACATATCATCAGTTTTATCTAGCGTGTTTTGAACCTTTTCAAAAGCCCTTTGTTGTTTTACAGCAATCTTAGCAAGTTTTGAGTAGCTGGGCTTTAGATCTTCATCAAATTAATTTTCACTAGATTCAGAGGAGGTATATTTGAGTACCTTGGCACCCTTTGCCATGAAGAAATAGGTGGGAGCGTAGTCATCACTATCTTCATCAGCTTTGTTGGTGAGGTCATTTTCTTGAGTTGAAGATGGACTTGCCGACGAAAGCAAGAGCGTAGAGCTAGACTCGCCACACTGCACTCAGATTCTTCCGATGCCTCCTCTTCCTCATGTTCCTCGATTCAGCTTCAGAGTCCATTTCCTTGCCAATGAATGCCCGAGCCTTTTGGAGCTGCTCTTCTTGTGAGAAGAAGGCTTTGAGGATTTTGATGATGAAGATTTCGACGATTTCTTCTTCTTCTTAGCGCCATCGTAACTGTAATCCTTGTATTTCTTCTTCTTTAATTCCTTTTCCCAATCGAGGACAATCTTGAATGTAGTGACGAGGTTTCTTGCATTTGTGGCAAAGTCTTCTCTTATAGTCACCGGATGAGGAATCACCGCTCCTTGAGGATTTTCCAAAGCGACCACGCCTTGAGAACTTGGAATTTCTTCACGGCAAAGTGCTAGCTCCTGGCTCAATTCTTCAGGATCTCCAAGGCTACTACGAGTCTTCACAATCAGATTCGCATACAGCCTTGGCCTTCGTGGCACGTGATTTTCCATAGCTAGAACCATAGAGATCTCTCTTTCAAAGCAAGTCGGAACTCATGAGTATTTAGCCTCTCGAGGATATCACCTGGATCAAGTGACTTGTAGTCAAGACGCTCTTGTATCATCGGTGCGAGTATCAAATGAGGAATCAAGGGATCTCAACAATTTCTTCACCACCTCATGGTCGGTGATGTCAATGGCACCAAGCGCTTGAAGCTCATTTGAGATGTCAGTGAGGCGATCGAATGTTTGTTGAACATTTTCATTGTCGAGTCTTTTGAAGCGGTTGAAGAGATTGCGAAGAACATCAACTCGAGAGTCACGCTGAGTTGAGACTCCTTCATTTACTTTGGACAGCCTGTCCCAGATGAGCTTAGCAGTTTCCAAAGCACTCACTCTTCCATATTGTCCTTTGCTCAGATGGCCACATATGATATTCTTCGCTTGAGAATCGAGTTTCTTGAATCTCTTCACATCGGCAGCATTCAGAGAAGGTGTGACTGAGGGAACACCATTTTCCACAACATACCAGAGATCGTTGTCAATTGCCTCAAGATGCATTCGCATCTTGTTCTTCCAGTAGGGGTAGTCCGTCCCATCAAAGGTAGGACAAACAGCTGAGACCTTGATCATACCTGCGGTCGACATAACTAAAACTCCAGGTGGTTAAACCAAAATCACACAGAACAAGGGAGTACCTTGCTATGATGCCAATTGAAAGTGCATTATATCGACTAGAGGGGGGGGGTGAATAGGCGATTTTTATGAATTCTTCAATGAGGAATTTGCCGGTGAGGAAATTCCTAAGTGAAGAACTACTTGCAACGGAATAAGTACTCAGAAGTAAGCATAACAGAATGCGGGCATGGTCATCATGATGAAATGAAGACAATCAAGAGTACAGAAAGCGTAAACACGGGATAGCACAAGATGAAGACAAACAGACTGAAGAAATTGAACTGAGGAAATTGAGAAAGTCTTTAGTCAAAGTCTTCAAACACAGATATGAACGAACACTCAACACAGTAATGAGGAAATGAAAGAGTTGAGGAAATAGAACCAGTTAGGTTGGTGAAGACAATGATTTGATAGACCAGTTCCAACTGCTGTCTCAGCTTGTACGTCTGTTGGAGCGGTGAGTATTTAAACTCGAGGACACATAGTCCCGGGCACCCAGTCGTTGAGCACGCAGCTCAGGACACCAAGTCCTCACCGTGTTCTCCTTGAACTAAGGTCACACAGACCTCGTCCAATCACTCGTGGTAAGTCTTCACGCGACTTCCAAACCTTCACAGACTTGGTCACTCGGCGATCCACAATTCCTCTTGGATGCTCTAGACCATGACGCCTAACTGTCTGGAAGAAGCACAATCTTCGAAGGTAACAAGCGTCGGATCCACGCAGGCTCAATCTCTTCAGTGATGCTCAATCACTTTGGGTTTGTAGGGGTTTGGTTTTTGGGGTTTTCCTCACTCAATGATTTTCGCTCAAAGTCCTCGGAGGATGGGTTGCTCTTAAATGACAAGTGTCAAGTTCTCTCGGAGCAGCCAACCAGCTAGTGGTTGTAGGGGGCGGCTATTCATAGCCTAGGGAGCAGCCCGACATGATAAGACATAAATGCCCTTCAATGATATGACTGTTAGGTGGATAAGATATTTTGGGACAGTCAAGGCCAAGACATCAACGGTCAGAAATTTGACTTTCAAATTCCTCGGGGCTATCATGTTCCTCACTTTGTAGGCAATCCAGACCGGCGAATTCCTAACTCCTCGGTCGAACAAATTCCTCAAATGACCGTAAGAACTTCGCCTCACACTCAAGAAATTGGCTGAACTTTATGAGATTTCCAAAGGCTTCACTCAAGGGATTGGTAGGTGTAGGATTTTGAGTTGAGCATCACATGGAAATTTTTCCTTAGTATTTCCTCGACCCCTTTAACAAAGACGGTGTTTTCTATAAATCAAGAAAGAGAAAACGAAACTACGAAAACCAAAGTCTTCACGCTTCATGTTCCTCAAATGAATACCAAGTCTTCAAGGCCACACCAATTTCTTCACTTTCAAAGTCTTCAGAAAGTCTTCAGAATACCAAAGTCTTCAGTCGAAGAACTTAATTTTTAGGGGTCGACTTTCTCTGTAAATATCAAACTCCTCATAGACTTATAGACCTGTGTACACTCATAAACACATTAGTCCCTTAACCTATAAGTCTTCAATACACCAAAATCACTAAGGGGCACTAGATGCACTTACAGTACTGTAATGAACTCATTATTTATTTATATTGGTGTTAAACCTACTTTATTCCAACTTATCTATGGTTTATAAACTATTTTACTAGCCATAGATTCATCAAAATAAGCAAACAACACATAGAAAACAGAATCTGTCAAAAACAGAACAGGCTGTAGTAATCTGTAACTAACGCAAACTTCTGGAATGACAAAAATTCTAAAATAAATTGGTCGACCTGAGGAATTTTTCTAGTAATAATCTGCAAAAAGAATCAACTAAATATCACTCTCCAGTAAAAAGTTCTAGCTAATCTCGTGAGCGCTAAAGTTTCTGTTTTTTTTACAGCACGATCATAAAGACTTCACCCAAGTCTTCCCAAAGGTTCTACTTGGCACAAACAGTAATTAAAACATAAAACCACATCTAAACAGAGGCTAGATGGATTATTTTATTACTAAACAGAACCAAAAAGTAAGAAACTAAAATAAAATTGGGTTGCCTCCCAACAAGCGCTATTGTTTAACGCCCCTAGCTAGGCATGATGATTTCAATGATGCTCACATAAAAGAAAAGAATTGAAACATGAAGAGAGCATCAAGAAGAATATGACTAGCACATTCAAGTCTAACCCACTTCCTATGCACAGGGATTTTGTGAGCAAACAACTTATGGGAACAAGAATCAACTTGCATAGGAAGGTAAAACAAGCATAACTTCAAAACTATAAGCACATAGAGAGGAAACTTGATATTATTGCAATTCCTACAAGAATATATTCCTCCCTCATAATAATTTTCAGTAGTATCATGAATGAATTCAACAATATAACCAGCATCTAAAGCATTCTTTTCATGATCTACAAGCATAGAATTTTTATTACTCTCCACATAAGCAAATTGGTTCTCATGAATAATAGTGAGAGCAAACTCAACAAAATAACTATCATATGATTGAAAATTAAGATCAAGATGACAAGTTTCATGGTTATCTTTAATCTTTAAAGCATACGTGTCATCACAATAATCATCATAGATAGGAGTCATGCTTTCATCATAGTAAATTTTCTCATCAAAGCTTGGGGGACAAAAAATATCATCTTCATCAAACACAGCTTCCCCAAGCATTGCAATAATGCTCATCATTCAAAGATTTAGTGCCAAACATTTTAATGCATTCTTCTTCTAACACTTGGGCACAATTTTCCTTTCCATCATACTCACGAAAGATATTAAAAAGAAGTGTATGAGACAAACTCAATTCCATTTTTTTGTAGTTTTCTTTTATAAACTAAACTAGTGATAAAACAAGAAACAAAAAGATTCGATTGCAAGATCTAAAGATATACCTTCAAGCACTCACCTTCCCGGCAACGGCGCTAGAAACTTCTTGATGTCTACTACACAACCTTCTTCTTATAGACGTTGTTGGGCCTGCAAGTGCACAGGTTTGTAGGACAAGAGCAAATTTCCTCAAGTGGATGACCTAAGGTTTATCAATCCGTAGGGAGGCGAGGGATGAAGATGGTCTCTCTCAAACAACCCTGCAACCAAATAACAAAGAGTCTCTTGTGTCCCCAACACACCCAATACAATGGTAAATTGTATAGGTGTACTAGTTCGGCGAAGAGATGGTAATACAAGTGCAAGATGGACGGTAGATAAAGGTACTTGTAATCTGAAATAATAAAAACAGCAAGGTAACTAATGGTAAAAGTGAGCGTAAATGGTATTGCAATGATAGGAAACAAGGCCTAGGGTTCATACTTTCACTAGTGCAAGTTCTCTCAACAATAATAACATAGATAGATCATATAACAATGCCTCAACATGCAACAAAGAGTCACTCCAAAGCCACTAATAGCGGAGAACAAACGTAGAGATTATGGTAGGGTACGAAACCACCTCAAAGCTATTCTTTCGGATCAATCCATAAAAGAGTTCGTACTAGAATAACACCTTAAGACACAAATCAACCAAAACCCTAACTTCACCTAGATACTCCATTGTCACCTCAAGTATCCATGGGCATGATTATACGATATGCATCACACAATCTCAGATTCATCCAACCAACACAAAGTACTTCAAAGAGTGCCCTAAAGTTTCTACCAGAGAGTCAAGGACGTGTCCCAACCCCTATGCATAGGTTCATGGGAGGAACCCGCAAGTTGGTCACCAAAACATACATCAAGTGGCACGTGATATCCCATTGTCACCACAGAAAACACGGCAAGACATCATCAAGTGTTCTCAAATCAAAGACTCAATCCGATAAGATAACTTCAAAGGGGAAACTCAATTCATCACAAGAGAGTAGAGGGGGAGAAACATCATAAGATCCAACTACAATAGCAAAGCTCGGGATACATCAAGATCGTACCATTGGTGGAACACGAGAGAGAACACGAGAGAGAGAGAGAGAGAGAGAGAGAAAGAGAGATCAAACACATAGCTACTGGTACATACCCTCAGCCCCGAGGGCTAACTACTCCCTCCTCGTCATGGAGAGCGCCGGGATGATGAAGATGGCCACCGGTGATGGGTTCCCCCTCCGTGAGTCTTGGGAACAGGCTCGAAGAGGTTTTTGGTGGCTATAGAGGCTTGCGGCGGCGGAACTCCCAATCTATCTTGATATTCGACGTTTTTAGTGTACGAGGGAATATATATGCGAAAGAAGTCAGTCGGGGGGGGGGGTGCTCGAGGGGTCCACGAGACAGGGGGCGCGCCTAGTAGGGGGTGGGGGCATGCCCCCTATCTCCTGGGCTCCTCGAGTATCTTCTGACGTAAACTCCAAGTCTCCAGGATGATAATCTTCCAAAAAATCACGTTGCCAAAGGTTTCATTCCGTTTGGACTCCGTTTGATATTCCTTTTCCTCGAAATACTGAAACAGGCAATAAAACAGCAATATGGGCTGGGCCTCCGGTTAATAGGTTAGTCCCAAAAGTAATATAAAAGTGTATAATAAAGCCCAATATTGCCCAAAACAGTAGATAATATAGCATGGAGCAATCAAAAATTATATATACGTTGGAGACGTATCAGGCGGCGAGCTCAACGTGCTTCTGAATAGTGCCGTCCAAGGTTGCCCTGCGCTCCAAGAAGGCCAGCGTCCTATCGTCCTCCTCTTGCATGTAGTAGTCCTTGTGGACGATTTGCGCGTAGACGTGGGTGATTATGTCGATGGTGTCTTGCTGCGCCAGGCGCTGCGCGGCGAGCGCGACCTCGAGGTGGACATTCTCCGGCGCGACTGTCGGCGTTCTGGGAATGGGGGTCCCCAGACTTGCTTCCCTGCGGCCTGCGGCGTGGCTCAAGTGGGGGCCCAGCGCGGCCCAGCTTCATCAGCTCGAGCTCAAGACCCTCGCGAGGGGCCAAGCCTCACGGGGCAGATGACATGAATCTTCTTCAGGAGCAGCCTCGTCAGGCGGGCTCACGAGGAGGCGGAGAGAGCAAGGCAGGGTACCTCCCGAGGGTGCCCCGTGACGCAAGCCATGACGATCGAGACCAGGCGGGCGCCTGCCTGCGCAGTGTCCTCATTTCCCCTTTGGTGCAAAGGAGGCAAGCACAGGCCAAGGCATCAGGCAAAGGTTACCGCTTCGGTGCAACAAGACCAAGACCAGCAGGGCGGCAGGAAGGAGGTCATCGTGGAGCACAAGACGGCATCACCGTCAGAGCCATTGGCAGCCGAAGACCAGCTTTAGAAAGGATAAGTGTACTAGATGTTCCCCTTCAAAATGGCCAATTGTTGGCGCCCTTCCCGCTCATTATTTGGGAAGAGGCCCAGGGCCTCCCTCTATAAATAGGACTAGCCACCACAGAGAGGAGGGGTTGAATCAGCCAGAGAGAAAGAGAGAAGCGACTGGACCCACCCAAGTAGTCCATCGCACCAGCCCAAGAACGGCCCCGCGCGAGGCAGTTCTTCCTTTGTACTGTTCATCATCAGCCCCTGAGACAATCCACCACACCACAAACTAGAGTAGGGTATTACACCACAATGGTGGCCCGAACTAGTATAAACCTCGTGTCCCTTGTGTGTTCTTCCTCTTAGTTTAGATCCCTGGCTAACCATCGACGCGTGAGCTGGTAGGGGAGAGATCTCCGTGCGCACCCCAGTATTCGAACCTCAAGGGTCTGCCGGAACCCTAAATCTGACATTTGGCGCGCCAGGTAGGGGTGCGTCGGAATCTTTTCTCCGCTGGTCGCGTGTGATCTTCCGCTGTGTCCATGGCTGACGCTCGCCGAGCCCGCGCCGAGCGTCGGGCTGATCGCGCCGCTCGAGTCGCCCGGACGGCTCCTGTTGGCGGACTCCCTTGTCGTACCCCGTCGCCTGCCGCCTCTGTTGGAAAAGGCAGTGCCTAGGAGGCGCTTAGGCATGCCTAGGCGCTAGGCAATGGCCAAACGCCTCGCCTAGGGCATAAATGGAGGTCTAGGCAGGGCAAGCAAGGAATTGCCTACCCAAGCAAGAAATCATGCCACATACTACAATCGATATGCCAAACGGGTTATATTCCAATGGTAGTAGACGGTAATTAACTTATTTATATGCCCTAAACTAATATCAACACCCATATAATAATCACAAATGCACTACGAGTAAAAACTATATCATTGTCTAGGCCGCGCCTAGGGCGCTTAGGCACTGCCTAGGCACTAGGCGAAGGCCAACCGCCTCGCTTACGCCTACCGCTTTTTCCAACCTTGCCTGCCGCCACCATCCCGGTGAGGGACAAGCAGCGGGCCTGCTGGGAGGAGCTGCGCGACCTCTACCTCGCCCATCGCGCCGGCCGGCGACCCCGGTCGTCGCAACCCTCCTGGGCGGCTCATTGGCGCCACCTTCGAGCCGCCACGTCAAGCCATTCACCCACCAGATCGCCACCGCCTCCAAGCATCAGGGAGCCCCGCCGGGCTGGGTGGCGCCCGAGGCCGACCTGCTCTTCAACTCGGATGATCACCCCTCCAACCCTGCCGGTTCGGGAGCACTCCCGATGCTGTGCACCCCCACCATCTGCGAAGTGGCAGTCACCAGGACCCTCATCGATGGCGGAGCCGTCCTCAACGTGCTCTCTGTGGAGGCCTTTAGCCTCCTCCATGTGCCACCAGAGCGGCTCCAGCCGAGCAGGCCTTTTACGGGAGTCGGAGCCGGTTCCACTGCCTCCCTGGGGCAAATTCGCCTCCCGTTGACCTTCGGCACCTGCGACAACTTCTGCACAGAGCTGATCGACTTCGACATCGCCCCCATCGGCCTCCCCTACAACGCCATCCTCGGCTACCCGGCCTTGGCCCGGTTCATGATAGCAACTCACCCGACGTACAACCTCATGAAGATGCCCGGGAGCAGCGGCGTTCTTACCATGTCAGGAAACACCGGAGATGCACTGCAGGCGCTCAAGCTTGTTTTCAAGGCGGCAGCGGCGGCATGGCCCGCTAGCGCTGACGGCCCCGAGCCCAAGGGGACTGAATAGGCCGACAAGGCATTCCAAGAACTCAAGAGGTGCCTTACCAGCCCTCCGGTGATGGTAGCTCCGCACCCTCGGGAGCCTCTGGTGCTCTACCTCGCGGCCACTCCCTACTCCGCCAGCGCAGCCCTGGTGGCGGTCAGGGAAGAGCATCAGGCCAAGGCCGCAACTGCCCTCCGGGCAGAAGCGAAGCGAAGCCAAGAGAGCCTCACGAAGACCGCGGCCGCGGCCGAGGAGGATCAGCCGCAGCAGGAAAGCGCGCCCGGAGCAGGAGAGGCCTCACCGAGCGACCAAGCGCTGGGGGCTCCGTCGTCTCGAGAGGCACCCCAACATACGGAGGACGCGAACAGCGCCAGCGCTCACAGCCTCGTCGAGCACCCCGTGTACTTCATCAGCACGGTGCTACGGTACACGAGTGGGCGGTACCCCATGCCCCAAAAACTCCTCCTCGCGCTATTGGTAGCTTCACGCAAGTTGCGGCACTACTTCCAAGGTCATCCCATCAAGGTTGTCTTAGCATACCCTATGGAGAGGGTGCTCAGGAGTCCCAACTCAGCTGGAAGAGTCGCCGAGTGGAACATCGAACTGCAAGCATTTCAGCTAGAGTTTAGCACAACCAGAGTCATCAAGGGGGCCGCATTGGCAGATTTCATGGCAGAATGGACGGAGGCACCCGGCCTTGAAGCAGGCGAAGACCGATCACTTTCCCCGGGGAGCGAGGCGCCAGACGGCTGGGTCATGTACTTCGACGGGGGCATTCCCCCGATATGGCGCGGGGACAGGCGCAGTGCTTGTATCCCCCACTCAGGACAAGCTCTATTACGCCGTGCAGCTCTGTTTCCAGCACGGGGAAAAGGTCTCCAATAACATGGCAGAATATGAAGGCCTGATAGCCGGCCTCAGAGCTGCAGTCGCTTTGGAGGTAAAGCGCCTCGTCATCAAGGGCGATTCACAACTCCTCGTCAACTTCTCCAACAAGATATACGGGCCGAAGGACGAGCACATGGAAGCCTACCTCGCGGAGGATCGCAGGATGGAGAAACAGTTCTAGGGGCTGGAGCTACAGCATGTGCCTCGCGGCACCAATCAAGAGGCGGATGACATCGCCAAGAGGGCATCCAGGCGGCTGCCTCAGGAGCCTGGCGTCTTCGAAGAGCGACTCTTCAGGCCCTCAGCGGCACCATCACTATCAAGCGCGGCGCAACCTCGGGAGGAGCTCCCCCAGCCGCCTGCCTCGGGAGCCCTGGCCTGCGGCCCGGCCTCAGGGGCACGCCTGCTCCTGGCATTGGAGCCTCAGGAGGGGTGCTGGATCACAGAGCTCAAGAGCTACTTGACACAGGGAACCCTGCCGGAGAAGGAGGAAGAGGCGGAGCATGTGGCGCGACAAGCCACGGCCTACTGCATCAGGGATGGAGAGCTTTACCGGAGGCGACCGAATGACGTGTCCCTACGTTGCATTCCCAGAGAGCAGGGGAAGGAATTGCTGGAAGACATACACGGCGGATACTGTGGGCATCACTCATCATCGCGAACCCTCGTCGGCAAGGTGTTCCGTATGGGTTCTATCGCCCACAAAGACTCAGCCGACGTTGTTGAGCCGGGTAAAGGCTTGCGAGGCTCGCCAATTTCACGCCAAGCAGATCCATCAGCCGGCGGGAGGTCTGCAAACTATACCCCTCTCATGGCCATTCGCAGTTTGGGGACTGGACATTCTAGGCCCGTTCCCTCGGGCGCCAGGGGGCTATCGCTACCTCTACATCACCGTGGACAAGTTTACCAAGTGGGCTGAGGTGGAAGCTGTCCGCACCATCCCGGGACTCGCCGTCAAGTTCATCAGGGGCCTCGTGAGCCGGTTTGGGGTGCCTAACCGCATCATCACCGACAACGGTTCGTAGTTCACCAGCAATCTCTTCAAAATGTACTGTGCTAACCTTGGAATGCAGATATGCTACGCTTCGGTGGCGCACCCCCGGAGTAACAGCCAGGCCGAGCGAGCCAACGCAGAGGTCCTGAAGGGCCTCAAAACCAGGACCTTCAAGAAGAAGCTAGAGGCCTGCGGCAGGGGCTGGCACGACGAGCTCCAGTCCGTGTTGTGGTCCATCCGCACGACCACGGCCAAGCCGACTGGCGAGACTCCGTTCTTCCTTGTCTACGGAGCAGAAGCCGTCCTCCCTCACGAGGTCAGGATTCGCTCCGCACGGGTCCTGGCGTTCGACGAGGCGCAACAGGACGCCATCGGGGGACGGATCTCGAGCTGGGGGAGGAACACCGCCGAGAGGCCGCGCTGCGAGCGGCAAGGTATCAACAGGCGCTGTGGCGATACCACTGCTGCAACATCCGCCCCAGGACTCTTGAGGTAGGGGACCTCGTGCTCAGACGGGTCCTCTCCAGGGAAGCGTTGCACAGGCTCTCTCCCATGTGGGAGGGCCCGTTCAAGGTTGTTCATGTTTCTAGGCCCGGCCCAAGACGCCGGAGACTGTGGAGGGGTGCCCATCCCGAACGCTGTGGAACATCCAAAGCACCTCCGGAAGTTCTACCGAGGAGTCCTGGACTAGGGGTGTCCGGATAGCCGAACTATCATCACGGCCGGACTCCAAGACTATGAAGATACAAGATTGAAGACTTCGTCCCGTGTCCGGATGGGACTTTCCTTGGCGTGGAAGGCAAGCTTGGCGATACGGATATTTAGATCTCCTACCATTGTAACCGACTCACAGTAACCCTAACCTATCCGGTGTCTATATAAACCGGAGGGTTTTAGTCCATAGGGCGAACAACAATCATACCATAGGCTAGCTTCTAGGGTTTAGCCTCCTTGATCTCGTGGTAGATCTACTCTTGTACTACCCATATCATCAATATTAATCAAGCAGGAGTAGGGTATTACCTCCATCGAGAGGGCCCGAACCTAGGTAAAAACATCGTGTCCCTTGTCTCCTGTTACCATCCGCCTAGACGCAGAGTTCGGGACCCGCCTACCCGAGATCCGTTGGTTTTGACACCGACATTGGTGCTTTCATTGAGAGTTCCTCTGTGTCGTCACCGATAGGCTCGATGGCTCCTTCGATCATCAACAACGACGCGGTCCAGGGTGAGACTTTTCTCCCCGGACAGATCTTCGTATTCAGCGGCTTTGCTGCGGGCCAATTCGGCAGCCATCCGGAGCAGATCAAAAGCTACGCCCACGGCCATCAGTCAGATTTGAAGTTTGAACTATACGGCCGATATCCGCGGAGACTTGATCTTCGACGGATTCGAGCCGCCCAAGCGTGCCGTGACCGTCTCGATGGGCATGACCTAGCTGCAGCCGAACAAAGGCCTCGAGGCCTGACCAAAGATCCGGCCCGACCCTTAATCCGGAGCTGGATTCCCCGATCGAGGATGAGTGGTTGGACACCGCCGGGGCTACGATATTCACTGGCGATTGAGCCGAACTCCATCATCGCCCTTGCGAAGACCTCGACCTGTGGTGCCGGACTCCTCTCCGGACTCAACCCTCCGCAAGACCGCCAATCGAATCCGATTGGGCGCCGGTCATGGAGTTCACTGCCGCGGACATCTTTCAGCACTCGCCCTTTGGCGACATCCTGAACTCACTAAAGTCTCTCTCTTTATCCGGAGAGCCCTGGCCGGACTACGGACAGGAAGGTTGGGATGCGAACGACAAAGAAATTCAACGCCCACCCACCACCCACTTCGTAGCCACTGTCGAAAGCTTACACGACGTGCTCGATTTCGACTCTGAAGACATCGACGGTATGGACGACGATGTAGGAGACAACCATGAACCAGCGCCTATAGGATGCTGGACAATCACCTCATCCCATGATGTATACATGGTGGATACACCTAAAGGAAATGAAGACGAGGAACAACGGGACGCTACGAAGGATAAATCCCTCGAAAAGCAATCAAAACGGCAACGTAAATGCCGAACCAAGTCCCGCCTCAACAAAGACCCAGCCATAGAGCAGGGCGAACCGGTGGATGACGAACAAGCTATCGAGCAATCGTCTAAACAAGACAACTTGGATAAACAACCCGTCCCCGGCGAAGACAACAGTCCGGACGATCTCACGTCGGACAAACTGTTGGAGCAAAATAACCTCCAGAAAAGGCTCGTCGCCATCGCGTAGCCTGAAAAAGCGTAAGCGAAGCTCAAATGCAGAGGAAGATGCACTCGTAATCAGATGGAGCAAAGTATTCAACATCAAGAGACAAATACGGCGACAGTCGCCGAACAAAGAGCTACCCAAAAAGAAAGCTACTGCCCGAATTTGACGAGGAGGCCTTAGAGCCACCACAATCAAAAAGTAAGAAGGTCATCCGGTCGGATGGACAACCCCACGGAAAAAGAGAGCGGCAAATGGCACCGCACACAAGCCGATATGCGATCCGCATAAGGATTCACATCAAAAGGATGGCCCAGTTAGGTCCATCTATGGGCCAAGAAAGCAAGCTCTTCAAAGAAATGCAACACGCCAAATATCCGAACATCACGGCACACCCAAATGTGGGCGCCAGACATCCCCTATGTTTCACCGATGAGGTCTTTGGATCATGAATTCCTAGCGGGATTCAAACCCGTAAAACATAGAGACATACGACGGAACAACAGACCTCGAGTGCGGATTGAGGATTACATCCTCCACCTACACATGGCTAGAGGAGATGATCTCCACGCCATAAAATACCTACCCCTCAAACTCAAAGGGCCAGCTCGGCATTGGCTTAAAAGCCTTCCCGAAAATACAATTGGAAGCTGGGAAGAGCTCGAGGATGCGTTTCGGGCAAATTTTCAGGGGACCTATGTCCGCCCTTCGGATGCAGACGATCTAAGTCACATAACTCAACAGCCCGGAGAGTCAGCCCGAAAATTCTGGAACAGGTTCCTTACTAAAAAGAACCAAATAGTCGACTGTCCGGATGCCGAAGCCTTGGCAGCCTTCAAACACAACGTCCGAGACGAATGGCTCACCAGACACCTCGGTCAAGAAAAGCCAAGAACAATGGCCGCATTAACAAGCCTCATGACCCGCTATGCTGGAGAGGATAGCTGGCTAGCAAGATGCAGCACCAGCGACCCAAGTACATCCGAAGTCAGGGATGGAAACGGGAAACCACGGCGCAACAAGGACCAGCGCCGGATTAAAGGGAGCGGTCCAAAGAGCATGGCAGTCAACGCCGCATTCAAAATCTCACGGCAGAACAATAAAAAACTGCCCCTTAAGGACAATAGCGATGAGCTATCCAACTTAAACAAAATCTTGGACAAGATATGTCAAATCCACAGTACCTCCGGGAGGCCTCGCAAACCATACCCACGTAAATTGATGGGTCTTCAAACAGTCCGCAGACTCAACGCCGAACACAAGGGGCTCGACACACCAAGTGAAGATGATGACGAGCACCACAAGCGAGCCCCGGAAAACAAAAAGAATTTCCCACAAGAGGTTAAAACAGTAAACTCACTTCACG